>JBBPBQ010020323.1:14263616-14302929 GCA_037974755.1 Cicer yamashitae
TGCTGAGGGTGCAGGTGCTAGAGGAAGAGACGGCAAGATAGTACGAACAGCATGTGACCTTGTAGGGGTGTACGTAGGTTGGGTTGGGCGGGTTTTGACAAAACCCAAGACCCGACCCGATCGATTATCTTTGGGTTGGGTTAAGTTTTAAACCCGTATTTTTTTTATTTAACCCAAACCGACCCGACCCGATCAAGAACGGGTTGGGTTGGGTTGGGTTGACGGATCATACATAAATAATAACCTATTTTTTTATTTTACAGGAAAACATATTGAATGAAAATATATTTAATACTTAAATGTCTCAAAACTATAAAATTTCAATCAAATTATGCAATTCTTTAAAAAACTCATCAACCTCTCACACAAAAAAATAAATCCAACAATCTTCAAATACATAAATAAATTCAACAACAGTAAATCAATAAAATATGAAAATTCATCAATTCTAAGAAATGTCAACTTCAAGTACAAACACTTAACAAGTTTCTCAAAGTATGGAATGAAACAATTGGGAATCTGCAAAAACAAATATTAATAATAAAAGTGAGGAGAAATAATAAATAAGTAAAATATGCATTAAACAAAACAATAACAAGTACCTTAAGATGTAATAGTGATTGTGTTAAGCTCAGCAGCAGTCACCCCAATATCAATTGAAACTAATTCAGACAACTCTAAAATTTTAAATACAATACACGATCTCATTAGCACACCAAATGATTAAAAGAATAAACAAAAATAAAGGAAAATCAATTTGAAAGTTAAAATAAAGCATTCGTACCCGACTCAATCTTTTGTACTTCAACCAACTCAACTGCTAAATCAATTTTCTTAGGAGATTTGATCCAATTTTGGGTACAAATCAAAGCTTCAACAGTAATGGCATTTAATGAACTACGAAATGAATCGAGGATTCGACCTCCTGTACTAAACGCCGACTCAGATGATACAGTAGACACTGGAATAGCCAAAATATCTCTAGCTATGCGAGGAAGAACATGGTACTTATTTGTTTTTCCTTTCCACCATTTAAGAATGTCAAATGTAGGGGAGTCATCTTCAACACCATCCTCTGAATACCTATGCAACTCACTTTTTTGCAACTCACCTTGCTTTTTTGCAACTCATTTTATTTATAATACTAAATTTTAGTCCATATACACATATCAATCCTATGAGATCTACACATACCAATCTTCATGTCATTTGGTTAGATTAATTCATGTAACAAGAAAAAATGCACATATAGTATGTTATCTTCACATATTAGACTGAAACATACATCTCGACAACATAACTCAACAACCGCAATTCAACTCATAAAATACACCAATTATAGAACCCAACATTAAAACAACATAAAATTCTGATTTAATCCTGATTTAATTTATATTAATTTTTATTTAACAAATTATAGTATTATAAATAAAATAAAATAAGAAATATTTTTAAAAGATTAGAGAAAATTTTGGGTGGCCGTGGCCAACCTATGTCCCAACAACTATTAGCCACTGGTTACACATAATCCACCAATCATTTTAGTTTACTAAGTACCATTCATTTGTTTATAGTTACTATTTTCAAATAAAATACTAAAAAAAAGTGTTTAATAGATTTAAATATAAAAAATTTAAACTAAATTCATTGTAAGCTTTTGCATAAGCATCAATTTTGCTCATAAATAGTATTTAACTCAAATGAATAGTATTTAACTAAAAAAATTTGTATTTAACAAATGTAAAAAATTTAAACTAAATTCATTATAAGCATAAGCTTTCTGTTCATACCTTTATTACGTAAAACTATAACAAAATATAACATTTAACTAAATAGTATTTAACTCAAATTAAATTGCTCATTTGAAAGAGACAATTCAAAAATTAGATATGAATTTTATGAGTAGGCATATACGATATTACAATGTCAAAACAAATTAAACGAGTTTAGTGTTTAGCCTAGACGCATGAACACCTTACATCAACATTCATATAAAAATCACTTGTTAATAATATCTTATTATAACTAATTCGTATAAAATCAGTTATGAGCACCTGTAGAACAAAAGAAGAAGGTGGACAGCGGCGCGATTTCAAAAAGTCTTGAAGAAGGTATAGACAGAAAGTGGATGAAGGCAGTTGAAAATCTAAATAAGAAGAAGAGTAATGAAACCCTATTGAGCTAGCCAAACAATTTTTTTTAAAAAAAAATATAATTAGTTGCCGGGTCGGGTCGACGGGTTCAAATTGTTAAACCCATTACCCGACCCAAATATAAGCGGGTTTCGACGGATTGGGTTGGGTCGGACCCGAAAGTGATCGGGTACGAGTAAAAATCGGGTTGGGTTGGGTGATCGGGTTGGCGGGTCGACCCGCGCCCATGTTTACCCCTAAAAAGAAGAGTAATGAAACCCTATTGAGCTAGCCAAACAAATTTTTTTTAAAAAAATATAATTAGTTGCCGGGTCGGGTCGACGGGTTCAAATTGTTAAACCCATTACCCGACCCAAATATAAGCGGGTTTCGACGGGTTGGGTTAGGTCGGCCCCGAAAGTGATCGGGTACGGGTAAAAATCGGGTTGGGTTGGGTGATCGGGTTGGCGGGTCGACCCGCGCCCATGTTCACCCCTAGACCTTGATACTTTATCATCTACCGTGCATTAAAAATATTTAAATAAATTATTATTATTTTTGTTCTATATTTAATTTTAAATGTCATATATTTTATTTGTATGTAGGAGCGACCAATGCTGAAAATAGTTGATCATGGAAAGAAACTCTAATAATTTACTTCGCAAGTACTCCCGCGAATTATAGAGACGTGGGTGAATTTGTCTAGATTAGCCCCATTACAATGGGGTAGTCTGAAGTTGATTGACAACAACCTAATTTCTGCATTTGTGGAAAGATGGCACTCCGAGACCTCATCATTTCACATGTCATTTGGTGAAATGACGATTACTTTGGATGATGTTGTCAATTTATTAGGCATTCATATCAGGGGTGAGTTCTATAGTCCACCACCCGACCTAGATAAAGTAGTGACATGTAATCTTGTCATAACTTTATTAGTGGTGCTTGCTTAAGAGATATGAGAGGAAACTAGAAAGACAATGGGTGCTCACTATAGGTTGGATTGGATGAAAGAGGACTTCAAAAACAGTGTGCAGCAGAGAGATTTGATTGTGATACTAGGGCGTATTTGCTGAATTTGGTAGGGAGTACTATTTTCGCAAATAAGAGTCAGACATTAGTAGATGTGAAGTACCTTCCCCTATTCAGAGATTTGGAAGGTATCGGTAGATACGCCCGGAGTACTGCTGCACTCGTAGTCCTTTATGACTACCTCTCAGATGTCAACTGTTACGACACCAAACAATTGGGTGGATATATGTCTCTAATACATGCATTAAATATGTATGATTATTATTAATTGTGATGCTTATTCTTTTGCTTTGAAGTTGTGATACTTGCAAAACAAAGCAACACATTTTTTTTTAACTCAAAAACAGAGCAACACATGGTTCATTCATTATTCCATAGTTTTTCTTTCATTTAATTATTTTATTCAATTTTTAGGTTACTTCATTTGGGAAGTTTGATCAAACATGTCATCTTCAAATGTTGATTGGAAGCCAAGGGTTGGTATGAAATTTGACAATATAGATGTGGCTTATCAATTTTGGCTTACATATAGTGCACATGCTGGTTTTGGAGTTAGAAAACGTTATGCGAACAAGAATAAAGACGACACTATATCATCATGTAGGTTTGTTTGTTCCAAGGAAAGGGTACGAAAGATAGACAAGAGAGAGGCTTTTGTTAACATCCATAGAGCCGAGACTAGAACGGGTTGCAAAGCAAGGATTTCACTTGTATGTAAAAATGGAATTTTGTCATCCATGAATTTGTAGAGGATCATAATAATCTTCTACAACTTCCAGAGATAACACATATGCTTGCATCACATAGAAAGATAACTGAAGTCCAAGCATATGAGATTGATTTGGCTGATGATTCTGGACTAAGGCAAAAGTCAACATTTCAACTTATGAGCACACAAGCATGACATAGATCTAATCTTGGATTTACATAGTTGGATGTAAAAAATTACCTCAGTGCAAGAAGACAAAGAAGTATGATGTACAGCGATGTTGGTTGTCTTTCACAATATTTTCAACGACAATTGTTGGAGAATCCGTCTTTTTTTCACGCATACCAAATGGGTATAGAAGAACAAATCACAAATGTGTATTGGTGTGATGCAAATATGGTGTTGGATTACGGGTATTTTGGCGACGTTGTGTCATTAGACACTACATATTGTACCAATCATGCTAATAGACCGCTTGCTTTGTCTTTTGGTTTCAACCACTATAGGGGTTCGATCATTTTCGGTGCAGCATTATTGTATGATGAGACAATTGAGTCATTTAAGTGGTTATTTGATACATTCTTACAAGCACACAACCACAAAAAACCAAGGACTGTTTTCACTGACCAAAATCAAGCAATGGTCAGGGCACTGGCTGAAGTGATGCCCGAGACTCACCATGGTTTATGCACACTCAGAGTTAGTTCTCCGATCAAATCAAGTCATTATATTAAATATTTCAACGTACTAGTCACACAAAAAACTAATATTTACCACTTCATTTATATGCAAACATATTTAATACTTGTTATAAAAGTGAAATAAAGAAATAGAACTTCTTACCAACAATAAATAATAATGGAAAGGTTAAAGAAAAGAAAATTAACATATTGTGCAACTTTCTCCCCTCTACCTAGTTAAAAAATAACTTATAATACAAGGCGCTCAATCATATGATTAGTCTAAAACAACAGGTTGAGGCAGGTTTTTCGAATCATGTAAGAATTATGGCAAAAATCAAGCACTACTATTTTTTTATGTACCAAATACATGTAACTACAAGTGTAGTAAAACTAGCACTAGCTAGCCCAAAAACCCTCCTAAAATAACCCAATACTATAACAAGGACAACTCACTTATCCATATACAGTAAAAATGAATAGCAAAACAATTAACACTATCTCAGTAAACAGGCATAAAATTTCAATCAAATCAAAATTTTATACATATTTTGACTTGCAATAGCATCGATGGCCAAAACAAAACATAATCCTTATGCTTCTCTTTATTAAAGAGGATAACACACCATTACCAAATGATAATACAGATAATCGAATCTAATTTGTCCTAAACCATGTCGACAGCTCAAGAAATAACTTTCAAGTGCCCAAACATATGACCTTTGCAGACATAGTATAAATTTAAAATTCAATGGGACTAACAAAATCACTAAACAAAAAGTAGCAGCATACAACTGAAAAACATAGTTCTACAAATGGGTAATCGACGAGATATAACAAACAAATCATATGAACATTTTAGATAACATCCTAACATTTAAAAGGAATCAACAATTTAAAGAAAAAGACACACTCTCCTTCTTTCTTACCTTATCCGTGATAGAGGAAAAACCCATAAGCAGCAATCTACCCCAAATAAAGCAATAATCACTAGTTTCAAAAATAATCTGCATCAAATCAAACGGACAACAATTATAATACAACTCCCAGCAATTCATAATGTAAGTGGGAGGCAGTCGACATATGGATGGAATTAGGAATTTTGGGGTTGCTTCTCTATTTTGAGTGTAGGTGTGCTTACGTTTACGGGAGATGTGTGTGAACGATTCATTCGATTGACCTTCGATGGCAGTGCATGAGAAGATGGCGGCGCACGGCTAACGGAGGTGTAAGGGACGACGACGACACGTGGGTCACACACGGTGGATTGCAGGAAGAAGAATAGTGAATATGTTTTTAAGTTTTGTTTTAAAATAAATAAATTTTAAATATTGAATACGTGGCTTGTTTTGGAGCGTTAGATTAAACAAGCGCATGAGATTGCCTCAAATGTATGGTGCAGTTCCCACCACAAAGATAGACAATCTTGTTTCCATCATTGACCCTATGTTTAAAAACTATTTAAATAACAGACCAAATGCCATAACAATTTGTGGATTGAGTTTGTGGCACATCTACTAAAACTAGACTTAAATAATGCAGATAAAAAAAATTCTAAGATTAAATATCACAAATAAATGAATTATTTTTAAATTTTAATAATAAAGATAAATTTATCTTTAATTATTTTTATCAATTTCTTTCAACTTATCTTTTTATTCATCCAAACAATATCAAATTTTTATCAAACCTCTCTCCTATTTCTCTTCTCTCTTTTTAATTTCTCTCTTTCCTATTTCTTTGAGCATCCAAACATTTTATGATTCTAATTTTTATTATTATTTATTAAAAAAATATATAATTTGAAAAAAATTATAAAAAAAAAGTAATTTATTTTTAAAAATATATTTATTTAAACTAAATATATTGTATTTCTTTCGTCATTAAACTATGATTTTCTCTCATAATTGAACAAGACTCTGCTTATGGTTTTTTATACGAATGTCAATATGAGGAGTTTATCTTTAGTTGATGAAGAGAAAAAAATATATTTTAATCAAATTTTATTTATCTTTCTGCTGAACACAAATCTAGGTTACTAATGTCTCGTAGCGTGAATGTTCTTGTCTATGATTTACCATAACTGAACTTAGATACATGTGATGGTTAGAATGATCCAAATATATATGCCACCATAAAGGATAAATGAATGTACACCTTTGATTTAATACTAAATAAATTTAATGGTCAAGATTATGAATAGGTGACTTATTTGTCAAGTAAATCATATTTTTACTTATACCCCAAAATATAATATCTATTAGACCTCAATATATATATATATATATGACAAATTACCATAATTCTAATTAAAATAACTTTTTTTTACCTATATTAAATAAAATAGATACTAATTAAATTTATTTTATAATAAATAATGAATTCAATCAATAAATATGAAAAATAATTTATATATTAATTATATTTTTTTATCAAAAATAATATTTTTAGATATTATTATATTTATATTTACGTAATTTTTTTCTAAGTTCTTAGCTATTCTTGTTACATTCTCAACTAAAAAATGTCACCTCTCCTTCTCTAGTTATAAAACCCTCTTTAACTTTTTACTTGTCCTATAAGCACTTTTCAAAATTCAACTAGCACTAAAAATTCTAATTTTGATTATCCAACAGTTTGATATAACCTAATTATACAAACAATTACTTAAGAAATTTTATTTTTGATGATCCAACTGTTCAATATTAACTAATTAATTAGATTGAATATGGCTTATAAATTCTAATTTGTTGACTGAATGGTTAGATCTAACTTAATTACACTAACAATTATTTATAAATTCTCATTTATAAGAACTAACAATTCAATCTTAACTAATTAGACCGACTAAGACTTATGAATTATAATTTCAATGATTCAACGGTTCAATATAACATAATTATATAAATAATGACTTTGAAATTATAATTTTGACGATCTAACAATTCAATATAACCTAATTAGATTGAATCGTTGGATCATTAGACTGAATCGTTGAATCATCAAAATTATAATTTCTAAGTCCTAGTCAGTCTAATTAGTTAAAATTGAATAGTTGAATCATCAAAATTAAAATCTCTAAGTCATTGTATGTGTAATTAGGTTAGATTGAACCGTTAAATCATCGAAAATAAAATTTATAAGTTATATTTAGTTTATTTAATTAAGATTTAGTTGTTAGATCATCAAAATTAAAATTTAAAAATCATAGTCAAACTAAATAGTTAAGATTGAACGGTTGAACAATTTAAGTTAGCGTTTATGTGTAATTGTTAGTGTAATAAAGTTATATTTAACTGGATCATCGAAATTATAATTTTTAAGTCATAATTAGTTTAATTAGTTAAAATTAAATTGTTGAATTATGAAAATTATAATTTCTAAATCATGATTATAGAATACACTAACGAATCCAAGACCCGAGTTCAAAGGTGCAAATTTAAACTTCAACTAATAATTATTATAATATGTATAAATAAATATTTATATTGTATATTTGTAATATATACCACTATATTTTATTTTATAGTTTATTTAAAAAATTGAATTTTTATATATATATATATATATATATATATTAAATTTGTGAACAATAACATAAAAAAAAAAATTAGAAAGAGGAAATAATTAGGTGGTGGTAGTGCATAATAACTTTCAATGAAAATAATGATAAATAAATGTTTCGTAGAAAATGTATTTAAAATTAAATTGTTTAAGAACTGTGATTTTTATATTCATAATGAATAAAAAATGCTATAGTGAAAGTAATCCTCAAAATGCTGGTCAAAATTATAGTTAAATATGCTGATAAGAATAAAATGTTTGGGATTATTTTACAAGTTAACATATTTTTCAAGAAAGAGAATCAATTCATATTTTCATCGTAGTATTTATTAGAATTTGCATAAAACAATTTGTAGGTGTTTGATAACGCGGTGAACTCACTGCCACCACAAGTTTGGGTGCCTTTACTAGGAATGGCAATGGGTAGAGTTTGGGTAGGGTACTATAGTATCCGTCTCTATACCCGCAGTTTAAAAAAATTCTCATACCCGTGCTCGTATTCTCGTGGGTATCAACTTTAATATCCGTACCCTTGCTCTTTGGTTATTTAAGTGCCCATACCCATACCCATTACCCGCACTTTAACCAAAATAGATAGTATATTTTGTAAAAAAATAATTATCTATATGGTAAAAAAAAAATGAAACAATTATTTATATATTTTGTAAAAAAATAATAATTATCAATACAGATAAATATGTTTTATTGAGGAATAAGTCACATCTGCCATAAATTATGAAGCTTAAAATATTATAATGTAGATATATATATAATAATAGGTGTAAAAATTAAGTATATAATAATAATAATAATAATAATAATAATAATAATAATAATAATAATAATAATAATAATAATAATATATAAGTGCGGGTGCCGGGCGGGGTGGGTACTATAGTACCTGTACCCGCACCCATCCCCGTACAATTTTGCGGGTAATTACCCGTTCCCATACTCATACCCATTATGCGGGTTTTTACGCTACTCATTATGCGGATTTTTACTCTACCTATTGTTGGTTTTTTTTGCAGGTACCTACTAGATCTGGGTCTAATTGCCATCCCTAGCCTGTACCATAAAAACGGAGAAGCTTACATATTGCAGCTTTGAGAAAAATGTACGGATACATTTTGATTGCCGCTATAACAAATATTCAATTAATATAGTTCAAAATTTAAAATGAATTTTATAAAAAACACCAATTAAAATATCGATAGTATCTTCTCTTATATTTAAAGAGAAAAGATAGTATGAGCAAGGCGGAGATAGAGGTGAACATGACTACTCCCAGTTTTGTAATTTTCTTTGTATTTTTTATATAAAAATATTATTTTGTGACACCTCTATTTAAAAGTTTTGAGCCAATCCTCCCTGTGCTCATAAAATGGCACCCGTAGAGAAATTGTTTTCTCTTTATCCCTTAATGTGATATAATATAAGATCCTAAGTGTCTATTAGCAGAGCAATTGTCTCTTCTTTTTTTTTTTTTTAATCTTGTCATTTTTAAGGGAATGAGTCATACTAATTCAAAATTTAGTTGATATATAAATAAAATCTAATATAAAATTGTTCTATCAAATATTTAAATTAAAATTCTTTCGAACAATTTGTCTTTAATTGAAATTCATTAATAGTTTGAGTTTAATCATTTAATTAGTTTAGTAGAGCAATTGTTTTTGTTAGAGATTATGTGATAATAGAATGTTTATAAATGCCAAACTCTCTTCAATTGTCAATTAGAGAGCGAGCAATGTACCAGGCACCCCCCTCCTGTACCTCCCACCCCCCATTTGAAAGGAAAAGTCAATAATTCCCCTGGATAAATGTATAAAAGCTGCTTAAAAATTTACGTTACCTTTTTTTCACTCATTTCCTTCGAACATATCATTTTTCCGAACTGGTTTTAGCAATAGTTTCGAAAATTTCACAAGAAGTTCAAAGTTTCGAAATACAAAAGTAAGGCAAAATCCAAACCCTTCAAAAGTTTCATAGAAACACAAAGTTTCGAAGCAATATTCTCGAACTTTTCCAAACTTTCGAAATGGAATTTTTGAAACTTTCATTCAATATGAAAGTTTCGAAATACGAAAATATATGAATCCCAAAAAATAAAGTTTCGAAAGTTTCACATAGATGGAAAGTTTCGAGACTTTTGCTTCGAAAGTTTCATATATTGCTTCGAAAGTTTCATATATTGCTTCGGAAGTTTCATATTTTGCTTCAGAATTTTGATGTTGATCAATAGTTTCGAACAAGGTTTCGAAAGTTTTGGCTTCAACGAAACTTCCGAAATGCAGCCTCGAAATTTTGATATTACTATGAAATTTTCGAAATAATGTTATTTTTTTAAGTTTTTTTCCATTTTTTTTAATATTTATATATTAATATATTGTTATGCCTAGAATGAGGGGTGCATTTGGGCAGATCATCCGCAACATTGCCCGAAGCGTGGGAGGTGATGTTGGTGATGTCGCAGACAGAATTCCACCAACAGCTTCAAACAGACGACGGAATGAAGCAAACCGTCCAATTAGGCAGCGTCGTCGACGACAGGATGATGTCACTGAAACTGTTGAGCCTACGCATATGGACGAGGATGTACCTGAGCCTGCACAGATGGAGTAGGTTGAGGATCAGTCTACTGAGCATGCACGTGATGATGTTGATGATGCTATTGATGTTGATGATGCTGATGATGCTGAGCCTGAGCAGGATCAGCAGCTCGGAGGGAATGGTGCTATTGATGCTGATGATGCTGAGTCTGAGCAGGTCGGATTCCCTGGAGGACCGGTGGTGACATCTGTGTTGACACAGTATGAACACCATGTGGCTCGGAGGATATGGGAAGGAGAGATATTTATTTAATTAATTATAATCATTATATTTAAGTAATATATATATTCATTAGTATATATATTCATTATATTTAATTAATTATTTATTTAAATAAGAACAAATATTTATTGTTATGTTCTTTAATTACTCGCAGGATCGTGGGTCGTTGAAGGTTATTACACATGGATTGAAGCTGAAGAAGTTTTCTAAAGTTCTTATGCCAGATCCTGTATTGCATTGGGTTCGGGAATCTGGACTGCTACACCTCTCTTCAGCTTATCTCACTATGGCTGATGCTGGTCTCATATCTGCCTTTGTTGAAAGGTGGCATAGAGAGACTAGCTCATTTCACATGCCATTTGGAGAGATGACAATCACATTGGACGATGTGGCTACTCTTCTTCATATCGCACCTCGGGGTAAATTTTTTGATGCACCTATTAATATGAATACTAATAATGCTGTCAGAGCTGCCCATGAGTATTTAGGTGCATCATGGGAGGAAGTATTAGCAGAGATTAATTATAATAAATGTGCCCAGTATAGATTGCAATGGTTGCGTGATTAATACATTCGTCTCATTCAGACTAACCAGTTTGAGTGTGCGGCTAGAACATACCTATTGCATTTAGTTGACTGCACTATTTTCGCTGATAAAACACATACACGTGTGGAGGCGAAATATGTTAGTTTATTTATTAACTTAGATAGTTGTCGAGACTATTCGTGGGCTAGTGCTGCATTGGTTTTCCTGTATGACAATCTCGGAGATGGAGTTGTCCACGACACTCGACGGTTGGGTGGTTACGTGACCTTACTACATGTATATATATTTATTTCTTTAATTATTTATTTATTTATTTATTTATTTATTTATTTATTGTGCAGTGCTGGATTTACGAGCATTTCCCTAGCATCTGTAAGCAGGGCGATAGAGGAAAGGTTCCTGCACATCTTCCTCGAGCATGTAGGTGGACTGCCAAACATGCTGTTGAAGGCGGACTGATGACATATCGTCGGAGACTCGATGCTTTGACACTCGATGATGTATTGTTTACACCATATGATGATAATCGAGTTAATCATCCGTTTGTGAAGCTTTCGATGTTCTCTGGATACCTTCGATGTGGTGGAGTCTCAGTCCCGTATCTGCCAGAGCGATGTCTTCGACAATTTGGTCGTATTCAGTGCATACCGCGTGACGTTCCTCGAGTGCCGGAGAGTATAGATTGGGAGTGGCAGACTACTATGAGATCATCTGTATTTGCCTTTCAGCGACTAGCAAAACACTGTGCTGATTGATTTGCAGAACGTTGAGATGCATCAACATACTCCCAATATGAAGGATCATGAGGAGTATCAAAATCTTTTTTTCTTTTACTAGCTCCCTTGGTTCTCACCTTCTCAGGTGGTACAAGTATTGATGTTGTATGTGGAAATACAACTTCGCGCACCTTTGCCCTGAATATCCTTTGACCAACAATATCTTGTTTCTTCATATACGCTTTCATTGCTTCCAACTCTTCTGAAAAGTCATAATCTGATAAAGATTCTTCAGCCTTCAATTCATGCTCAATGCTTAAACTTCTCCAAAATACATGAATGCTATCTATCGGGATAACATTACCAGATATCTGCAACTTTGCCAACTCACAAGCACATGGTAATCCATGAGTTGTTCTGATTGAGCAACCACACTTTGTTTTGTCAGTACCTACAATCTTCACTCTCTGTAACTGTTTGTCAATTTCTTTCATGACTTTCCTTGATACACAGTGATGTAGACTTTGAAAAAATGGTGAATTATATCTGTGCTCAACATCTATGATGGTTTTGTGAAATGACGATTTAATGATACATATTTGGTTCTTCAACATCATATTCACAGCCTCCCAACTTTTACACAAATCACCAAAACTAGTTTGCAACATGTTTTTCAATCTCCAATGAGCAGACTCAACTCTACAAAAAAATTAAATAACACACATTAAAACAAATCACATAAATTAGTAAATCATATTTTCTAAAACAATACAAATCATAGTTTAAAAATACCTGTTAGATGTTGTGTTCCCCAAATGCATCACTCTATTGGTCCAAGCCGTGACAAATCTTTCTTTGTAAGGTGTCAACCAAGAATCTTTCACATAATCAACAAAAAGGATAATGTCGGCACACACTAGCTCAAAGTGTTGCAAGTGATGATCATACTCCTCCACACTAGTCGAATATACAATTTTGTTCCATAAATCCATTACTTCGTCTTGTCTATCTTTTTTCACATATTGTTTGCATCTTGCCCCAACATTTTTATCAATATGAAAACGACATAGCAAATGAATTGAAGTAGGAAACACAACTCTAATAGCACTCATCATGGCAAGATCTCTATCAGTCACAATAACTTTAGAAATTAAAGTCTCAGATACGAACAACTGTCTTACCTTTTCAAATGCCCAGATAAAGTTATCTTGTCGCTCTTGTTCCAAGTATGCAAACCCAACAGAAAATGACAAACTAGTAGATGTGATACCGACAATTTCAAGTAATGGTAACCGATATCTATTTGTTTTGTATGTGCTATCACATATAAAAACAAAATGAAACGTGTTTAACATCTTTATGCAATCAGGATGCGTCCAAAATATATCTCTCAAAACATCTGAATTCTCCCGTCTTCTTGTCCAATGCACATAATTTTCTTGTTCTATTAACTTCAACAGATGCTGCATTTCTGTGTACGAGCCTCTCAACGAAGCTCGATAACTACTCCTTGCTTTGTATATTTGACTGGGAATTGAGAGATTAGCTTTATTTCTCTCTTTCAAAGCATTCAAAATGAATCTTGGTGCAAGCTTATACTTTGTCATGTCATTGACAAATTTTCTCTCTTCTTCATTTAAACGCCCCAAATATGAATGACCGGTTAAAGCATCCGCTAAATCATGATTATGCGTTCCACAACGAAAACTAATTTTCCATCCTTCACCGATACTCAACGGTATACATCTGAGCTTAAACGGACAGTTTTCCTTGTGAGAACAAGTTACTGTTGATTTTGATTTAGATTTATATCTTCCGCCTCTTTCGCATCCCAAAATTAATTTGTCTTTTCATCCCCTCTTTCCGGTTGCTTTGTCTGATCGAATGATAACAATTAAGATTCCATTTTGCCTTCCAACGTTTTTTGCCCATTCAAATACAGCTTCTCGAGAGGGAAATACCTACAACATATGTTTTAAATATAACATCAAATATATATCTATAATCAAAATTTGATCGGTGGTGGATTATCAATAATAATACCTGATCAGTGGTGAATTTTGCTGTAGAATCGATAATTGTTGTTGAAGCTGGAACCTCAACTCTACTCATACCTAATTTCAAAAAGATTAAAAAATTTAATTAATAATAATATTAATAATGTTAAAAAAAAATTAAACCCTAAAAAAAAATAATATTAAAAAAAAAATACATTTCGGAACTTTCCCTGGAAATGAAAGTTTCGAAACATTCAGCTTCGAATTAATGAAACTTTCGAAAGTTTACATTTCGAACATTTGAATGTTTCGAATAAATGCATTTCGAAACTTTCAAGTTCAACCAAAGTTTCAAAGATCTTGAAAAATTTAGATATATACATTTCGAATATTTGGAAGTTTCGAATAAATGCATTTCGAAACTTTCAAGTTCATCCAAAGTTTCGAGAATCTTGAAAAAATCTGGATATATACATTTCGAAGGTTTAGTGTTTAACCAAAGTTCCGAATATTTCAAGTTCAACCAACGTTTCATTTCGAAGATTTCATGTTTAACCAAAGTTCCGAAAATAACTGGAAAATATAATTTCGGAACTTTCATTTTAACCAAAGTTTCGAACTATTCAATAAATCTTACTTTTTTTATTTCGAAACTATCAAATATTCGAAAATTATGAAATTTTTGGTAACTTTCGATTGGGGATGTGGAATGGTAAATTTTTTTGTTATTTTATAGTTGGTAAAAAAGGACAATTTAGTCTTTTCCTTTCAAATGGGGGGGGTGAGAGGTATAGGAGGGGGGGTGCCTGGTACATTCCTCTTAGAGAGCAAGGGAAGCTCACCTTTGGGCTCACTTAGAGAGACCTGGGCCTTAGGAGGCCCATAATCAATCCAATGAGTATATTTTAAAAGTCCTCAATTAGCATTTTTTAATTGACTAAAAATACATCTGAATTTGGCCAATACAAATAACATTGAAATTTTATACCATAATAAAACATTGATCTAGAAGAGGGTTTTTGAAAACTTGGCTTAATTGGTATTTTTTTATAATAAAAGTAATAGAATAATGCAATGTAGAATAATTATTATCTTAGAGATATATTTCTTTATTTACAAAATTCAAAATTAATTAAGAATATGTGAATTATATTTTTTGTTTTTTTTATTTGATTCTAATGAGTTTAGTTGCAAAACTCACACCAACAAAATAAATACAAGTACAATATTGTATATTCAAATTTGTACCATGACATAACAAATATTTTCTCCGCTTTTAAATATAAACAAAAATATGATAAAATAATTGATGTATATGATTTAAATTTTAAATTATATATATTAATTTTTTTACCATACTTTTATTTATATTTGATATCAGAGTAACATTATCTAATACTACTTTAGAATGAAATATAAAAAAAATTGATATCTAAAAAAATTGATATACGTTGTCTTAATTTTTAAGAGTATACATAATTTTTCAAATATCATTTTTGTTTATACTCCCTTCCTAAAATAATTTACCTATTTGTAAAAGAAAAAAATTATCTTAAAATAAATGACTCTTTTAATTTTCAATACATTTTTCTTTTCAATTATATCTTCTATGTAATACATTCTACTATACATGTATAAAATTGACAATTTACCAATACCTAACAAAAATAATTTTATACATTTTTCTTAATTAGTTTACTGAAATTTTAATTATTTTGCAAAGGAGGTAGAATAATTAATTATTTTGCGAAGGAGATAGTATAACCTTAAATATTTTTTCCTTTTTACACGAGACAATATTGAGTGTATATATGTCTAGATTCAGAAATTAAATACCTATATTGGAGTATTCATTCCTTCATTCTCCTTCATTGCACGTATTGTTAAAGAAAAATATCAAAAGTCAATAGAAATGAAGATTGCAAGTAAATGAAATGAAAACTCTGACATTATTGTGATAAAGCCACACTCTGCGGTCCACGTCATCATCTTCAACCTCTTTCCCACAACAACTCTCTCTCTCTCGGCGAGATCTTCCTCTCTGGATTTCTTGTTGAAGATGCGACGCTCTGCAAACAAGAAAACGGGTCAATCCAATTCCAATCCTTCCGTCAATTCCTCCGCCGCGGATCTCTTCCGCTCCGGTACTCCTTCATTTCTTCCCTCTCTCTCCATTTTTCATATTTCAAATTCAGATTATTTTAAGCTCAGATTAAGTTTTTTTTTTCAATTATCATGCTCGTGTTAAATTTGATTTTTCTTTTTTGGGGGTTCAACCCTACTTATTGATTGATATATATTATTTTTTCAAAGTTTTCGGCAAAAAGATTATAATTTTAAGTTTATTTAATTTCTGTTAGAGATTGGGATTGACACCTGACACTAATAATTTGAGAAAATAAATTAATTGAATGTAATCAAGGCGTCGGTGTCGTGTTTGGCACCCATACATGTCGGACACTGAGACACGCCTTCGAGCAAAGGTGTAGGTGCTACTGAGGTAATTAGTAATCCTTAATGCAAGAAATCAAATCAAGAATTTATAGTTTAATTAATCAACAATTTTATTTAATCAAGAAAAAAAAAGTGACTGATTGATGATCAAAAGTTGCATCTAAAGGAATAGTTCTCAATATTGAAAATGGAAAATGTAAGTATCTGAACTAGCACCAGCTGCATATGTCTGGCAATTTTACGCGATATCGAGGATCATGGCCGCAAATTAAAACCATACTGATGTGTATTTTGAAGCACTTGTGTTGTTTATTATTATTACCTGATTATCCCTGCCTCTTTTTTTGACTGTCTATTGTGGTATCTTGTTTATGCTATTTGATGTTCTAATTGTATGGACACGTGATTTTTCAGCTTCGAGTAAAGCAAGCTCAAAGGAATTGGAACGGATCGATAGTCTATTTTATGCATATGCCAATGGATCTTCCGGGTCGATTGAGTAAGTATGCTTCATTAGAGTGCTCCTTTATGTAATTCTAATTACATAGATCAAATAATATTATGCCATTGACTTTTTCTCAATTCATTTTCAAATCTTGGACATAGATATATGGGGATTAATAGCATTCAATTAGTGATTACTTACTGTTGTAAATGAACTGGTATACCTCGGCCTGTCTCTGCGGCAATGCCCGACTCTCATCTTCTTTGCTGCTTAATCTTCATCTTTTTCTTGTCCATGCCATGGATGGCGGTTTCTTCAATTAGATGAGGAAATTTAAGAACTATTTTGATACTTATTTTGTTTTGCAACTTCATATTGAGGGAATTGCATGCTGATTAACGTGACTTCATTCAACACCTCTTAGGAAATGTTTGGTTGAAATTGGAATTTTTTAAATAGGTTTTGAATATTTGGTTGATATCTAGGATTGAAATTGTGTTAGCTGGCATGTTTGTGCGTGAGCAGAAACTTGGCGTTGGTCCAATGTTGGTCTTTGAAGAGGGAGAGACTTAAGGTTGTGGAAGACGATAGTGTCATCATCATGTAATAATATGACAATGTTTTGTGTGATAATATTAGCTCATGCTATTTGGTTAGACTTGGTAAGACATTAATCATGCTTGTAAATAAATAGAAAACAAAAGAAAGTAAAATATCATATCAAGGAGAATTACTGTGTTTATAATGCTACAAAGTAGTGATACTTGGTGTATAAGCGAAAATTTGTTTTGTTATACAAACATACTAAGTAGATATGTTTACATTTTTAAAGTAGGTTCACTATATTTTTAAATTTTGTTACAGCCCAGAAGGAATTGAAGCACTTTGTGCTGATATGGAGGTGGACCATACTGATTTGAGGATTCTGATGCTTGCGTGGTAAGCAACAGTTGTTCACTTATTGTCCTTTAATACTATATTCTTATAGTATACCTTTATCTTAAGTCTATGTTAGGAGTTAATGAAGGCTAAATGTAACAGGAAAATGAAAGCTGAGGAGCAAGGATATTTTACCTTGGTATGTATATTATCATGTCCATTGTTCTGAACATTTCTCTCGGAATTATTTCAATTTTCTAAGTTTGGAACTTAAGTACAGTTCCATAGATCCTATACTTTCTGTTCTCCAACTAAAGTGCATACAAATATAATACTTATCTCTCACCATATGGTGAAAGGTCATAGAATACTTTAAAGGCACAAATACTTGAAAATACTTAAGTCTTGTTTATGTTTGGTACACAATCATATAGTTTTGGTACCATATTTCCTTCCTTGTCCTTATACTGAAATACACTTTTATCACCTATATATTTTATAGGATGAATGGAGAAGGGGCTTAAAAGCACTAAGGGCTGATACAGTAAGTAAATTGAAGAAGGCACTTCCAGACCTAGAAAAGGAGGTATGATTATTTATGCGATACTTTTTCAGATGGAAATTGTTGTTATGAATGGGGAAATATTATAATACTTGCTAACTTCATTTTTTTTAATTTGACATCTAATGTGAAGGTCAGGAGGCCATCAAATTTTGCAGATTTCTATTCTTATGCTTTCCAATATTGTCTAACGGGTAAACATTGATGTGATTTTGTGTAAATTGATTTTAACATATAACTTTTCCTTTTCTCATTCATTATATGTTGTATATCTAATTTTTTCAATTTTACCAGAGGAGAAACAGAAAAGCATTGATATAGAGAGCATTTGTGAATTACTTACTCTTGTTTTGAGTTCAACATTTCCAGCCCAAGTCAGCTTATTTGTGGAATATTTGAAGGTAAATAATGTGTATCACACTATTGTTTTAGTTCATACCGATGATTCTTACATGTTTTTTTTTATTATTTATGGTAGATTCAAAATGATTACAAGGTCGTAAACATGGATCAGTGGATGGGATTTTTCCGGTTTTGCAACGAGGTAGGCCTCTTTTTCTGCTACTTATAGATTGCTTTTATGATAATAAATTCTCAAAAGGGTGATATTGCTTAATCCTTTGTCACCCATAGTATTCATATCTGTTGCTACCCTATTGATGCACTCGTCTTTCATGGTACCATTTGCTTTTCACAGAAGCAATTAGATGAATACACATTTGTTGTATTCTTAACTTCTTTCTTTGGATTTATAATTTTTTACAGATAAGTTTTCCGTCGCTTGATAACTATGATCCCGAACTTGCGTGGCCCTTAATTCTGGATAATTTCGTTGATTGGTTGCGAGAAAAACAAAAAATAATCTGATATCTTTCAGCAATCTGATTCTCTGTAGTGTGCAATCACAGGTATGTGGGTTCATTAAATATATTAATAATTTATTGATGGATTTAATTCATATGTATTGACAACGTAAAGATTTTCTACAGTCATTCGATCACAATCCTTAAATTACTACAAATATTTGACTTCAATCCTATCTACTTTTAAAGGCATACAAAATCAGATGGGTGCCTTGTGGCAAGTTATATTCTAACTTTTTCAAATATGTGTATATTCTAACTTTAACTTATACCAGTTTGTTGGCAGCACTCCTTTGAGCAAGAGAAGCTGTCGGATTACCAAATCAGATGGGTGCCTTGTGGCAAGTTATATTGTTCTTCTGTTGGCCTAGTTTCTTAATGGGCATTCGAAAATATAAACTATTGTTACTTCTATTAAAAAAATTGTTTCATGTTATAGATGCAGTTGAGGTTAGATACAAGCTTGTACTATGTAATCATTACCAATACCAACATCATATATTCAATTCATAGCATTCACCTAAAGAGTTTTTATGCAGTTATGCTTCTAGTAGTTTGAGAAGTAAATGGGAGGAAAATTGAACTAAATTGAGACCAGTCTTAGAGCATTCCATTTGCAACTTAAATGTAATTTTGTAATGAATAAGTGAGCTGACATTATATTTGGGTTCTCTTGAAAATTAATTCTACAAATTTAGTTTGTTCCAAATCTACGTTTAGCTAAAAGTAACATAATGAGTACTTTTGAATTAGTCGTCTCACGTTTAGAAGTATAAAAAAACTTTCCACCCATTTTGCCACTGTCTGCAAAATAATAAAGATGAAAATGAGCTTTAGTTTTTTTTTTTGCAACTGCTTTAGTTTTAATTGATTGATTGATTTATATATCATGATGGGGCTATAAGGGGTAGAAATTGTTCAATTTTTTTGTCTCTTTAATCAGATGAAAGTTCATAGGATTATTTCCATAAACATTACTTATTTTCTTGATCTAAGCTATGAAATTGCTAGTTTACAAAACTAAAAAGACCTGTGCCTATGAAGCTTGTGAAATTGAACTCAAAGTTAGATAGTCATTTTAAAGAAGCTTTGTATAATGTGCACAAGTAAAATAATCTTATATCATATACAAATTTATTTTTCTTCGTTTGTTCAATAAGTCTCATTATATTTCATTTGATCTAATGGTTAGATTTATTAATCTAATAGTAAAAACAAACTTATACATGATCCAAGATTTACCTTACTTGTGCACCATCAAATTGGCTTTTTAAACAAGGTTTTAAGTTTGAGTTTTATCAATGGAACATAAAACATCATAGGAGTTGGAAGAGAGACTTTACTAGGAGTTGGAAGAGAGACTTTACTAAAGATAGTTAATTATTTGACAGATATTAGTTATCTACAAAACCCATGAATACTTGCTTCATTTGTACAATTATTGCCAGTCAAAAGTTGTTGTTCTAACATCAAGCTTTGTTGACCCCAATAGAGCTCAAGGAAGAAAAAGTGCAAACTCCAAATAGTAAAAGTCACTACCCTTAAAAGAAAGGACACAAACAGAAAATGACAGGACCAATTTTCTTTAGTCCATGTCTTTCCCTCACATTGTCACTCTCAATGCTTTTGAAATAGCAATGTGATATTTTATGTATCTATGCATGTGTGCAACAGCATTGAACATAAGATGAAACAGGGTGATTGTCCATAAATGATAACCATTTATGACTTAGACAGAATAACAAAACATAATGTCCGTTTGTAAAGAGACTCATTTACCATCATAGCATGTGTTTAGGCCATCTTCATTTTGAACACGATTTAAGCATTATTTATTGTTGACCGATTGTAGTAGAGTGAGAAAAGTCACACTTTAAAACATAGCACACATAAAGTTAAACCGCCGTTTAAGTCTCTGAAAGTGTAGGCCATTGTTACTTTGATCGCTTACTCAGTCAAAACATGAATAAAATCACTCCAAAAAGACGAAGGATAAAAGGCATAACTCATGATAAATCAAACAAGTTTATCCTCCAAATTCAAGAATGATCATTATCCAGTTTCTTTAGCATGAATCAAGAACCTTCTTGAATTGGATATCTAAAGCATATCTCTGAGATGTCTGTGCACATAATAAAAAGACCATGAATCACTGTCGAGAATGGCCAACAGAGAAGCTATAGATCAGTCTTCTTCAAAACAGCAAAAAACGAAGAATGTTCAATCAAGAACATTCTTGGTTTAAATCTGATTTTAGTCAAACTAACACATGACAGCTGGACCCCTTCCAACGGTTATATGAGCTGTCATAAGCCTTCATGAAGCCTATAAAAGGAATTCCAAGCTCAAGGAAAAATTAGAACTTCAAGTGCATAGCAAATCCATCACTCACTTACATTCATACACTAGAAAGTCTCTCATTCACACAAAAGAATCAGCTCTGTTCTCATTCAAATTCTTAGAGTTATTTTACTGAATCTTTTGTAAAGAATCTAACCTCAAACAAGTGTTGAGATTACTCAGATTCTTCCAAACACTTTAAATCATTATTTTGTAAACTCAAGACTATAGTGTTGAATATAACTTGAGTAGTTTGTAAAAAATCCTTTTGTGGTTAAAAGGTGAAGTGTAAAAATCCTCTCTAAAGATTGAAAGGTAACCTGTGGAAATCCTTTCTGGGTGGAAATGAATTGCTGTGTAACAGATCAAGGTTGATATGGACTGGTGGTGTAAAAACCAAGAATGTTCTCCGTTTGAACATTTAGTGAAAAATCTCACAACTGTGAGGACTGGACATAGCCCGGTTTGGGTGAACTAGGATATATCTATGTGTGATTTCTCTTCCCTTATCTCTATTTATTTCTAGTCTTTTGATTATTACATTAAATAGATAAGTTAAACTGTCCATTTTTACTAACCAGGAACGTTCTCTGTTTTCTGTTTTCATAACCAAGATTGATCTTGAGTTAAATTCTTCAAGTTTTAACAGGAAATTTTTAAAAAGGTGAATTTACAATTTAAACCCCCATTTCTTGTAAATTGACATTGCTACTTCAAGGGCTCGTGTCTACCCCCAAAACATGGCAGGAATATAGCATTATTAGCCAACAGGAAAGACAACTATTCGAATAGGCTCATAGAGGTCTATCTTTACCGATCTCATGGGACAAGACCATGAAACGCGTGCATCCCCATTCTGTACTACTCCAATCATTAGCAAGTACATGAATATTCAAGGCACACACCCAAATTAGGGTTGGGCATGAGACAATTGCAAGATATTCAATCCTAATTACAAGACCACTATATAAGTTAAAAGGCAAGAAAGAGACACAAAGACTTTTACATATTATCCAAATACTAGGTTAGGCGGCGCTATGGTTTTCTCAATCTCAGAGATTTTGGCGACCTAGACCTATGGTTTTTACTCATTGAATGAGGCAAGATTGTAAGAATTGTGAGTTAACTACGTATCAATTTTGAGTTGACTCGGTTGTAAATTCCAATTTTACTAAACTTGGAAATGAAACCGAGTTTACTTGGCTGGACTCACAGGTAAACTCACTACGAATCTTTAATAGAGTTTTGAATCTTCTTTTTTATCAGAGTTTTCACATTCTATTTTTCTTCTTCTTTGTTCATTTAATTTTTTTTCTTTATAAATTGAGTTGTAATTTTGAATTTGGTTCATTTAGTATATTATATAAGTATATCCGTTATATATATATTATTTTTAATATGGGATACAATCGTACAAATCTACAAGACAATTTTACATAAACAAAACGAGTTTGTTTAAACTTTCGATTTTTATAACATTGCATAATATGTTTTATTATCAACAATATGAAGTCTTATTAAATGATCATCGATTTTAAAAACATGGCAATAAGGCATCTTTAGTCAACAATATGAAGTCTTATTACATTTAAAGATGATCATATACTTCTAAATCTCTCTTTAGTGTTTGCATGTAATTTTTGTTGATGTCTCTATCGCTAATTTGCCTGCCCCTTATAATGTTATGCCTATAACATGTTATGCACACGAGTTTTAGTGTTTGGACTGGACAAAAACTCAAGCACTTATATAATTGAATTTTATTACAATCTCAAAATGATATGGTTAGGGCCATGATTTGTTTTTACTGTATATTTTATATGCACAATTTTATTATTGACATGATTGCATAAGCCTAAGGCGATTGCCTTAATCGCCTTGCACAATTTTCACAATTCTCCCTAAACTCTTTAATGGCCAATAAGGGTAAGAACTCTTTAAGTAAATATAATGTGCCAAACCTAGAGGTAACACATACTTTGACTAGGCTAAGTTTATGCAATGAATAAACTTGGGAGAGGTTTGAGTTAGGGAATAATTTTCTAATGTGTAATTTTCATTTGAGAGAGTAAATTGTAATTTCTCATCTCATCATTGAAATTCATTTCATCAAATTTTGGTGTTTCTCTTTTTGATTGAATGATAACAGATCACATTTTATTCTTTCATATAAAAGTTACATATGAGATAATTACTCCTACAATTCTTAATGGTATATCTTCCGCATAAACATGTTTGTTTTTTTTTTTTTGGCTTAACAATATTTTAATATTCAATTGCAAAATGAACTTTGATAAAAAAATAAATATGAAATTTACAATTTTTTAAACTCAATTAGCAATTGTTAAGGTGGAACTTGGATGTCTGATAGCCGTTGAATGATGCAATGACTGTGGGGAATGGAATGTTTGATTTAGAGAAACAAAATTTCTCTATCTAAATTTAACTGTCTCAACTGCCATTGCATGTATGACGGTAGTAGGAGATTCAGGTGTTGATTAAGAATGAGAACTAGTTGAGTTGTTACTTTACAATTCTTTAAAATTAATCAATTTCTGATATAAAAATTAGTATTTAATTTATATACACAGGTGATATAAAACTTCTTTACACATGTATTCAATTAAATCACACCATAATACCACATTTTTAGGTTACTTTCTATCTTATCTTTACAAATATTTACTTGGTGTGATTTCATTAAATGCATCATGCATGTGTAAAAAAAAACTTTACATCATCAAAGCATAAAAATTAATCTCTAAAAATTAAAATCATTCACCTTGACTCTAAATTATTTTCTCTATATTAATATTTAAAATATTATCAATTTGTTTTGACTGACAAAATTATCAATATATTAAATTAAATATTACATCTATTAGAATTTAATAAATATGTATAATAATGTTCATATAATTACATAGAGTTTAATTTTCATGCTCGGATAGTGTAAAAAGTTTTACACAGTCAGCGAATCATGATCAATCATCTGAGTGATTTTATAAGTAGTTATGGTAAAAGTTAAACATTATTAACGATCAAATGATTGTGATTGATTGATAGTGTAAAAAATCTTTACAGTGACATTGTATATAATTTAAATTAAATTACATAATAATCATAGGGTATAATGGACATTCACTTTACATGAGAGGATAAAATAAAATAAAAAATGGTTATTAGATGTTAGTGTAGAGATAATAGTATAACCGATACGTACCCACCTGAACTCGTTCTGATTTAGATGCGGAAAACCCGATTTGATGGAGTGCAGATGCGAATTTTTCCCGAAATTAAAACTCGGGGCGGGGACGACTTTTGGGTTGTTGATATCCACTCCGCTCCGCTAGTAATATTATTGTCATTTTTAAATTTTATATACATATAAATATTCAATATATTTAATATTTTTTTAAATATTAAAAATTATAATGTTCTCTCTATAGAAAATATAATTTAATATTTTCTTATTTTATTATTGTATAATAATTATTTTATTATAATAAATGACGTTTAAATTTATTATTTTATATATATACTAAAAAAAGAGGGATGTGAGCTTTTCTTGATTAATCAAGTAGAACGGAAGCGGTTGATTTCATCTTGTAAAATTAGGTCATTAAACCTTTTAATGAGTAGAAAAGGAATTGTAAAAGTTAAATAAATATTATTTATAAACTGTTTTGGAAAACTTATTTAAATAAATGAAAAGTAGTTCATAAATACATCGTAATTTTCATAATATATATTTATATATATTTATATATATATATATATATTATAATCACTAAAGAACTGTTCATAAAATAATAATAATCACTAAAGCACTTATTCCTATGACAATAATTTCTCTCCTTTCCATCTCTTTCTCCTTTTGATGTGTAAGTCGCATTATTAATTTTTTCTTTAATCCACCTTAGAGTTAGAGGTGGGCCATCTCTTCACAAAGAAAAAAAGCAGAGTGAATCCGGGATTCCCGGCTGTTTTTTATATCTTCATAAAGTCACTAAATAATGAATAATAACAATTTCCAATTTGAGTAAATAAAAACAATTTTATATTGAAAATCCAATATGTTGCTTTTCTTTGTTTGTTAGATAGCAACTTGTGTAAAAAATTATGAAAAATAAAAAAGAAAGAAAACAACATTTTTTTTTTCTTCAAATTTTAGACATCAAGATGAAGAGGATCCAATAATCAAAGGTGAAGGTGGAGGAAGAGCACGTCTTGTTCTACTTCTTCCTCTTCTCAATCCAGAGCTAGAAGCAGGTGAAGATGATGTTGAATTTGAAACAATAACCTTGTTTGGTTCACTTGTTAGTGTTTGTTTCTCTCCTTCACATTGTTTGTCTTCTATTCTATGATGCCTAACTTTAGTTGAATTCAAAGTCACGGGTAGAACACAATTGCACATAAAACCTACAAAATAAAATATGATTATTTCAATTAGGTCACAACTTAAATGAAATCTTAATTCAGGAAGTTTAACAAAAAAAGTTCATATAAACAAATTAAAAAGAAAACTATCCGTCTCAAAATTACATTTTGGATCAATCATAATGGCCAAATATTTTTAAATCGAATTTTTTCCCCCCCAATTTTACTTCTAACCTATAGTAATTTTTAATCTTAAAAATGGTGATTTTTAGTCTTAAAAAGTTATATTTTTTCTTCAAATTTATAATTGGAATTTACTATTTTAGAGGGTAAAAAATTAGGTTGGCACAAAAACCATAGCAGATAATTGAATAACTAAAATGTTTAATTTTAAAATAGAGGATTAATTTCATAAATACAATAAAATAGGATAAAAAGAGTGTGATTAAACCTAAAAATATTTGACGGTTATCAAAACGATTTCTAAAATTACAGACATAGTTGGAATGTGTTAAAAATATAAAATATTCTATTCTATAATATATCAAAATTAAACTATTTATATTTTTACTCATCCTACTTTTTATACTTGGGAACGAACTTTGTTTACCTCAATCATTATCACAAAGAATCTATATATTCAAATTTAGGAGGAACATAACTAAAAAAGAGCTGAATTCCAAATGTATTAATATAAGTATTTGGCAGATGACTAATGTTGATGTTTCTATCATTGTCATTTAATTTTCAACAACAATTTATATGACATGGAGGAGGAGGGGGTGCTACTAGTACCCCGAACAAATAAAACAACCCAATTCCAAAGATAGTAACTTCTTTTTCTTTTCCCTTCTCACATCAATATTTACATTTTTTTTTCATCATCTACTTAACAAATTCAACATCCGGTACTGAGTTTTAAGCAATTATTAACCGAGTGTCTTGAGGATTTTGATAAGGAAATAAAAATTTAAAAACTTACTAAAAATCCACCGACAAATATACGATTCATGGAAATAGAAGTTTATAGTTCCTCTCATTCTCACAACTGAAACAATAATTTGATTGTTCGATACAAAATAAAGAAAAATAAATAGATATCTTTTTAAATCAAATTTATTGAACCGACATTAATTAAATCACAATCTCAATTATAAGAATAAAATGGATCATAAACTTTCACTTTCAAATATTGTTTTCAATCATTATTAGAATTTAGAGTAGTTTTTTAACCATTGATTTTATGGTGAACTATATATGTCGGGCGGGTCCGCTAAAACACGTAGTTAAATTATAGTATCTTCAAATTATATCTTCCTATTTTATCATAATTTTATTATTTTTTAAATATCTATATTATAGCAATATAATAAAGGAGTTTAATGGATTTGACTAATTCAATCATATTTTGTTATTACGCAGTTTTTGGTTAAGATATTAAATATTAAATATAGTATAACAATGTGTACACAATAGCAGAGTATGATTATACTAGATTTTTACATAACTGTTGTACGAAGAATAAAATATGTTGTGTACTTGCACCAAAAAAAAGTTGTGTGCCAAAAACAAAGGATAAAACATGTTTATTCAGTATAAAAAAGAATAAAACATGTTTAGAAATACTAAAATACATATAAATTACTACCACTCTATTAAATTATAAGTCATTTTGATAGTTAATAAATTAAGAAATATGAAGTTAATTTTGTAGAGAAATTAAGAATTATTTTATAACCATTTGACATGGAAAAGAAAAATTAAAAGAATTAGAAAAAAATATAATAATAAGTAATATAATAGAAATAACAACGTTACATTAATATTGTAAAATGATTCATAATTTAAGACACTTTTTTTCATAAAGTTACTTATAATTTAGAACAAAGAGTTTCCTATATTTTTTTTTGACGGAAATTATCATCCTACATTTATTAAACAATGAGAAATGCTAACCTAGTAAGATAAAAAAAAGGAACATATTTTGGAAAATTGTGCTTTCAATATCTAAAAATCTTAAAAAATGCTCTCTTTACGTAATTTTTTTTCTTAACAAATGCTCTAGTTAATATCACCCTTAAACTATTTCTAAAACAAAAATCTGTATTCGTTGACTACAATTTTTTATTTTGACAAGGACTACTTAACTATTTTCCTATCCTTAATACACTATCATAGTCGCTATCAACTAAAATCTTGATTTCACTCCACTTTTATTGCAACAAATGCAAATACAATAATTTGACCGATGACCAAAATCAAAACAACGGCTACAAGTTTTCAATTTCAATATTTATTCCATAGAATATTTTTTCTTAATCATTTTTTGTATGAGTTTGGCAAAATACATTTTAGAGTTTCAATAAAATTAATGTGCCACTATAATTACGTCAAAATCAATGCAACATTCCAAATATGCATTTAGATTAAATATCCAAAACAAGAAAAGAGGATGAAAAAAGCAAAAAAAAAAAAAAGTGAATAGTAACAAAGTAGAAGAAGTGAGTTACTTACCAATCCTAGCAAGACGATTAACCCAACTTGGTATAGATTTTCCAGTTAGTTTAACACAAGCATCATTACAAAAATGATTACAATTTTTTGTAATGAGATTGTAAGCATTTCCTTTGTATTCACCAGCAAGTTCTTCCATCACACCTCTCACTTCACTAACTCCTTTGTCTGTTTTTCCAATCAATATTGTCTTCCTAAATCTGAACCCTTCACATCTCTTTGGTTCTCCTTCAAATATACCTGTTGATGAATACTCGTGTGCTCCAAATGCATACTCAACATCATGAACTGAAAAAAATTAAATAAGAAAAACGCATTTTTCTCAATTAATTAAAAAAAGTTAATATTCAAATTAGTTATGAACCAAAATAAACAAAATTATTTTTTTTAAAATTAATTTTTTTAGTAACAAAATAAAAATTTTTGTAAAAAAATATATAGTAATAAATTATAAATTATTATTAACGAGGGTTACACTAATCTTCTATAGAGTCAAACTCTAACAATGCAAAACACTACTTTAATCCTTTTGAAATCTCAAATATCAATCAAATTAGTCTTTTAAATAATTTTTATAACCATTTTAGTCTCAAAAGAAACTATTTTGATGATTATTTGAGACTTTTGAAGACTAAATTAGCACTTTTTATTCCTTAGTAATTTTTTCATTTGTACTATTCAGTCTAACACAAAAAAAAAAAAGAGTCCAAAATAGACACTTTAGCCTCAAATATTTGCCTTATCTAATTCTAAAGTACTCTTCATTCGAAAAAAGAAGGGGTTGAGTGA
The DNA here is from genome assembly GCA_037974755.1 of Cicer yamashitae. Classification (NCBI taxonomy): domain Eukaryota; kingdom Viridiplantae; phylum Streptophyta; class Magnoliopsida; order Fabales; family Fabaceae; genus Cicer; species Cicer yamashitae. Next base: position 14,293,055 of record JBBPBQ010020323.1, read on the forward strand.
ATTCTTAATTACTCTTTTAGAAATAGAGAACCCCATCGTCAAAATTTTAACATAGATCTACGATCTAAAATGGGTTCAAAAAAAAAAATTTAAAAATTGAGTTTTTATTTTTTTCGGAGAAATTAAGAATGAAGGTTTTTATATTTTTGGAGAAAATGACGAACCTTGAACACCGGAATGGTAAACACCGAGACCAAACCAGTAAGCGTAACCGTTGATTGGTGTCAGATCGTAAACGTTAAGGTAAACCGGCACCGATCCCGATACGACGCCGTTTCGTGAACGCTTTGAACAAAGCAACATTATGCGACGCCGTTTTTTACTTCTCTTCTCAAAACAACTATTTCCTCATAACCGGAACAGTTTTTTTTTTGCTGAAGTAGTGGGTTGGTTTTTTTCCTCAAAATTTCTTCAAAGTTGTTAACTTTTCTCAATTGGGTATCAGAATTTCCAAAAAAAAAAAAAAGAAGAATGAAGAATTGTAAGAATGAGTTTTTTTTTTTGCTATTGGGTTTTACCGGCGGCGGGTTCTGCCGGTGCGGTTATGTTTATTTGGATCATAGTTTTGTGTGTGTTACATCACATTATGTGTAACTGTATTTATAAATTGAAGACCTTTGATTTAGGGTAAAATTACGGTTTTGCCTCTCAAAATGAGAGGGTCTTGGATGCAGGATCTGATATTTTTCTTTTTGAAAAGTTTTAAATTAAAAAATAAAACTTTCTTAGGATAAAAAAAGTAACGCTTGCTAATTACGAGATGTTGGATTTTGTACTCTTAAATTGTACTTATACTTAAGGGTGTACATGGGTGCGGGTCGACCCGCAATTCGATCACCCAATCCAATCCGATTTTTATTTGTATCCGGTCACTTTCGGGTTCAATCCAACCCAACCCGTTGAAACCCGCTTATATTTGGTTCGGGTAATGGGTTTAACAATTTGAACCGTCAACCCCTAGACCCGACCTGATAACTAGTTATATTTTTTTAAAAATTTTGTTTGGCAGCCTCAGTCCAATAGGGTTTCATTTCTTTTCTTCTTCAGATTTTCAACTGCCTTCATCCACTTTCTACTCCCAACTTCTTCCAGACTTCTTGAGGTCGTGCCGCCGTCTACCTTCTTCTTTTGTTCCGCAGGCGCTATTTTTATACGAATTAGTTATAATAAGATATTATTATTAACTGATTTTACAGGGTGTACATGGGTGCGGGTCGACCCGCCAACCCGATCACCCAACCCAATTCAACCCGATTTTTTCCCGTACCCAGTCACTCTCGGGTCCAACCCAACCCAACCCATTGAAATCCGCTTATATTTGGTTCAGGTTATGGGTTTAACAATTTGAACCCGTCGACCCGACCCGATAACTAGTTATATTTTTTTTAAAATTTTGTTTGGCAGCCCAGCAGTCCAATAGGGTTCAGATATTATTAATAGCTGGTTTTTATATGAATGCTGATCCAAAGTGTTTATGCGTCTAGCCTAAATACTTAATTTTTCTCGCAATTTAGTGTTTAATTTGTTTTGGCTTTGTAATCTCATATATGCCTACTCATAAAATTTCGTATCTAATTTTTGAAGTGTCTCTTTCAGAAGAGCAATTTAATTTTTGAGTTAAATACTATTTATTTAAATATTATATTTTGTTATAGTTTTACATAATAAAGGTATGAACGGAAATCTTATGCTTATAATGAATTTAGTTTAAATATTTTACATTTGTGAAATACAAATTTTTTTAGTTAAATACTATTCATTTGAGTTAAATACTATTTATATACAAAAATAATGCTTATACAAAAGTTTATGATGAATTTAGTTTAAATTCTTTATATGAAAAAAGTACGTTCTTGATCGAGTCGAGTCGGTGCGGGTTAAATGAAAAAAATACGGGTTTAGAACTTAACCCAACCCAAAGATAATCGATCGAGTTGGGCATCGGGTTTTGTCAAAACTGGCTCAACCCAACCCACGTACACCCCTAGATTTTTATATGAATGCTGATTTAAGGTGTTCATACGTCTAGACTAAATACTAAATTTTTCTCGCAGTTTAGTGTTTAATTTGTTTTGGCCTTGTAATCTCGTATATGCCTACTCATAAAATTCGTATTTAATTTTTGAATTGTCTCTTTCAAAAGAGCAATTTAATTTTTGAGTTAAATACTATTTATTTAAATGTTATATTTTGTTATAGTTTTACATAATAAAGGTATGAACGAAAAACTTATGCTTATAATGAATTTAGTTTAAATTTTTTACATTTGTTAAATACAAATTTTTTTAGTTAAATACTATTTATGAGAAAAAATGATGTTTATGTAAAAGCTTAGGATGAATTTAGTTTAAATTTTTTACATTTAAATCTATTAAACACTTTTTTTTAGTATTTTATTTGAAAATAGTAAGTACTCTAACTATAAACAAATGAAGCACTACTATTAAAAATTTATGGTAGTTTAGTAAACTAAAATGGTTGATGGGTTATGTGTAATGATGAAAGTAATGTGGTGGACCAAGTAGCAATGCTAACTGTTTTCTCCTCACTTTTATTATTAATATTTGTTTTTGCAGATTCCCAATTGTTTTCTTCCAGACTTTGAGGAACTTGTTAAGTGCTTGTACTTGAAGTTGACATTGCTTAGAATTGATGAATTTTCATATTTTATTGATTTACTGTTGTTGAATTTATTTATGTATTTGAAGATTGTGGGATATATATTTTTTGTGTGAGAGGTTGATGACTTTTTTAAAGAATTGAATAATGTGATTGAAATTTTATTGTTTTTGAGACATTCAAGTATTAAATATATTTTCATTCAATATATTTTCCCGTAAAATAAAAAACAGTTTATTACTTATGTATAACCCGCCAACCCAACCCAACCCGTTCTTGATCGGGTCGGTTCGGGTTAATTGAAAAAAATACGGGTATAGAACTTAATTCAGCCCAAGGATAATCGATCGGGTCGGGTATTGGATTTTGTCAAAACCGGCCCAACCCAACCTACGTACATCCTTACTTATACCCCTCAAAAATATTAAAAATCCAAAATTATTATATTTTCATTTAATTAATGGTAAAAAAAATTACTCTAAAATCTTATCCTCACCAAAATTTCTTGTAAGTAATTTTTTTCCCCTTAAAAATCCGGTATACAATTTAAAACTATTTGAAATTTTCTTTTTACAATTTTCGATGGTACAATTTGTTTATCGGAAATTTCAAGGCACAAAACTTCTGGTAGTATAAATTATTTACCGAAACTTTCACCAACAAAATTTCCGGTACATTATTTATACTACCGGAAATTTTGTGCCTTGAAATTTCCGATAAACAAAATTGTACCACCGAAAATTGTTAAAAGGAAATTTCCGCTAGTTATAAATTGTGTACCGACATTTTGAGAGAAAAATGTTACTTACCGAAAATTTTGGTGAGGGTAAGATTTTGGAGTAATTTTTTTACCATTAATTGAATGAAAATTATAGGGATAAAATTGGGTTTATAACATTTTGGGCGATATAAGTCGAATTTAAGGGGTATAAAATCCAACTTTCCTGCGTTGGCCATATCATTATGCGGGTATATATCTTTATTTTAATTGTTTTAGTTTTTTGTTAATCAATTAGGAAACCAAATTGATTAATGATCAAATTAACTAATAAGAAAAATTAGATAATAAATTAATTGATATGAACTCAAATATGAGCGGATGTCACTAGTGGTGGCCTATTTCAAAATAATGTAAATCATAATTGATCATTGCCCTATATATAGACTTTTATCTCTAATATCGGACATAATGCATATTACCTCTTTTTTCCATTTGAAGAGCATATAAGTTATAAGGAGATCCAATGGAAGAAGAATCAAGAGTCAACAAATTTAATATTGTATCTAATAAAAATCAACAATTTTTCCATACCATTCAATTTTTGTATATGCATTTCCAAATAAATAGTATGGCATGGAAAAATTGAGGTACCTTATTAGATATTAAATATATCGTAGACTTACATGCATTTTTAGACCTCTATTTCTAAATCATGGATTCTAGCCCTCTTCATTACAAGTTTTTGAATAGTTCCCTACAATTCAGTTTGTGACTTATTTTTTATGACGTGTCATATTTACTAATGATGTAAAATTGTATTTAATGATACTATTTTTGAAACAACCAACGTTTAATAATATTTTTTTGTCAAACAAAAAAGGTTAGTAAAATTTAGTACCGTTAATATTATTAGTATTTTCTTAAAGGTGGAGATCAAATTCTCGATCGCCTTATTACTTCACTCCCTACCCCAGCTACAAATCAACCTTATATCCTCTTAAACAATAAAAATTGTTAAATATTGAATTTTTCGTTTAAGGTATCTAAATATAAATCTCGTTACGTCGAAGTCACTTTTAATTAGAATTAATTTCATTGAATCAATTTTAGTTACCACATAACCAATTAAACACACACTTAAAACTTCATCAACTTATAATCTAATTTAACCATTTAAATTTTTAGGAAAGGGTGAAATAGATTTGAAGTAGAAATGTCGATTTACAAGGAAATGGGGTTTGAATTGTAAATGTTCCTTTTTAAAAATTTCCTGTAAAAACTTAAGAATTTAACTCAAGAATGATCTTGGTTGAGTAAACAGAAAATGAAAAATGTTCTTGATTTTTGCCAGAAAACGGAGAACTGTTCTTGGTTAGTTAAAATCAGAAATTCAATTTATATTTTTAACTTAATAATTAATCAGGCTTAATAAATATGGAGATATGAGAAAGAATACCACACAAGGATGTATCCTTGTTTACCCAACTCGAGCTACGTTCAGTCCTCACAATTGTTGGATTTTCACTAAATGTTCAAAACATAGAACAATCTTGGTTTACACCACTTCTCGAGATCAACCTTGATCTGTTACACAACAAGTCCTTTCCACCCAGAAAGGCTTTCGAAACACTCTCCTATCAATCTCTAGATAGGAGTTTACACTTTACCTTTTAATCTTAAAATGATTTCTTACAATCTACTCAAACTATACTCAACTCTTGTAGTTTGAGTTTTTACACAATAATGATAAGATTAGATTATGATTCATACCTTTCTTTGCACTGAGAGCAAAGACCCTTCCAGTGGTAGGCTTGTTTGGGTTGGACTCTGCTTGTTTTTGGCGTACTGGACAAAAGGGAGCCATATGACCAGGCTGTTTACAGTAGTAGCAGACTTGCTTTCCAACCAAGCACTCTCCTCCATGATCTCTGCCACACTTAGGACACTTCTTTGCTCTTGGAAAACTAAAGCTCTGTACTTGTTTTCCCTTCCCTAGGGGAGTCTTTACCTTTAATTGCTGGCCAAATTTTCCAAACTCTTTCTTTTGTTGCCACTTAGCCTGCCTCTCCTCTTGTACCTTCTTTAAATTGTCTTCAACAATGTAGCTGTTGTGTACAAGAGTAGAATAGTTAGTAAGCTCCATATGGCCTATGTTCCCTCTAATTTCAGACCTCAATCCCCATTCAAATTAGTTTATCTTCCATTCTTCTGTGGGTGCATACTGGGCATGTGGGGAAAATCTAGCCAGTTCTTCAAACTTAGCAACATACTCTGCAACCGACATGTCTCCTTGTTGCAGGTGTACAAACTCCAACTCCTTTTGTCTTCTGGCACTTTTTGGATAATACTTGTCTAAAAAGGCCACCTCAAAGTGTTCCCAATTCATATGGGTTCCTTGAGTCTGAAGATAAACCTTTGCACTCCTCCACCAATACTCTGCCCCACCCTTTAGTAGATGTGCAGCAAATGCCACTTTTTGTTCTTCAGTACAAGGCACTACTTCAAATGCCCTTTTAATCTCATCCAGCCAAGCTTGGGCCTCTGAAGGATTATGGCTGCCCTGGAATGTTGGAGGCTGCAACTTAAGAAAATCATAAAACACCCTATTGGCATTTGGGTGTAACTTAGTAGATTCATAAAATATTACATCTTGAAAATAAACTACGATTGACTGATTTCATCATAAAACAAAATATCAAATTCTTATTCCACGAGTTTGGAACTGGTCTTCTTATGATAAATTCGTGTCTCATGTTCCTCCAGCTGCTAATAAAAAAAATAAATGGGGTGAGATAAAATATCTCAGTGAGTTCTGAAAAATAAATGAGAAAATAGTCTCAAAGAGTTTCTTTCATAAAAGTGTATAAAACATGAATACAATTTTTACATCTCAAGTTAAAACTCTCAATTTAATTTTTATAAAATTTTTACTCATAAAAATATTATTATTATGATTATTATTATTATTATTATTATTATACACATTTTTTTTTCTAAACATATGCATGACCTCAAATCCTTTCCTTTGAAATAAGGAAAAGTCGCTCAATATCTTGATGTGGGTCACCAAGATAATTGAGTCCTGATTGGTAAAGGTGGTCTGGCCAAACCCCAATCAGCGTCCTGATTGTTCTCCTTTACCTGTTATTCCATGCCTGAAATAACTTGAATGTCCCACCGTGAATAAGGCCATGCATGATCTGATTAATGATACTATACTAAACTTGAGATGCTTTATGAAATGTCTTTATTATGTCATATATAAAATGCATCTTTCATCCACAACAATTATAAATAAATTATCGATATAACAAACCCATAATAATTTAATCCTAAGTCCTTAATTCAAAATAGAAATCATAGGCAGAAAAGAGTCATGAAAATAGTGACAACATCAAAGTCATGACAATTATAACAATAACAAAGTCATGAAAATAATAACAACATAAGAGTCATGAAAAAATCATTTGGATGCATTTTTAAAACACCGAAAATTCCATTTCCTCACACTCTAATTCTCCTAATCCGTAATAACCCAAAACAGTTTATTTAAAAAATTTCAGTGCCTAAGACCATCATACTAAAAGAAATTAATGTAACAAAACTAACAATTTCACATACACATCAGAGCAACAGCAGTAACGAGCCGAAATCGTGCTCGACAAGCATATTCAACCTTAAATCTAATTATGAGCATCTAATTAAATTTTTGTAACATATACTTCATTCACAAACATCAGAACCAGCCATTAACAGCATGCACGTTCTAAATTCGACAAGCATATTCAACCTTAAATCTAATTATGAGCATCTAATTAAATTTTTGTAACATATACTTCATTCACAAACATCAGAACCAGTCAGCATGCACATTCTAAATTCGACAAGCATATTCAACCTTAAATCTAATTATGAGCATCTAATTAAATTTTTGTAATATATACTTCATTCACAAACATCAGAACCAACCATTAACAGCATGCACATTCTAAATTCGACAAGCATATTCAACCTTAAACCTAATTATGAGCATCTAATTAAATTTTTGTAACATATACTTCATTCACAAACATCAGAACCACCCATTAACAGCATGCACATTCTAAATTAACAGATAAGCTAAAATTTTCAACGGCCTTATTATTGGTCAGATTTCCTTTTTCTTCCATATTTTAATTCTTTTCCTCCATTCTTTTTTTTTTTCAACCAACTTCAGAATTTTGCAATAAAATTGAATCATCAATTTCACATGATATAAAAAAAACGTAAATAAACAGAACTCACAGTTTGTTAAAAGAGAAGATGGAGTTCTGATTAAATTGGGTTTTGAGCTCCTTTTTGCTGAATTGCAATTTGCCTCAACTTCTCCAATTTTGGGTCATTCTCCCTTGCTTCGAGTCTGATTTCTAGAAATGGAGACATGCAAGGTTAAAAAACTGTTTTAATGAACTTTAAGAAGCTTTTGGGTTTAAAGGATTTGAAAAAAAATGAAGGAAAATGAGAGGTTTGAAGATTGGATGAAGCTGGGGTTTGGGTTTGCTCACGGCAGAAGAAGAGAAGGGAAAGCGTTTCTGAAGGAAAGAGAAAGAAGGGAGAAAAAAAATGATATTTAAGGGTGTACACGGAAAATTACATGATTGTCCTTCATTTGTCCAAGTATTACAATAGTGCCATTTTCTTAATTAAATAAATTTAAACTAATTATTTTATTTTATTTTTATATTTAACAATTTTAATAATTAACTTCTATACTTACAAAATAGATAGGTTGTTACAGTTTGTCTTAACAATCTCCCCTTTTTTGATGACGACAGACATGTTAATTTAGATTTTAATTCTGATTCTAATGTTAATTTTGAAGAGCTTAAAAGCTCCCCCTCAATTTATGCAGTAATTAATTTTTGACAAAAAATAAAGCATAAAGATACACCGTTTCAGCATAAAGAAGATTTCATTGATATATTCAAGAGATACATAACTTCAGCTTCAAAACATATATAGAAGTACCATATACAAAAGGCCTTCTAACTATTTATCAGAATATGTAAAACTAAACTTAATTCTCCCCCTTTGTCATACAAAAAGGTAGGAGAAAAGAACGCCTATTTAGGCAACGACGGGGAGGATCCCTCAAATGAAGAAGATTTTGAAGGATCAGGAATAGGCTTAGAAGGAGGAGAATAAAGAGGAGGAGGACTTAATCCTAGCTTAGGAGCAATCTGCTCTGTCATCCAAGTCCGTAGTAAGATAGTTTCCTTATCCTGTTGAGTTTGGCATGCCATAATGGTTTGAAGGGTGACATGGTGGAGACATGATGGTTTGGGAGTAATGTGCATATATCGTGTGGTGGAGAGTGGAAGGTTTGTGAGTAAGAAAGGAAGTCTGTTGAGGATAGAGTGGATGGTGGGGAGAAAACGGAGAAAGTAGGAAGATTGATGGGCTGTTTTGGAGAACGTTCTTGGTTTGGTGGAGAACGTTGTTGAGCAGTTTTAGCAACTGCTTCTGCTGCAGCTTTCTTCCTTGCTAAGCGTTTTCTCTTAAGGGTTTTTGGTGGAAATGTGGGAGTGGAAACACTTCTTTTAGATGAAGTTTTCTTCATATGAGAGATGTTCTTGGTGGAAAATTTAGAAATTTTTAGGAGTGATTTTTCATTGGTGAGGGGTATGTGGAAATGCTTAAAGACTTTGGTTAAAACCATTCCATAAGGGACGGTGTTTTTCTTGTAGTCCTTTGTAGCGGCTGAGATCATGTGATGGATGATAATGTGGGGGAGATTGATCCATTGGTAGTTGAGAAGATGGTGAATGATTAAGGCATCATTATCAGACACATACTCATGGTTTCCACAGTGAGGAAGAATGGCATGTTGACTAATGCTATTGAATACCTTAGGAAGGGGTTTTAGGTAGGTGGAGAGATAACGGGTGGACCCTTCCTGAAACAGATCAGAGAGCACCTCTGTCTTGTTCAAATTCAAAGCAGAGTACCAGCTACTCCCAAAGATGGCAGGTCCTTCAGTTGGAAGGTTGATGATTGAAGCAAGAATTTCTGGAGTAAGTTTGATCTCCATCCCTTTGATGGTGGATACGAAGAGTGATTTGTCGGGGAATGTTTGAGCTTGACAGTAAAGGGCTGTCACAACATCCATATAAAAACACTCAAAAATTTGCAAAAAGTCAGTCCATCCTAAAGCATTTGTATGATGTTTGACGACATTGCCATCAACGATCAGATTTTCCATAACAAATACTCTTCCAACACTTATGGGTCGTTGAGCCCATTTTTCTTTGTATAACATGTTTTTGTTGGAAGGAATAAGAGGAGAACTTTGATTTTTGGATTTGCTTTTGGATGGAGGAGAATGTTGTGGTGAAGGTTCTGGTGGGTTGTCAGTTTGTGCAGAACGTTCTTGAGTTGGGGATGGGGAACGTTCTGGAGTGAGAGAACGTTTTGGGTTTGGTGAAGGAGAATGTTATGGAGCTGGAGAACGTTCTTGAACTGGAGAACATTCTGGAGAGGGGGGGGGGGGGGGGGG
>JBBPBQ010020323.1:14309666-14379714 GCA_037974755.1 Cicer yamashitae
TTTTTTTTTTTTTTTTTTTTTTTTTTTTTCTCTTTTTAGTTTGTAAATAAATTTGTGGAGTATTTTTTCTTTTTAAAAATAAAGTGGAGTTCCTTTCATAACAGTGGAGGATTTATTTTAATATGTATTAGTTAATTTTAATATGTATTTGTTAATTTTGTCGTTATCGTATAGAGTTCGAGTGATGTTGAAGATATATGTGCAATAATGTCTAAACCGAGCAACATCGAGAAGTAATATTGATTTTTCATTTTTATTTGTTATCCGTAGGTATAACATATTTATATACAAATTTATATTATTTAGGAATTGTGTTAATTTAAAAATATAAATAAAATATAATATTTATGACAAATATTTTACATGAAAACACGTAAATAAATTTATACTTAACATATAGGCAATTTGAAATAAAGATGTTATACTTAATTAAAGTTTTGGTACTTCATTGTTGTAAAGTTTTGAACTAGTTTTATTTAGTAACTTTTTAATTTATAATTTGGTTTTTTCTAAGTGCACTTTATGTTCTTGATAAAATAAAAATTTATAATTTACTTATTTTATTTAATTATAAAAATCTTCAAATAAATAGTCACTAAAATAATTATTTCCTTAAAATCATATGTTATTAATGAAAGATTTTTACTTATTTTTAATTAAATTAAAAAGGAAAAATAAATAAATCTAATCTACACGAGCAACTATGCCAGTTTTAATATGTGTCAAGCTAAAATCATTAATTCTCTTCAATATTTGACAAAATCAAACTAATTATCCGATAAAAAAAAAAAAATCAAACTAATCTTAATCTTATTAATTAAGTGATTATACTATTTTTCTTATTTAGTCGGTTATCACGAAAATAGGTGATTATGCAAATCTATAGAGAATCAAATAATTTTTTTAATAATATTATAAACTTCAGCCCAGTGTAATAATTTATCAAAAAAGAAGCTCAGTGTATTAAATATCATAAAAGAAACTTTAAATGAGGGTGAAATATAAACAATAAATAAACATTACGTGTAAATTTTTCAATAAAAAGGACCAATAATTCTCTTAAGAATATGATCGGCGAAGTTGTACTCAGAAGGATGTCTCAAGATTTTTTATATAATTATTATGAAATAGTAATCAAGTGAGGGATTGTTAAAATATTTTATTTTTATTATATTCCATTGTCATTATTTAAGGTCAGTCTGACAAATTTTGATTTCTAAAATAACCTTTGAAAATGAGTACTTTTTTGGTAAAAAAAAAATGAAATTCTTTTTAAATATGAAATTATAACATAAAAATTATCGATCTTATACAAACAAATAAAAAATTTATTGATTACACTTGTATATCACAAAATATATTTAATGTAAACATTTTTAAAACATACACTAAAATCAAGCTTTAATTGTCTACCAAAATTATTTTAATATGTGTCCTTTAAATTGTAAATAAAGATTAAAAAAAAAGGTGCATAAACCCTCTAAATATTATACTTTACCATGGATAAAAGTCTCAAAATATAATTAGGAGTACATTTATAACATAATTAATATTTCTTAAAGCATTTAGTTTGAAGACTTTTTATCTCTTTTAAGTAATTCTTTTTTTGAGACCCAAAACAGTTACTTTAGTGGCTTGACTTTGACGTTGGAAAAAAATTAGATTTTTTACCTTTAAATTGGACTTATACCCCCTCAAAATGTTATAAATCCAAATTTATCCTTTTTTTATTTAATTAATGGTAAAAAAAAATTACTCTTAAATCTTACCCTTCACTAAAATTTTCAGTAAGTAACTTTTTTCCCCTTAAAAATTCGGTATACAATATGTAACTACCAGAAATTTCCGTTTTACAATTTCCGACGGTACAATTTGTTTACCGGAAATTTCAAGGCACAATATTTCTGGTAGTATAAATTATGTACCGAAACTTTCCCCAACAAAATTTCCGTTACATTATTTATACTACCGGAAATTTTGTGCCTTGAAATTTTTGTTAGTTACATTTTTCGACCGGAAATTTGTGCCTTGAAATTTCCGGTACGTATTATTATTTTTTTTGGATTTAAATTTTATTTTTTGTGGAAGTAGGGATGGAAAAACAACACCATACGTACCGGTGTTAATTTTATAAAGTAAGTACCGGAAATTTCAAGGCACAAATTTTCGGTAGCGCAAAATTTCCGGTAGAATAAAGTAACTACCGGAAATTTCAAGGCACAATATTTCCGGTAATATAAATAATGTACCGAAAATTTTGTTGGTGAAATTTCCGGTAAATAATTTATACTATCAGAAATTTTGTGCCTTGAAATTTTCAGTAAACAAATTATAAAAAGGAAATTTTCGATAGTTATAAATTGTGTACCGAATGTTTGGGAGAAAAATGTTACTTACCGGAAATTTTGGTGAGGGTAAGATTTTTGAGTAATTTTTTTTACCATTAATTGAATGAAAATTATAGGGATAAAATTAGGTTTTTAACATTTTGGGGGTATAAGTCGAATTTAAGGGGTACAAAATTCAATTTTCTTGCGTTGGCCATATCATTATGCTGGTATATATCTTTATTTTAATTGTTTTAGTTTTTTGTTAATCAATTAGGAAACCAGATTGATTAATGATCAAATTAACTAATAAGACAAATTAGATAATTAATTAATTCATATGAACTCAAATAGGATCCGATGTAATTAGTTGGGGCTTGTTTCAAAATAATGTGAATCATAATTGGTCATTTCCCTATATATAGACTTTTATCTCTAATATCGGACATAATGCATACTACCTGTTTTTCCCATATGAAGAGCATATAAGTTATAAGGAGATCCAATGGAGAAGAATGAAGAGTCAACAAGTTTTATATTGTATCTAATAAAAATCAACAATTTTTCCATACCATTCAATTTTTGTATCTGCATTTCAAAATAAATAGTATGGCATGGAAAAATTGAGGTACCTCATTAGATATTAGATATATCGTAGGCTTACATGCATTTTTAGATCTCTATTTCTAAATCATGGATTCTAACCTTCTTTATCACAAGTTTTTGAATCTTTCCCTACAATTTAGTTTGTGACTTATTTTTTATGACGTGTCATATTTACTAATGATGTAGAATTGTATTTAATGATACTATTTTTGAAACAACCAACGTTAGTAATATTTTTTTGTCAAACACAAAATATTAGTAAAATTTAGTACCGTTAATATTATTAGTATTTTCTTGAAGGTGGAGATCAAATTCTCGATCGCCTTATTACTTCACTCCCCACCCCAACTACAAATCAACCTTATATCCTCTTAGATAATAAAATTGTTAAATTTTGAATTTTTCATTTAAAGTATCTAAATAAAAATCACGTTACGTCGAAGTCACTTTTAATTAGAATTAATTTCATTGAATCAATTTTAGTTACCATTCAACCAATTGAACATACGCTTAAAACTTCACCAACTTATAATCTAATTTAACCATTTAAATTTTAAGGGTAAAATAGATTTATGTATTTTCAACTTGTTGCCTTAGTTTTAAGTCCAATAACAATTTATTTGGTCTTAACCCTTTGTTCATTGAGAAAATGACTTCTAATAATTCAAAGTTTGATTGACGGTCAAAGAAATCTACCCAAATAATAATTTGCTAGTAATTTAAACACAAGTAATAACAGTAGATTTTTCATTATCTAAAGTTGGTTAACTACTTGGTTAGTCTAATAATAATATTAATAAAATGCCTAGTAACATTTTATTTGATTAAAATGATATCTTTTCCAACTTGTTGCGTGCATTTAAGTTTATTAATAATATACAACTATAGTAACATTTTATTTATATAAAGACTTATAGGATTAAATTTGTCATTGTAAACTAGTTTTATATTTTATCTAATAAAAAATAACAATTTTACCACATCACTTAAATTTTTTATGAGTTTTGAAATACATAGTATGATATAAAAAACTGAAGTATCTCGTAAAGATTAAAAAAAAAAATTGAAGTATCTCATTAGTTGTTAGATATAGCTTATTTAGAGTGATAATTATTTATAAACTCCGCAAAAGTTATTGAATTAGTTTAGTATTTTCTAATGTGAAACAGTTTTATAAAAGACTCCGGTCAGATTTTTTTAGGCAACCTCCCTCCCATAAGATCTTAACATATATGTATATAAAAGTTTTACGAACTGGTTTATTTGTTCTTTTTAAAGTGTCTTTTTAAAAAAAAATTACTGTTCCTAATTGCTTGTCGTTTTCAAAATTTAAGATTATATTAATTATTGTGTTGTCCAAGTTTTCTCTAATAATTTATTATTGAGAGATAAATTTGTGAATTGAGATAATAAATCATTAAGAGTATAATAGAAACACAAAAAATAACTTTATCAAAAATAAAAATATATATTGATTTATTGACATGTGTAAATAAGTTAAAATGGTAATTAAAAAGGAATGTATGGATGGAGTTATATACTAAAATGGCATCATGGTGACCGATGAGATATAATTTAGTATACACTAAAAATAGACTAACAATACTAAAAACAAAAGTATAAAGTTATTTTAGGCAACAATTTAGTATATATTATACTAAATTTATTGTGTTGTCTCCGTGTTTTGTGTTTGTTTTAGGAAATATAGCTACTTGACCTTTTAGCTAAACCTCACCTCATTTGACCTAATCAATGCTTAATTTGTGTAAGCACCTTCCTTTCATTCTGTATAAAAAACTATAAACTCTTTAAACTAACACATTATTTTTATTAATGTAAACAAAACAAAAAAAGTCAACGCCTTCTTCAAACGACTTTGAAGAAGGATTCCAATTGTTTCTGCGACCTTGTTTTCTTTCTCCACTTCAATTTTAATTGTTGTTCACTAATTTCAAATAATTCTATAATATACTTGCAAAACAGGAATACCTTAATTGACTCAATATTATGGCCGAAAACGATACAAATAAAGGAAGGAGAATCGCCATAATTGGCGTATCTACCATTTTATTGGTGGCTATGGTTGTTGCTGTCACCGTTGGCACATATCGCGATCAAAATGGTTATGATGATAATATAGAAGACACCAGAAAGAACCACATTGCTTCCACTATGAAAGCAGTTCAAACAATTTGTCATCCCACTGATTACAAGAAGGAATGTGAGGAAACCCTCATAGCAGAGGCTGAGGCTGACAATGTCACGGATCCAAAAGAACTTATTAAAATAGCATTTAATGTTACCATAAAGAGAATTGGTGATAAAATTAAGGAAACCAATCTCTTGCAGAAGGTTGAGAAAGATCCTAGATCAAAGGATGCACTTGATATATGCAAACAATTTATGGATCTTTCAATCGGAGAATTCACAAGGTCACTTGATGGAATTGGTGAGTTTGATCTACAAGATATTGACAAAATCCTCATGAATTTGAAGGTTTGGCTTAACGGTGCTGTTACATACATAGATACATGTTTGGATGGGTTTGAAAACACTACTAGCGAAGCTGGTACAAAGATGAAAGAGTTATTAACATCAAGCATACACATGAGTAGCAATGCTCTTGCCATTATTTCAGATTTTGCTGACACGGTCTCTGATTGGAATGCCACAAATATTCTTCGACGCCGCCTTCTTCATGATTCTGACACTCTTTCTTGGGTTGATCATCACAAACTCCACAATGCTAAGACAAATTTATTCAAACACAAGCCTAATGTTACTGTCGCCTTAGATGGCAGTGGCGATTTTAAGAGCATCAATGAGGCATTGACGCGGGTTCCTGAGAAGAGTAAAAAACCATTTGTGATCTACATTAAAGAAGGTGTTTACCCAGAGTATGTTGAAGTTACCAAACATATGACGCACGTTGTGTTTATTGGTGACGGTGGGAAGAAGACAATAATCACCGGCAACAAAAACTTTATTGATGGCGTTAACACCTATAGAACCGCCTCTGTTGGTATGTCTATTTTCATGCATATGCTTAGTTACTATCTTGTTTTTTAATTTCCTTCGAATTTTTAATGTTGATAATCTTAAGTTAGTTAATTCATGTATGTTAATAAGAAAATGAATACTTTATAGAGATTTTGATATATGAATTATAAACTAATGATTAGTTTATGAATATGGTTGCAGCTATTCAAGGAGATCACTTTGTGGCCATTAACATGGGCTTTGAGAACTCAGCTGGACCACATAAACATCAAGCAGTGGCGCTAAGGGTTCAAGGAGATAAGACAATATTCTTCAATTGCTCAATGGATGGATATCAAGACACACTTTATGTACACACCATGCGTCAATTTTATCGTGATTGCACCATTTCAGGTACCATTGACTTTGTCTTTGGTAATGCATTAGCCGTTTTCCAAAACTGCAAATTTGTTGTCAGAAAGCCAATGTCAAACCAACAATGCATTGTGACCGCACAAGGAAGGAAGGAAAGATTCCAACCATCAGCAATAGTCATCCAAGGAGGTTCCATTGTAGCTGATCCTGAGTTCTATCCAGTGAGGTTTGACAACAAAGCCTACCTCGCCCGTCCATGGAAGAACTTTTCTAGGACTATCATAATGGACGCTTTCATCGATGATTTGATTCATACTGATGGTTATTTGCCATGGCAAACAATAGAGGGACCTTCCGGCATGGACACTTGCTTTTATGCTGAGTACCATAACTTTGGCCCTGGTTCAGACAAAACAAAACGTGTAAATTGGGCAGGTATTTGGAACCTCAATGCAAAGGCTGCACATTGGTTTGCACCATCCAAGTTCTTCCATGGTGGTGATTGGATTGAGGCAACTGGAATTCCTTTCTTTTCTGGTATTCCCGATCACCACAGGCACAAAGAGACTCTCCTTAAATGGTGATTTTGATGATGTGTTCTCAATGTAATTGTCTATTTTCTCTTTTATCAAAAATTAACTGTAGTACTTTTGGAATAATTTAAAATTTTTATTTAATGGGATAAGAATTGAAGAACCATTTAGACACTTGTTTTTTTTTTTTTTTTTTTTTTTTTTTCTCTTTTTAGTTTGTAAATAAATTTGTGGAGTATTTTTTCTTTTTAAAAATAAAGTGGAGTTCCTTTCATAACAGTGGAGGATTTATTTTAATATGTATTAGTTAATTTTAATATGTATTTGTTAATTTTGTCGTTATCGTATAGAGTTCGAGTGATGTTGAAGATATATGTGCAATAATGTCTAAACCGAGCAACATCGAGAAGTAATATTGATTTTTCATTTTTATTTGTTATCCGTAGATATAACATATTTATATGCAAATTTATATTATTTAGGAATTGTGTTAATTTAAAAATATAAATAAAATATAATTTATAGACAAATATTTTACATGAAAACACTTAAATAAATTTAGATATAGACAATTTTAAATAAAGTTGTTGTACTTAATCAAAATTTTGGTACTTCATTGTTGTAAAGTTTTGATATAGTTTTATTTAGTAACTTGTTAATTTATAATTTGGTTTTTTCTAAGTGCACTTTATGTTCTTGGTAAAATAAAAATTTATAATTTACTTATTTTATTTAATTATAAAAATCTTCAAATAAATAGTCACTAAAGTAATTTTTTCCTTAAAATCATATGTTATGAATGAAATATTTTTACTTATTTTTAATTAATTAAAAAGGAAAAATAAATAAATCTAATCTACACCAGCAACTATGCCAGTTTTAATAAGTGTCAGGCTAAAATCATTAAAATCTCTTCAATAGTTGACAAAATCAAACTAAATATCTGCTTAAAAAAATCAAACTAATCTTAATTTTATTAATTAAGTGATTATTCTATTTTCTTATTTAGTCGGTGATCAACAAAATAAGTTATTGTGCAAATCTATAGAGAATTAAATAATTTTTTTAATAATATTATAAACTTCAGCCCAGTGTAATAATTTATCAAAAAAGAAGCTCAATGTATTAATTATCATAAAAGAAACTTTAAATGAGGGTGAAATATAAACAATAAATAAACATTACTTGTAAAAATATTTTATCGACGAAGTAGTACTCAGATGGATGCATCAAGATTTTTTATATAATTATTATGAAATAGTAATCAAGTGAGAGATTGTTAAAATATTTTATTTTTAATATATTCCATAGTCATTATTTAAGGTCTGTCCGACAAATTTTGATTTCTAACGTAACCTTTGAAAATGAGTCCTTTTTTAGTACAAAAAAAATGAAACTCTTTTTAAATGTGAAAATTATGGATCTTACACAAATAAATGAAAAATTTATTGATTACACTTATATATCACAAAAATTTAATGTAAACATCATGTCTATTTTATTTTAAAGCATACACTAAAATCCATTTTTAATTGTCTATCAAAATTTATTTTAATACGCGTCCTTTAAATTGTAAAAAAGGTTAAAAAAAAAAAAGGTGCATAAACCCTTTAAATATTATACTTTACCGTGGATAAAAGTCTCAAAGTATAATTAAGAGTATATTGATAACATAATTAATATTTCTTAAAGCATTTAGTTTGAAGACTTTTTTATATTTGTTAAGTAATTTTTTTTTGAGGCCCAAAACACTTACTTTAGTGGTTTGACCTTTGCGTTGGGAAAATTTGGATTTTATACCCTTAAATTAGTTTTATACCCCTCAAAATGTTAAAAATCTAAATTTATCCTTTTTTTCATTTAATTAATGGTAAAAAAATTACTTTAAAATCTTACCCTCACCAAAATTTTCGGTAAGTAATTTTTTTTCCGCTTAAAAATCCAGTAGTATAAATTATTTACCAAAACTTTCGCCTACAAAATTTTCGTTACATTATTTTTTTTCGGTACGTATTATAATTTTTTTCGCTTGAAATTTTCGATACGTATTATTTTTTTTTTAAATAAAAGTAAATCAGGAAATAAATTTAACACCGGTACGTATGGTGGTGTTTTTTCCATCCTACTTCCAAAAAAAAAAATTAAAAAATTCAAAAAAAAAAATAACTACTGGAAATTATGTACACTGATCTAATATATCAATTAAATTTTTCTTTAATTTATATATATATATATATATATATATATATATACTATTATGGTAAATAATTTTTATATTATCAATCATTTACAATGATTAGATCATTAAAAATATTCAAGTTTTATCATATTATTTTTAAAATCACGCATATAATTGATTAAAATTTATTGATAATATAAAACTTTTACTGTTAATAGTGCATAAAAATTAAATTTACTGGTATATTTTTTTTTATTATAGAAAAAATAATAAATTCCACCATAATTAACTTACACAACTGTAAGGTCATGAGTTCGAACCAAAACGTCGAACTTAACAATATCGATATTTATCCGTTGAACTAAGATTTAAGGACGTGTTATATGATTTTTTAATACAACATATAAATTTTTATATGGATTGTTTGTGTTTAGTGGAATTTTGATGTTAAAGTGAAGAAAAGTGAGAGTCATAATTGGTTTTGGGGAAATGAGAGTGGAACTGGGGTCTAAACTCTAATGATATGATAATGCGTTCAATTAGTTAACATTTGTTGTCTAGGATTAAAGAATTAAATTAGGGAGCGTGACAAAAGTTGAATTATATTAAATATGATCATGAAATGTAGTCAAGTTAAATTATATGAAATATGATCTAGATGATGATCGTAGAGTGATCTCTCTCGATTAGTTCCTTATTTTTTGTTGTTAATTTTCCACTTTATCATAAAAAGAACGAAGAAATGACTAAGACTTTGATCTCAGGAAGCGGTTGTGTTAGAGAGATAATTAGGCCTCATTTACGCTTTGTTTACATGTGGTTTTGTTTGTTGCTAATGATAGTAACCATTCATTCATATCATGATATAAGACTTTAACCTCACCCTCACGTGGGTATGGTAAATAATGACACGAACAAATTCTATCTAATATGTGGTTGAGATTGGTGACATAAACTTTTCAACAAAAAATTGAATTTTTGCACATCCAGTTTCGGGGCAAAAGAAGTTTTCATATCCTAGGTCACATCAACATTGTAATCATTTTTATGCATTTTGAATATTAATCTTATATAGGGTTGTTTTCGGATCAGAAGAAAGTTTTCAAAATTAAGTTTCAACTACTAAATATATTACTAAATTGAATTGAGTTGTAGACTAAGTCATTTTCTTTACGATGTTTTGCAGTAGTGTCTATAATTTTATAAATAGATTATTGATAACTCTTCGTTATATGTATATTTTTCGTTATTTTTAGTCTTATATATTTTTAATCGTTAGTTAATTTAAGGAATTATATTAATATAGTTTGTTGATTTTAATTCTTGAATTTAATGAAATGTTTATGTTCTTATTTCCTTGATTAAGTAGAGATTTTTTGTAGTTTGACATTGTTTCATTGTTTTAGTGCAGTGCGCAATTTTGTTAAGAAATCAACATGACACTTGTGGAGTATTTCAGCTATTTTTGGAGTTGTAGAAATCCAATTGGAGTCAAACCAAGTGCAAATGAAAGCTAAACTTCATAGCTACATCTTTCATGAAGACACTAGAATAAAATTCAAACTCAAAAGAGGAGAGAAATGCAGCAAACATCAGACAATAGATGTTGTGTTCTGGAGCGCAAATGCTTGCGCCTGGGGAACATTTCTGTAGTATTTTGACATCCTACTTCTACCCAGGAGCGCCCATGGCAAGCGCATGACGCTCTGCAAAATGCATAAAAATGCATTTTTCTCACTTTCTAGGTATCTTTTTTTTAGCTATTTTGAAGTTTGGAGACTTGTGACCTAGCAGAGAAACTCAGAGGAGGCTGATTCTAAAACAATTGAAGGAGTTTTATCAAGAATCATTCATGAATCTTTCTTGTAATTCTTCTTTAATCTCTATCTTTGGTATCATTGTTATGAGTAATTAAACCCATTTGTTAGAGATTAGTGAAACAAGATGAAACCCTTATTTGTGTGATTTGATTTCTAGTTATATGAATAAGTTTATGGAATTATTTTTCGCATCTCTATGCTTAATGTTTTTTTATTGCTTGATCAACTTTAAACTGTTTTACGATTTGTATTTTGAAATTGAAGTGGACTTTACGAATGCTTGAGATGAGAAATTTATGACTTTATAGTCTAGGGATAGATGCAGGTCATGAAACCTATTGAATTATTTGCAGAGACAATAGTTTAATAAGAGAATTCTTGTACTGAAAAGCTTATTTCTAATCTTAAATCCACTAAGGAATTAGGGAAATAATAATAAAGAGAATTTAGTAATAGTTCAATAAAGGAATCTAGTAACTAGGATCAAATTAGAAACCAAGGTTGGATTCAAAGTGAAGCTCGTCAATGACATTTTTTCTTATTATAAAAGTTCAATTCTAATACTCTTGTTAGTTTCAAATATAATTTCAATCAATTCGGAAACTTTTTATTCAATTTTAGTAATTAAACATAATTCGATAGTAAAACGCAACCCTTGAGTTAAACACTCGAAAATACAATTGTAATTATTACTTGCAACGATTCAGTATACTTGTTAAAACGCTATCAACTATCAACCACAACGTTCCTAAGATAAAGCAACCCAATTACAAATTGTATTAGTGTTCTACTACACTATAGAAAACCGTTCTAAAACTACACCCTCAATATAGCTATTACAACCATTATAAAAGTATGGTACTAATATCACTCAAATTCCGACATGACAATTTTCAAAAAGGGACAAAAAGAAAGGAGAGAAGTGGCTAGGAATATGCATCGAACAGAAAGAGAAAGAAGCGGAAAGTTGGGAATTGCATCCAACTTTGGCGTGCTTTTCACAAAAGGCTTGACACTCTTTATATAGTGATGGAAGATATCCCATGTGTGTAAACTATCTAATGTACAACATTAGTATTTATAGAGTTTAGAGCTAACCAATGTGTGAAAGCTTTCCAATATGGCATTCTAGATTTTTTTTAATTCACACATACTTATGTTCCAACAATTCCCCACTTAAATTTAAAAAATGGTTTTTGAAGTAGCGTCAAACGTTTCTATATGATTGTGCACCAAAAAATGTGTCTTTTGACTTGAACCTTTGCATAATCAGTAAGACGCAGATTCAAATTCAACTAGAGTGACTCATAGTCTTGAACTCTATCTTTAACATCAAACTCACACACAACATTTTCGTAGGGTGTTTGTTGAAAACTCTAAATCATATGCATATTTTTCATTATTTTTAGTCCTATTTATCCTTAATCATTCGTTAATTTAAGGAGTTATTAGATATAGTTTGTTGATTTTAACTCTTGAATTTAATAAAATATTTATGTTCTTATTTCCTTGATTAAGTGGAGATCTTTTGTAGTTTTGCGTTGTTTCGTTGCAGTGCTGGATTTTGATGAGAAATCAACATGACATGTATGGAGTATTTCTGCCATATATGGAGTTGTAGATATCCAATTGGAGTCAAATCAAGTTAAAATTAAAGCTAAGATCCATAGCTACAACTTTCATGAAGAGACTGGAACCAAATTCAGACTCAAAAGAGGAGAAAATGCAGTAAAGTCAAACAACATATATTGTGTGCTAGAGCGCAAATGCTGCATTTCTACAATATTTTGACTTTCTGCTTATGTCTAGGAGCACTAGGGCGCATGACGCACTGCATAATGCATGAAAGCACATTTTTCTCCCTTTCTAGGAATCTTTTTGGCTATTTTGAAGTTTAGAGACTTATGCCCTACCAGAGAAACTCAGAGGAGATTGGTTCTAAAACCATTGAAGGAGTTTTATCAAGAATCATTCATGAATCTTTCTTGTAACTCTTATTTAATCCCTTATTTGTCTGCTTTGACTTCTAGTTATATGAGGGAGATTATTGAATTATTTTTCTCATCTCTGTGCTTAATGCTTGATTAACTTTAAACTTTTTTATGATTCTTATTTTGAAACGGAAGTGGATTTTACGAATGCTTGAGATGAAAAATTCATGATATTGTAGTCTAGAGATAGATGTAGGTCATGAAACCAATTGAATTATTTGAAGAGGCAATAGTTTAATAAGAGAATTATTGCATTGCAAAACTTAATTCTAATCTTAAATCCACTAAGGAATTAGGGATTACTTTGGAATTAAAGGTTCTTCCGCTAAGAAATTAGGGCAAGAATAATAAAGAGAAGTAAGGCAAGATTGATAAAGAGAATGTGGTAATAGTTCAATAAAGGAATCTAGTAACTAAGATCAAATTAGAAACCAAAGTTGAATTCTAAGTGAAGTTCATCCCTGACATGTTTCTTATTAAAAAACTTCACTACTATTACTCTTGTTAGTTTCAAAAATTAGTTCAATCAATTTAGAAACTTTTTGTTCAATTTTAGTAATTAAACGTAATTCGATAGTATAACACAATCCTCGAGTTCGACACTTGGTTCTACCTTTTTATTTATTATTTGTAATGATTCAATACACTTGTTGAAACACTATCAAGTTTTTGGCGCCGTTGCCGGGGATTGCCATATTACTATTGAGTTATAATTTATTTACTTATTTGAATTTTTTTGCTTTGCGATAAAATTTTTGTTACTTAAAGAAGCGCTTCGTGGGAGGCAACTCATAGGTAGAGGTAACTTTTATTTTGCAATCTTATTTTTGTTATTTGAATTTGTTTGTTTTAATTATGTGTTAACATACACTATGATGAAGAATTTTAAACAAGTTGAAGTTGGTCATAAGTTATTTATTTGTGATTCCGAGTTTTAAATTATAATGTTCAATTTGATCATGTTCATTGTTCAACTTGATGAGTTTCACTTATGCATGCATTGTTTATTACTCTTAGTTTGTGGAAGTCTTACTTGACATTCTTTAGTGATATTTATTGGCATCATTTTGATAGTTCATACTCTCTCTTGTTATCCTAGATGTGAGCTTTTAAGCCTAAACACTTTAATTCTTTGTTGTGTGATTATCCAGATATGTGTTATCCCTTCAGAACTTGCACTAATTCTGACTTTCATCACTTGTGATTTATGTTAAGACAAACTCTCAAATTAAGTTTTGATGAAAATAAACAAAGATTAATTAAGAATATTAATTATGATTCTAAATGTTATGTTAATTTAATCTGTGCTCTTGAGTGTTTTTATTAAAGATAGGAACCAAGCAAAGCAAAGAAATCAGATCAAAAACAAATAAAATAGTCATGATCATAAACTGTACAAAACAGAGAAAGATCAGCAGAATCAAGAATGATTGTCACAACCACTTCACCAATCTTTCTCCAACACTTTTACATTGATTTTGCCTTAATCCTTTATACCAATTTCATCAGTACATGGCAAGGAACAGATAGGAATCATTTTTACTCAAAACGGTTCTCGAATCACTAAGATAAAGCATCATGAAAAAGCATGTCAAAAATGGACTGCAACTTTCTCCAGTCTGTAACTGTCAAGAAAGTTGAACAAAACTGAACTTCAAGATTGATTATTATCAGACCAGATTGATCATCTTTCTCCACCTATAATCAACGTTCTCCATTTTTGAGAAGAACAATCTCTGTTTCTGCAGAAGAAGACTTCTCAGTTCTGCAGAAAATTATTCACTCATTTCCAATCAGTTTTGGATCAAAACAAATGTCCAGACCAAAGCCCAATTATCATCAAGTATTATCAAAGCTTAATGGGTCATTAAAGCGCGCATGAAGCTTGTGCGAAATTAAGCAAAACGGCCCAAACAGCAAAGCCCAAAACTATCACATGAATGGTGCAGTTTGTCAACAGATCCGTTGCTTCTGTCAGAAAGAAAACAGAGCACTACCAACAGCTCTTTCTGACCAGAATTAATTGCTCAAATCATCTATAAAAGGAAGGCAAATTCAGAAGCATTATTCAGAACTTCAAGTGCCAAGTATTCTCATTAATTCACATTCACTTGCATTCTTGAAGCTATCTCATTCACAAAAGAAATCAGACTGAAATCGTTTCATACTTATAGATCATTTTACTGAGTTCTTAATTCTGATTTTATTCTCAAACAAGAGTTGAGCATAATCAGTTTCAACCAATTCTTTAAATCATTATTATAAACTCATAACTATAAGGATTGTTTATAGTTTGAGGTTGATTAAAAGAGTTAACTGTAAAATCCTAGCAGATTAGTTAGGTGACTTGATTGAATCCTTTCTGGGTGGAAAGGAAGTGTAGTTACAGATCAAGGTTGATCTTTAACTGTGTTACCAAAAGATTGTTCTCCGTTCTTTGAACACTTAGTGAAAATCTCACAGTTGTGAGGACTGGACGTAGCCCACGTTGGGTGAACCAAGATATATCTTTGTGTGGTATCTCTTCCTTATCTCTATTTACATTCAGTTATTGTTATTGTCAAAATTAAATAGAGAAACTAAAAATTGTGATTTTAACTAATCAAGAACGTTCTGCGTTTTCTGTTTCAAAACCAAGAACATTCTCCATTTCTGTTTTCATAACCAAGATCATTCTTGAGTTGTTTTTCATAAGTTTTTAACAGGAAATTTTAAATAGGCAAGATTACAATTCAAACCCCCTTCCTTGTAACTTGACATTGCTACTTCAATTGGCATCAGAGCAAGGTCTCTAAAAAGAACACTTTTAACCAAGTGCTAGAGAAAAAGATCTAGAAGAAAAAATGTCAAAAGCAAAATACATTGTTGGTAACAGCTATAAGCCAAGCCAAGAATCTTGAAGTACTGGCACTAGAAGAGCTAATTGGAACCTTAAAAGCACATGAGGTATTACTGCAAGAAGATAAACCTGTCAAGAAAGGAAAAGCAATAGCCTTAAAAGCATCTCAAGAAAGCATGCCTGACCAAACAGAGGAAGAACCAGAAGAAAAAGGTCAACAAGATGCTGATGAAGAAATTGCTTTTCTCACTAGAAGAATTCAAAGAATGATGAGAAGGAGAGACCAAAACAAGAAGGGATTCCCAAACAGAAAAGAAAATCCTAAAACAGAACTACACAAAAGCCAAATTCTGAATCCTGCATTTTATGTGAACAAATGGAAAAAGAATTTGACAACTTATTAAATGATTCAAATTTACTCATTCAAAAGTGTAGTTCTTTAAAAGATAAATTTTATAAAGAAAAGGAAGAGAAAGAAAAAACTCAGGTTCTGAATGATAAGCTAAAGGAAATCATTCAAAATTTGAAAGAATCTCAGACCAAAAACTTTCACACTGAAAATCAAGAAAATCAAGAACACTATGCACTTCAAAAGGAGAACGTTTTCCTTAAAGCTGAAGTTCAACTTTTTAAAAATGATCTGTTAAACTTTATTAAAGCTACTGGATCCTTTCAAAATATCATGGGATCTCAAGTTGGAATATTTGATAAAGCTGGTCTTGGTTTTAATCAAACTCAGAAAACCAAAATGTATGAAAACTTTTTTATTCCAGAAAGAAGAGAGAATAAATGCAAGATCAAATGTTCATATTGCAGCAAAATTGGACATCTTGAATTTGCATGTTATTTTAAGAAAAGAGATGAGAAAATCAAGAACAAACAGAGAAAAGAACAATCTGGAACAAAAACAGGTTTTTCTAAAAAAAAAACAAGAACGTTCTCCAGCTAAAACAGAAAACGGAGAAAATTCTGAAAATCTGTCAAAACCAGTTAAAAAGTATTTTAAAAAACAAATGATCAAATGTTCTTCATGTTCTAAGATTGGACACTCTGAATCTACATGTCATATTAACAGAAAATCAAAATTTAGAACTAATCCACAAGGACCCAAGACAGAATGGGTACCAAAAGTTAATGAAACCAAAACTGCAGGTTGGTTCTCAAGGTGTCAAGAAAAAGCCATGGTTCTTGGACAGTGGCTGTTCAAGACATATGACAGGTGATAAAAATTGCTTCATGTCCTTCATCAAGAAAGATGGAGGGTCTGTCACGTTTGGAAATGACAATCAAGCTCGAATCAAAGGTAAAGGGACAATTGGTAAGAAAAACTCTGCTCAAATAACTGATGTTCAATATGTTGAAGGTCTGAAACATAATCTCTTAAGCATAAGTCAACTTTGCGACAATGGCTGTGAAGTTATTTTCAAACCCAACCTATGTGAAATCATAAAAACAAAATCTGGTGAAAAACTGTTTTCTGGAACCAGAAAGAAAAACCTTTATGTATTATATCTTGAAGAATTGCCTGATGAATCCTGCTTCATATCTATTGATAAAGATAAATGGATCTGGCATAAAAGGGCAGGGCATGTCAGCATGAAAACCATTTCCAAAATTTCAAAATTAGAACTTGTCAGAGGATTACCAAAACTGAATTTTGAAAAAGACAAAATATGTGAAGCTTGTGTCAAGGGAAAGCAAGTTAAAAGCAGCTTTCTCTCAAAAGAATTTATTTCCACAAACAGAATTCTTGAATTACTTCACATAGACTTATTTGGTCCTGTCAAAACAACTAGTTTAGGAGGAATGAAATATGGTTTTGTTATTGTTGATGATTTCTCTCGATACACTTGGGTACTATTTTTAAAAAAAAGGATGATGCTTTTGAAGCTTTTAAAATCTTTTGTAAAAAGGTACAAAATGAAAAAGAATCCAGCATCATTTCTATAAGAAGTGATCATGGAGGAGAATTCATAAATGCCCCTTTCAAAAACTTTCTTGAAGAACTTGGCATTTCTCACAATTTGTCTTGTGCAAGAACTCCTCAACAAAATGGAGTTGTTGAAAGAAAAAATAAAACATTACATGAAATGGCAAGAACAATCTTGGAAGAATCTAATGTTGAAAAATATTTTTGGGCTGAAGCCGTCAATACATCATGCTATATTTTAAATCGTGTATCCATTAGAAAAATCATAAACAAAACTCCATATGAAATCTGGAAAAACAGAAAACCAAACATTTCATACTTCCATATTTTTTGGTGTTACTGTTATATTCTAAACAACAAAGATGTTCTTGGAAAATTTGATTCAAAATCAGACAAAGCTATCTTTTTGGGTTATTCAACCGACTCTAAAGGTTATAGAGTTTTTAATCTAAGAACTAAAGTTGTTGAAATCAGCATGCATATTTTATTTGATGAGTTTGATGACTTAGTACTTGAAAAGACAAATGAGGATGAAGAATTTCCAGACACACAGTAGAGAACTGATGTGCAGGAAATGGAGATTGATAAACAATCTCTGTATCATTCTCCACCTAAAAGCTGGAGAACGATACGAGATCATCCTCAAACTCAAATCATTGGGGATACAGCAGATGGAATTCGAACCAGAAAGTCATTCAAGAATGATGAGAACAACATGGCAATGATTTCTCAAGTTGAACCAAAATCAATTAAAGAAGCCATAGTTGATCAATCTTGGATTGAAGCCATGAAGGAAGAACTGCAGCAGTTCGATAAGAATGAAGTCTGGACCTTGGTACCGAATCCTCAAGATCAAACAATCATTGGTATACGCTGGGTTTTCAGAAACAAATTAGATGAAGAAGGTAAGGTTGTAAGAAACAAAGAAAGATTGGTTGCTCAAGGTTACAACCAACAAGAAGGTATAGACTACGATGAAACTTTTGCTCCTGTTGCAAGGTTAGAAGCTATTCGTATACTTCTTGCATATGCATCTCACAAACTTGTTAAATTATTTCAAATGGATGTTAAAAGTGCATTTTTAAACGGCTTTTTAAACGAACAAGTTTATGTGAAACAACCTCCCGGTTTTGAAGATCAATCAAAACCAAATCATGTTTTCAAACTTACAAAAGCTCTGTACGGCTTAAAACAAGCACCAAGAGCTTGGTATGATAGGTTAAGTTCCTTCTTAATCAATAATGGATTTTCCAGAGGAAAAATCGACACTAAACTTTTTAAGAAAATTGATAAAAATGATTTACTCATTGTACAAGTGTATGTTGCAATATTATCTTTGGATCAACTAATGAAAAAATGTGCGATGGCTTCTCAAAACTCATGCAAAGTGAATTTGAAATGAGCATGATGGGAGAATTAAGATATTTTCTTGGCTTACAAATTAAACAACATGAAAATGGTATTTTTATTTGTCAAGAAAAATACATTAAAGATTTGTTAACGAAGTACAAAATGAATGAAGCAAAAATCATGTCTACTCCTATGCATTCATCCTCTTCATTAGACAAAGATGAACATGGAAAATCTGTTTCTGAAAAAGAATATAGAGGAATGATTGGTTCCTTGCTATATTTAACTGCTAGCAGGCCAGATATTGTATTTGCAGTAGGATTATGTGCTAGATTTCAATATGCACCAAAAGAATCCCATTTAACTGCTGTAAAACGAATCTTTAGATATCTTGTTGGAACTACTGATCTTGGCCTTTGGTATAGAAAAGGTTCTCATTTTGATCTTGTAGCATATTGTGACGCTGATTATGCTGGAGATAAAACTGAAAGAAAAAGCACCAGTGGAGCATGTCAATTTCTGGGTGATGCTTTGATAAGCTGGTCTTGTAGGAAGCAAAATACTATAGCCTTATCAACCACCGAAGCTGAATACGTATCATCCGCAAATTGCTGCTCACAAGTTCTTTGGATAAAAAATCAACTTGAAGACTTCTCTGTAAGTTACTCAAGTATTCCAATTTACTGTGATAATACTAGTGCAATCAATCTATCAAAAAATCCAATTCAGCATTCTCGTTCAAAACATATTGAAATAAAACATCATTTTATTCGCGATCATGTTAATAAAAAGGATATTGAATTAATTTTTGTTGATACTCAAAATCAGCTTGCTGATATTTTTACAAAGCCCTTGGTTGAAGAAAGTTTTAATTTAATCAAAGAAAAACTGAAAATTATGAAATATCCTAAAAAATTCAAGATAAATCTGCTTCTGCAGAAAACGGAGAACATTTAATAATCTCCGTTTTTCAGACATCTTTATCCGTTTTTCAAATTTTCTTCCCAGCCGTCATCTTCCTCATGCGCAGGCAAGGCATGTCCTAGCATTAAATGCGCGTGCATCAAGGCTTTCAAAGGTCACTGCCAAGCCGTCAAATCTGTTCCTTTCCCCAACACTTGTCACTTCCCTAGGTTTAATCATCATTATTCTCTCTCTTGAAAAAACTGCAAAAACATGTTGCAGTTATCACAACTGTTCATTTTTCTGAAACAGTTTCCATCTTCTCAAAACCTTTGTCCTCCTCCAACTTCATCTTCCATTACTCTTAATTGTCAAACAATGGCTCGAACAAAGCAATCTGCTCGCAAAAATGCAAGCACTAACACTCCATCACCATCATCATCCTTCTCACTAGTATACAATCGTTCACCTTCACCTCCACCCAGGCCAACTCCTCCAAAACATTCATCAGACTCCTCTTTTTCTAACTACCTTTCTTCGTCCCCTAAGTCCAACCGTAACACCTCTATTCCTGAACCTGTATCTTCTGTTCTTCCTCTTCTTTATTCCTGTCCATCTCCAAATGTTGCTCAAGTTCCTCCTCACTTGCGAACATCCTTCTCTAAACCCGCACCACCACAAAAATTTGTCAATCCTCCAGCACCTAAAAGACGCTCAATGAGAATCTTGGCAGGAATTGGGACTTCAAGGACCCCAATCACTAAACCTGCCTATCTCATCATCTCAGACACTGAGTCGGATGAATCATCTGATACTCCTCCTCCTTCAACAAAACCTGTCACTTCATCAAAATCCTATTTTTCGTCTCAGACTCCTCAATCCAAAACCTCAATACCAACCCCATCAAAATCATCTTTTTCAGCTGAAGCCTCTCAATCCACTCCTCCAAACCACAAACAGAGACTAATGACTGATTTTTTCTCCTCTCCAACACCCACTCAACCTAAAACTCGTGCCCTAAAAACAAAAACCACCATGCCAGCCTCCAAATTTCTGGCAAGAACAAACTTACCCATTCACCAGAGATTCAAAACAACTGTACCTAAACATAAATTCCGTCTTTCTCCTTCCTCGTCTTCAGAACGTTCCCCAACCCCGGCACCTTCTCCCACCCAATTTCTAGAACGTTCTCCCATTCCTTCCACTCCAACTACTCCAAAAAGCCTTACACCTACTCCAGAACATTCGCCACTTCAAGAACGTTCTCTTATCCCTCACCGTTCTCCTTCTCCCACTCAAGAACGTTCTCCTATCCCAGAACGTTCTCCCGTCACTACTCCTTCCCATACTCAAAACACATCCTCCCCTACTCAAGCACGTTCTCCCATTCAAGAATGTTCTGATGCTCACCAAAAATCTTGCTCTCCAACTCAAGAACGTTCATCTACAGAAGAACGTTCTCCGTTTCATAATACCTCTCCCTCACAAACCACCAAAAGACCTCTTTCACCTCAACCTCTTTCATCTCCTTCCTCTGACTCTATTTCCCCTGCACCACCATCTCCAGCTTCCAAGAAAGCCAAAACTCAGCTTGTTCCTCTAATTCCTCCCTCTGCCACCAAACATTTTACTGATGCCCTAGGCTGGACTGCCTTTTTGCAAATCTCTGAACCCCACTATCCAGATGTTGTTCGAGCCTTCTATTGTCAGGCCAAAACATTCCCTGAAAAATCTCTGTTGATTTCCACCATCAAGGGAATTGAGATCAGATTAACTCCTGATATTCTTGCCTCAATATTGGATCTTCCTACTGAAGGTCCTGCTGTTTTTGGTAAATCCTGGTATGCAGCTCTCAATCTTAAAGAGACTGCAGTTCTCTCTGAAATATTTCAAGAGAATTCTACTAGGTACCTTTCAACATTTCTTCGCCCTCTCCCTAAAATTTTCAACAACATGAGTCAGCATACTCTTCTTCCTCACTGTGGAAGCCATGAGTATGTCTCTGAAAACGACGCACTCATCATCCACCATATAGCCTTCCCCCACACCTGAAACACAACCAAGATATCCACCCACTAACCGACCTAGAACCAGACAATCTGCCCCACTCATTCATTCGTTTCCATCCACACTAAAAAGAAAATGCTTTGCCAGACGGGAAGCTCCTGTTACAGCCCCAACATCACCTTCTCCTTCACCAAATCGAGCTCTTAAAAATGCTCCAGAACGTTCTCCTCCAAACCTAGAACGTTCTCCTCAGACCCTAGAACGTTCTCCTGAAAACCCAGAACGTTCTCCTGAACATGCTCAAGAACGTTCCCTTCAAAACAGAGAACGTTCTCTCAGCCCTCCTCCTACAAATCCTACTTTCTCCATTTTTCCCCAACAATCCACCATTTCCTCCACGGACTTCATCTCTGTCTCCCAACTTCTTCGTTCTCCCCTTGATCCCATGACCACACTGCTTCCTCACCAAAATGTCTCAGTCATGTCACCTGCGTACATTTCTCCACAAACTACCACTTCATCCATTTTTGGAATTAGTCAATTTTTGGATTCTTCCGAACCTTCCAACAACGAAACTTCATCCAATCAATCGAATCCTCAGCCACTACCTGCATCTCTCCCAGCTGTCTCTGCTCTGTCAAGCAGCACAGCTCCCATTCCTCCACCAATCATGAATCCTCCAAAGGAACCCACCAACTTCGAAATAATGGCAACTCTGCAACTTCTCTTGGCTCAACAGACTCAGCTACGATCTTGGCTCACGGATACACTTGCACCCAAGCTCGGTGTGCCTCCTCCTCCTCCTTTTCAGGCTGCTCCTACTCCTAAGCCTGTTCCTGTACCGTCCAAGTCTCAATCGTCAGTAGGATCTTCTCCTTCTTTAGCAAAATATGGATCTTTTTCTCCTTCCTTTTTGTATGACAAAGGGGGAGAATTAAGTTTAGTTTTTATTCTGTTTATAACCTGTTGTAATTCAGGATCTTACTTTTTGTAATTCAGCAATTGCATTATTAATGAAATATCCTTTTTGCTAAAATAAACTGATTGCATTAGTTATATTACTAAAAACATCTATTGCATCAATTGAGGGGGAGCTTTTACCCTCTTCAACATTAAAATTAGAATCAAAATTAAAATCTAAAATAACATGTTTGTCATCATCAAAAAGGGGGAGATTGTTAAGACAAACTCTCAAATTAAGTTTTGATGAAAATAAACAAAGATTAATTAAGAATATTAATTATGATTCTAAATGTTATGTTAATTTAATCTGTGCTCTTAAGTGTTTTTATTAAAGATAGGAACCAAGCAAAGCAAAGAAATCATATCAAAAACAAATAAAACAGTCATGATCATAAATTGTACAAAACAGAGAAAGATCAGCAGAATCAAGAATGATTGTCACAACCACTTCACCAATCTTTCTCCAACACTTTTACATTGATTCTGCCTTAATCCTTTATACCAATTTCATCAGTACATGGCAAGGAACAGATAGGAATCATTTTTAGTCAAAACGATTCTCGAATCACTAAGATAAAGCATCATGAATCTAAGCATGTCAAAAACGGACTGCAACTTTCTCCAGTCTGTAACTGTCAAGAAAGTTAAACAAAATTGAACTTCAAGATTGATTATAAGTCCTCAGATTGTCCAGAAGACTATCATACCAGATTGATCATCTTTCTCCACCTATAATCAACGTTCTCCGTTTTTGAGAAAAACAATCTCTGTTTCTACAGAAGAAGACTTCTCAGTTCTGCAGAAAATTATTCACTCCTTTCCAATCAGTTTTGGATCAAAACAAATGTCCAGACCAAAGCCCAATTAACATCAAGTATTATCAAAGCTTAATGGGTCATTAAAGCGCGCAGGAAGCTTGTGCGAAATTAAGCAAAATTACCCAAACAGCAAAGCCCAAAACTGTCACATGAATGGTGCAGTTTGTCAACAGATCCGTTGCTTTTGTCAGAAGGAAAACAGAGCACTACCAACAACTCTTTCTGACAAGAATTAATTGCTCAAATCATCTATAAAAGGAAAGCAAATTCAGAACTTCAAGTGCCAAGTATTCTCATTAATTCACATTCACTTGCATTCTTGAAGCTATCTCATTCACAAAAGAAATCAGGCTGAAATTGTTTCATACTTATAGATCATTTTACTAAGTTATTAATTCTGATTTTATTCTCAAACAAGAGTTGAGCATAATCAGTTTCAACCAATTCTTTAAATCATTATTGTAAACTAATAACTATAAGGATTGTTTATAGTTTGAGGTTGATTAAAAGAGTTAACTGTAAAATCCTAGTAGATTAGTTAGGTGACTTGATTGAATCCTTTCTGGGTGGAAAGGAAGTGTAGTTACAGATCAAGGTTGATCTTTAACTGTGTTACCAAAAGATTGTTCTCCGTTCTTTGAACACTTAGTGAAAATCTCACAGTTGTGAGGACTGGACGTAGCCCACATTGGGTGAACCAGGATATATCTTTGTGTGGTATCTCTTCCTTATCTCTATTTACATTCAGTTATTGTTATTGTCAAAATTAAATAGAGAAACTAAAAATTGTGATTTTAACTAATCAAGAACGTTCTGCGTTTTCTGTTTTAAAACCAAGAACGTTCTCCGTTTCTGTTTTCATAACCAAGATCATTCTTGAGTTGTTTTTCTTAAGTTTTTAACATGAAATTTTAAATAGGCAAGATTACAATTCAAACCCCCTTCCTTGTAACTTGACATTGCTACTTCAATTTAAGCATACACTGAGTCAATTTTGTTTAGTCGTTTAAGCCTTTATAAATACTCTATGCAAATTTTATCCTTTACTAGCCTCTTTGAGAAGAAGAAGAAGAAGAAGAAGAAGAAGAAGAAGAAGATGTTAAACAACTTTTGAAGCATGATGAATGAAAGTAGCATGAACTTTTAGGATTGAGTTTGACTTGATTTGAAAAACTGAGTTAAAGCTTTATTTTAACTCCGACGTCGAATCCCTTAAGTCATCACTCTCGGATTCCAACTCCAAACTCCAATCTGTCGCTCGTCCTCTCCTTTCCTCCCTCGACTCCTTCGTCGAAACGTGAAACGTTTCGAAGAACATTAACCTTGCAATTGAATCAGTCGAAGCGTGTGTTCACCTTATGGAAGTTTGCTCCCGCGCTAACCGTCACCTTTCCGGTGACAACTTCTACATGGCGCTCAAGTGCGTTGATACAATCGAGAGAAATTTCTTGGATAAAACGGCGTCGTCGAAAAGTGAACAAAGAGTTTGGTGACTGGTTAGTTGAGATATGTGTTGTGAGTCGCAATTTAGGTCAATTGGTCAAGCTTTATCGGCAAGACAGAGAGAAGAGGATCTCATAATCAAACAGCGCCAGGCGAAGGAACAGAGTAGGCTCAGTGTTATGGATTGCATTTATGCTTTGGAGGAAGAGGATGAAGATGCAATCTCTGCGGGAACCGGAGATGACGGTTACGGTAACGGAAACGGTAACGACGGTGGAGTTTTAGGATTTGATTTGACTCCGTTGTATAAAGCTTATCATATTCATCAGACATTAGGGTTAGAGGATCGGTTTAAGCAATATCATTTTGAGAATCGGAAGCTTCAGTTGACTTCAGATTTTCAGGTATCGTCAATGACTCCTGGAATGTGCATGTTGTGATGTAAATGAGAATCGTTAAAAGCACAAAGAAAACATTGTAGAGGACAACACTAATGATGAATCAAACAATAGCTCCAGGAAAACCAATGATAAAATCTCATTCCAACAAAATGACAAGGTTTTCTTTCTATTTTTCTTCTTGTATTGTGATTTGTTGGTGTTTTAATTGCCTTTGAGTTGGTTAGGTGATCCAAAATCAATATGTTGTTCGCATTCACAACACTGTTCTAATACTATGCTATCCTTTGACATTCTGGTTTGTTGTTCTTGCTTCTCGTTCTATCAGGAAGATTCCTGGAAATAAGGTCTGCCCGTTTGGTTCAAAAAAGAAATACAAAGCTTGTTGTGGATCTACGTCAGGGAAACAATCTGCTAAGTCTGTAATGTATGCATCTTAGGTTAAGCCATGTGAAGAGTTTTCATTGATAGGATCTCAAAGGTCAGATTGATAATGAGGTTCGGGGCCGAAGCATGTGGTATTTGTGTTATTGGAGTTGGAGTGCCAGTTTTCAATTCATCTCAACATTTAAATAAACACATACACTCTTGCTTTCAGGGGTTCAGACACCTCCACGTGTTGGCTTTTTGGGACTCGGAATCATGGGCTCCCCTATGGCACAAAATCTCATCAAAGTTGGGTATATATCTTTATATTGTCATACTATTCTATTAATTAACCTACTAATAGTTTCTCTAATGCATTTTGTATTTTTTATAATAGTACTAATGGTAGTAGATTCTAATTCAAATTTCATTGTGCGTGTCAACTCAGTAGTAAGAGTTTGATTTTGTAAATTTCAAGAGACATACTTCAAATTCTGTTGGTGATCATTGTAAAAGGGTAATTAGTTCATTTTATTAAATAATAATTTTCCTCTTTTCAATTTTTTAAAAGAAATTCATCCAAATTTTATTCTTTAGTTTACTTATGATTAATATGCCTTGACCACCTGAATGTGAAACCATGTGCAATATTGTTGCACAGGATGTTTACTAGTTCTTCACATTCTAATTTGTTCTGCAGATATAAATCATCTCCTGAGGAAGTACCAGCATCTTGCGATGTCACATTTTCCATGCTTGCTGATCCTCAAAGTGCGGTGTGTGTATATTTCTGTATGGTTTTTTTATTTTAACTCATCTAGAAGTTATGAGCTAGTTGTATTTGTTCTATTCCATATCAGGTGGATGTTGCTTGTGGGAAGCATGGAGCTGCAAATGGAATGGGTCCAGGAAAAGGGTGCTATATTTAAATTCAAAGTTATAAAGTATTTTCATTTGATTGCTACAATTTAAATAATGTCCAGATACTTATGTAATGTGAACTCTATGATTAAAACTGTGAGCAGCTACTATTGAATTATTAGATTGATCTTATTCTACCTTTGCTGCTTTATGACTTTCACATCTGTAGGCAGTGGATGCTTGGGGAACTGTTGATGTTTTGATAAACAATGCAGGTAAGTTGAAAAAATATTGTGGTTGTGCTACCCTCTCTCTTTACCCTCATACTCAAAGTAAAGATTTTATGGTTTTAGGAATAACTAGAGATGGTTGATGAGAATGAAGAAATCTCAGTGGAAGGAGGTTATCGATCTAAATCTCACTGGTGTTTTTCTTTGCACACAGGTGAATATGTTCAGAATGAGTTTGTGTTAAGTATAAGTTTTTCCTTTTCTTTTAAATTGGATCTGAGATTGTTCATTTTTTTCCAGGCAGCTGGTAAGGTTATGATGAAGAACAAGAAGGTGACAACAATTTATTCTTTTTTCCTTCCTTTTATATGATTATCTTTATAGGAATCCTTGGAGTAATAAGTTTTCCTATTTAGGAATAATGGACTATTAAAGTCATTAATTGCTCCTACAGTATAAGTTTTTTTTGTCAATAATTATTTTTTGTAATGCCCAAGTTTAATTCTAATTTTTGTAGTAGTTATTCCATTGCTCCATTTATTTCATGACTTGCAAGATGACAGTTATCTGTTGCCAAGCTCTCTGCTTTCAAATGTTGATACTTGTGTTTTTGCAGGGAAGGATATTGCATCAGTTGTTGGTTTGGTTGGCAATGTTGGACAAGCCAATTATGCTGCTGCAGAAGTAGGAGTAATTGGCCTGACAAAAACTGTTGCAAAGGAATATTCTAGCAGAGGCATCACTATAATTTTCTAAAATTATGCATTTCTTCTTGATAATATCAATTAATAAGTATAGCTAAAACCCTGTTTTTCTTGCAAGGTTAATGCCGTTGCTCCAGGATTTATTGCATCTGACATGACTGCTAAGTTAGGAAAAGACATTGAGAAAAAGATTTTAGAGACAATTCCATTAGGTGAACACAGGAAATATTTCATTAAAGTTGTAATTTATTGAGATGTCAACTACCTAACTTATTATTTTCGCATTGGATTCAGGACGATATGGTCAACCAGAAGAAGTTGTTGGACTGGTGGAATTCTTGGCCCTTAATCAAGCTTCCAGCTACATCACTGGCCAGGTCATTACTTAATTGATCTTGCAGATGAGTTCCTTTTGATTAGTACATTATTTAATACATTACATAAGTATCTGGATGTATATTATATAATGTTTCAGGGGACAAGAGTCTTTATGAAACAGTTGCTCCTTTCTTCGACATCATGGGGAAAGTATATATATATTTAGTCCTTTTTAAAATTTGGTTCCAACTATTTTGCTTCTATTTGAGTTTTGCTTCTATCATGATTATACTTAGTTTTTTTTAGATCATGCTTTAATTAATACTTAGTTATGATTTGCGAACATGATATAAATTTTGTTTAGAAGTATCACAATAGTTGGATTATGCTTTAATTAGCTTTAATTAATATTTAGTTCTGATTTGTAAACATGGAATAAATTTTGTTTTGAAGTATTGCAATAGTATTTCAATTAAAGACTAATATTAAATATTTAAAAAATATATTTATAATAATGTTTTCATATATTTTTAGTTGAAGTTTTCATATAAAAAAAAATTAGAAAAACTCGATTACGGTGGAAATTTAAGCAAATATCTGTGGATTTTTCTTTAAAAATAACTTTAATACGAAATTACCTGCGGAATTTCATGCGAAAAGTATTTTGGTGGATATACCTGCGGATTTGTATGCGAACCATATTCGTAGGAACAGTGCAGCAGATATTTCTATATAAAACGTCGTAAGAAAAAGTCTTGAGTTTGTTTAATATTTGTTGCGGATTTTATTTACGTTTCCTGCGGATTTATCCGCAGGTATTGTACCAACAGATTCAGAAATCCTCAAGAAACAATTACCCACGAAAGTTTTACGTGGGAATATGGTTCCGCCAGGAAATCCGCAGGTAATGTGTGTTCCTGCGGATTTTTTACTTAAATCCGCAGGAAAATCCGCAGATAAAACTCAAATTTCTAGTAGTGACCATTATAGCCATATTGATGGTGTAATTCTAGAACAGTTTTCTACAACGCAATAAATTACCGATAAAGTTTGTAATTGGACTGTTTTATCTTGGGATGTCGTGGTTGATAG
Organism: Cicer yamashitae; assembly: GCA_037974755.1. Classification (NCBI taxonomy): domain Eukaryota; kingdom Viridiplantae; phylum Streptophyta; class Magnoliopsida; order Fabales; family Fabaceae; genus Cicer; species Cicer yamashitae. Next base: position 14,338,699 of record JBBPBQ010020323.1, read on the forward strand.
TCTGTTTGCACAATTTTGGTCAGTGTTCCAAAACGTTTTAAAGAGAGCAACCTAGTCCGCGACTCAACCCAGTAATATCTTCGGATGCTGAAAATTATTTTTAAAAATAGTTTTTTGATCCGAAAATAATAATTTTAATACGTATCTTTATGTCATGTCTACCAAAGAGACTTTATGTCATGTCTACCAAAGAGATTATTGGTTGCAGCTCTACTACTTCTAACTTCAACAAATCGTTTCAATTTGAAGAATATCACTTCAAACGATGGCAACAAACATGATTAAATTGCTTATTCCTATATATGTTTGATAAAGTGACTGAGTTGAAATAACTTTAATTGTAATTAATTTTGTGAAAAGCCATTGTCTATGTGTTACTTGTGTATGGAAAGTTGAACATTCACATAGTTATATGTTTGGTGCAATAAATATAGTCTTGTGTTGAAGAATCAACAAAAACTCCACGTACAAAGAAAACAGTGAAAAATTATTGTTATTATCTTTGAAAAGGAAAACAAGATTACGGAATTAAACAAGCTAACATAGTATCTCTTAATTTTTCATTTAAGATAATGTTAAGATAAGAGAAAATAACATCTATTATAACTTAATTAAAGGATGAGTTAGAATGACCCTTGTTTGCAAGGCAATCAGCACAATGATTTGCCTATTTGTAGACATAAGTAACTATAATTCTCCAATTTGAAAGCAGGAGAAAATAATTGACCTCGTGGATGAGAGGTTAAAGATGCACATTAGAAAATGACCCAATTGAATAATATTTACCATAACTGCAGAATTTAATTTAAAAATGACTGATTCAAGGTTTTGGAGTTTCACTAGTTTTATTCCAAGTCTAAGAGCCCAAAGCTCAACCCAAACAACGAAACATGAATCAATTCTACCATGGAAACCTTTATTAAATCTAGTCGCGAATAATGCCTCTACAAGAAAAACCAATTCTACCATGGAAACTTTGTATCTGTAACATTGTAAAAAAGAAAAAAGATATATATATTTGTGGAAAATTCTAATATGAACCATAGTCCGCCATGGATCAGTTTTAAAAAACGTTTAAAACTTCAACGATCACAGACATCATCTCTTAAACGTAGATGCTAATGGTCACCTTCATTTTTATAGCTGAGATAATGACTTAAATAATATTGATTCGATAACAATACGAAACACAAATATGTATCTCGTATTGAATCAACATCAATTGAGTTACCGTCTTATTCAAAAAGACAAGAAGGATCACAAACTATTACTTCTGAAGAGTATTATCAATTATCGTTATAATTTTTAATAATTTAAAGTACTAATCCACAGTAGACCGCTTATAAAAGTGGTATATCGAACAACTCATCGTATATTTGCGGCTTAAGTATAATGATGAACCGGTGTGCTACATTTTTATCTATAATAATGCCTCAGTAATGGTTGTTGTAGCTTCTATGAGATCCAAGCATATATTTCAGGTAACCATTTTGTTTAGAAAAATGAGAAAGATAAAAATTATTAATAGCTGTCACACTAAAAATGAAATATAATCCAAAACAATTATTGAAACGTTGATATAGTTGGTCTTAAAATCAAGTTTATCAATTTTTTAATTATCATTTTTATTTATATTTCATTCTAAAGAAAGTATTATTAAGTTTCGCTAACAAACATCCAATTATACATATTAAAGAATTAAAAAAAATGAAGATTTTGTATTGAAAAAAAACTTTTAACTTTAAAAAAAATAGAAGATGCTAAGTGCCTAAAGAGGCATGTTAAGGGATCAAAAATAAAAATAGTTTGTCGAAATTTGTATATTTAATTTCTCAAAAAGTTAAAAATTGATTTTTGTTTTAAGACAAAATTTTTATATTTTGATTATTTAACATGTGTCCTTAAAACATTTATTAGCGAGATTCAAATTTCTTAAACTTTCAAGATAGTATTACTATATTAGATACTTGGGCAAGGGCCTTAGAACATCAACAATGTTATGTATTTCACCTATTTAACAAGATGGTAAATAGACACCTTCATTGTAGAGTCAAATATTTAGGTGCATATAAAAAATTATGTTAATGAAAACACTTATCTCTTTTTACTTTTTCGCCATTCTCAATAAATTGTATTGTTATATATCAACAATGTAGAAATATAATAATATAGAGTTATAGATAGGATCTATTTAGTAAAAGTTTTTGAAATGTTGAGTTGGATAAATTGAATATTTATTGAATATTAACATTAAAAAATGAGTGACGTATACATGCAAGATCCGCTTAAACACCACAACAAAAGTGTTAGAGTTTCATTGTACATATTTTTACGACACTTATTAACATTTGTCTTATTTATTTACACATTTGTTTTCCATATCGTAGTTCTCTTTTTGCAAGCTAATTTGATCTGTCATTGAGTGATTCTAATCTCGCCTTCATTATTTAAAAAAAATCAATAAATTTTTAGTGCCTATAAAATTTTATTTGTAGTCTCTATAATTTTATTTTTTATGTTTTAGTCCCTAAAAAACAATTTATTCACTTTTAAACTCTATTGAAAAAATTTTGTAACAAAATTATACTTTTGGTCTCTCGTAAAAATTCTTATAAAATCAAATTAGAGATTAAAATTAAATATTTTTTTAAAAAAACTAAATTTAAAATGTCATATTTAACATTAAGTTGAAAGATTCAGTTTATTCATTAGGTGTGTGTAGTTAAATATTGGACTTGGCAATGCTAGACACTGTTCCTTTTACATTTCCATGCTTTGGAACATACTGCCAATCCATAAACTTTTGAAAGGTACCTATAGATGCCTTATCAAATTCTCAAACCTTGCACCGTTAGAAGAAGTGGTTGGATTTGAAACTTTTAAAGCTCACTTATTTTGTGAAAACATTTTGTATTTTTACTTATATTGTGAAAACATTTTGTATTTTTATTTTTAAAAATGTGTTTATTTTTTCTTGATGACAAGTTCTTGTAACAAATTATTGTTATGGAGATAAGATAAAATTAAATACTAGTAAATGAAAATACATTTCCAAAAATAATGAAAACAATTTTTGACATTTTTCTGTTTCTAAAAATATAAACAATTGTTCGTTTCAAAAGTCTTTTTAACTCTTTATTGACAAATAAAATTAACACATATTTTAGAAAAAATAAATAAAAAATCTTTTCACATTTAAACCATCCCTTATTTGCTTTGAATTAATTGGGAGAGGGTTTGCAGCTCTACTAATACTACTAAGAAGTTGAATCATGATGTTGTTCATAGTAAATTTAATCTGTTCTAGATTTGATATCTTATCCATGAACAACAGACATGTTGGACACAAACACATTAAATATGTCTGCTATGGTTTTGTGATGCTTTCCTTAGTTACTGGGATTAATGCAAAGTACATTAGAAGGGATGCAATATTTCACAATTAAAAATCTCATATAAAATTCATTGGACAGCTATCAACACACACATTATTCTGAATAAACAAGAAAGGATATATGTCACATTGAGTTTCCTTTGCTTCTATTCTCAATAATAAACACCGACACCAGAAGGTGTGATTATTTTTCTCAATGATGACCTTGTAAAGGTTTTTAGCTCAGAAACAAAATCATCATCAACCAAACTACAATTCTTTAAATTTAAGTCTTTCAATGCTCTACAATTTTCTATTACTTCTCTCACCCCCCTAGCTGTAACATAACAACAATTTTGGATATCTAGAAGCAATAGTCCACTGCACCACTTTGAGATTATTGAGAGTGCTTCATCTTTAATTCTTGACCCTGACAAATTCAACATCTCCAACTTTGAAACTTCAAAGTATATCTCAAAATTTTCAGTTATTGTATTGGCAAGGTTTAAATGCCTTATCTCACAGCATCTCTTCATAACCTCAACAATGGATTCTCCAGAGATACCTCCACAAGCATTTAAGTCAAGAAGTTGTAAACTTGGACAAATGGAAGAAAATTTTATTAAACTTGCATCTTTGAGTAAAATATTATCACCCAAATAAACTGTTTTCACTTGATCGTTGACAACAAAATCAAACATGGAAACGGAATCTTCCTCACCTTCTATTCCAATATATGTTCTCTCCATTTTGATATCGCTGAGTAAAGGGCAGTTTCTTGTGAGTATGAAAAAGGTTGAGTCCGTCAGCTGGCAACAACCACTAAGGTCTATAGATGTCAAGTTAAGAAGAAATGTAGATAACTTGCTGATAGATTCATTGGTTAGAAAGTCGGCTTTTCGAAGATCTAAGCATTGGACATATTGACATTTGGATAACACATAAAAGATTCCTGAAAATGTAAAGTTGCAACAGTCTTGGAGAACAAGCTTCTTAAGAAAATCACTCGAACCCTCTGCAACTGATATAAGAAACTCATCCGAGATAAAAGAGTTTGACAAATCAATTTTGTTTAATCTTTTCAAGGTTGTGAATGAATCAATCAAATCCAAGTTAATGTGTAGGGGTGTCAAACCAGGACCATGTATTCTTTTCTTTTCAATGTTAAAAGAAACGGAAGCCAAACCTGGTCTCATTCGGATTGCGGAAACAATGCCATCTTGGGATATCTTAAAACATTTGAAAAATGAAATTTCTTCCATTGATCTGCAGTTCTGGCATAGAGACAAAAGTGATTTATCAGTGATCAATTGATTACCAGAAAGATCGATTTTGCGTATATTCTCAAGCATGGAAGATAGTCGTAGTATCCCAAAATCGGATGCTTGAGAATCCAATGGAAAGCTAATGTCAAGCTCTTCAAGAAATGGGAAACAATAAACTATCAATACTAGATGGCTATCATGCAAATAACCGATGTTTGAGCAGATCAAAGCCTTCAAATTTACCATCTTTGAACTGAGTTCTCGCAACTCATCAATAGGAAGTGTTCTTTGGTTGGAAAGATTAACCAAATCAAGGTCTAACTCAGATTGTGAAATTTGATGAAGCAAGCCTTTTAGTTCCCCATTGAAGTAACTGAGGTCTATGACTTTGAGCCTTAAAAACCGCGAGAGTAGCCGAGGAAGGAATAGAACGGTTCGATCATGTAGTCTTACAGAGAATTTAACCCAGTTTGTAATGGAAAGGAACTTCTTGCAGGCCATAGAAACAGACTCCAAATCATGTCCTTGGCCAAGGAATCTAAAGACCAATTCCCAGCATTTTTCAGGAAAATCTTTCGCTGACATATTGATCTAATAAGAAGAAAGAAACAAAAGTCTTAGCAAACCAAGCTTGGAACAAGAAGCAAAAGTTATTGTTAAGATGCAACTGATCAAAAAAATTAATGATTTAATGATTCATCAACACAATAAACCAATCCAATGAGTGGAAGTCTTGGATTATGGTCAGATAAGTTGGCAGGCTGATGAAGTTCAAGAAATGGAGGCCATGTATTGTAATTGATCAGTACCTGTTCAAAACATGAAACTCTAGAAGGTCTTTTGCTTGTTAGGTTGGCATAAATCATATTTCAAGGTGATCTGTAATATTCACTTGAGGCTTTTTGTATTGTGGTGGGGTGCCATGAAATGAAATACTCCACCACCCAACAAACCTCACATTTTTCATTTAAAGAAACTTAATTTAAATGTGTTTTTTCTTTCATGGAACTCAAACCTTATCCATTTTTTAGACATTTATGAATGTGCAACGCATGACTTCTTTGTGTACAAGAATATTTTATTCATGAACACAGCTTTTAAAATCTGTCATGCTTTGCATAAAGTAATTTAGAATTAATAAAATCAGCCAGCAAAAAGTAATTTCAAAAAGGAAAAACATATCTAGTAGCAATTGTATTCATTTTAATGTCATTATATAATAATTTGTCTATGAAAAACAAATACCTTTGAATTACACGTGTCACCGTATCTGACACAAGTCGATGTCTAACACTCGTATGACACATGTCTAGTAACTCAGACAAATGTCCTATAAAAAAAATTATTTACTTCAATACACATTAGCGAGTCCTTAGACAGATCTCAAATACATACACAAAGAGTTAAAGATGTGTCAACAATAATGAGCAAAGAGGAGTTAAAGACATTAAATTTGATTATTTCGGTAGTAGATGAACGAATGAAGGTGAAAAGCTATCATATATATATCTTGTTTTAACTTTTTGTGACCCCTTTAGGTCCTTCAGCAAAACCAAACCAAAGTTGCTTCTACATCTTTAATTCCCTTTAGGTCCTTCAAAAGTCTTCCAGTGGATTTTGAGTCCCTGCTCTCATGTCAATAGGAGTCATAAATTTCAATTCAGTGCATAGAACAGATTATGAAAAACTTCCAATAATAAAAAATCAAGTCGCCATAAGCAGAATCAAACACCAACAACAAAGATTAATCAGAATCTAAACAGCAACAACACAAAAAAGCCCAACAGCTCCACTGCAAGTTCCTCTAACTAGATCCCAGCCATGAACAATTTACAATTATTCCTTACATTTTGTTATTCCATACTGATTAACAACTTGGGGAATACAGGAATTATTCCTTAATCTATTACAACATAGAATTCAGTATTAGCATAAATGAATCAATTCAAAAGTTTGGCATGTAAATTCAAAACAAAAAGATTTTCTGATACATTTTAACTAATGTGCATTCTCTACTACTTAAGGTTGCTAATATATTTTATCTTGTTATTGACCAAATTAAAATTAATTAAACACTAAAATGAAAGCAGAAAAGAAACAATAGCAGGTTCATTTTTTGATTGTGCTTATGGTGGGGGTGGGAGTGCCATGTCATGCAATATGGTTATTGTGAACTGTGATAATTTCTCCCATGTGCACATCTTGTGCTTTGGGGTTTGAAATTGAATAAAACGTTCTCTTTGCCTTTAATAACAACAACAACAACAAGAATCAACTTTCTATTGAACTCTCTGCATAATGAACAATAAATGGCAAACCATCGATTTTATTTTGGACCATGTTGTTGCCTTCCTGTAAGATTAACTAGGGACTTACAGACTTACACTGTGCAGATCCATACACCAATGTGCATGAATAAGTATGAGAGGATATTTTCTAAAGTATCTAACGAAAGGAGGGGGATAATCAATAATTAAATTTGTAGAATATCAACATCAAACCAAAGTGGCAAAGCCAATATTGACAACTTGAAGGTTGAATCAAAATATAGATCAAGCTTGACTAACAATTGTTATCTTTGCAATTCCAACCAAAGACCACCACATCCACATTCATCTACAAAATCTAGTAGTCAATTAGTTTAGTTCAACCAAAGATGTCCATGATTTCAAATTATAATCACATGCATGCCCACACTACCTCTTACTCTCTTACATATATCACAAGTTCTTAAGAAAACAGAAAACTCTTGCATGTAAGAAAATGGGTTAAATATACCCCTAGTTGCTGGTCTGACGTGGAATATATAATCCCAAGGTGATATTATGACAGAGAAAAAGTAGAAAGACTGAAAGAGTATATGGTTGATGTTTATAAGTTTTGTCCAAAAAGAAATAACATAAAGTAGGTTTTTGAAAGTTGATATGACCTATGGTAAACTCAAAAAAGTAACATCAGAGAATAGTGTGCTATGACAAGTGGGCAAAAACCAAGCTTCTGATGAGGGCTGCAATAAGTGTGACACAAGAATCAAATCCAGGTGATATAATTCAAGGGAAAGCAAAGAAAAGCAAAGCAAAGCAATTTAAAATTGTGTATAACACCTAACTACTTGCATTACATTGTGCACTATATAAAAATATTACGGTAGACAATTACTTAGGCAATTATGATGCACAGAGAGATAAGAAATACAATGAATGTCTATTGACATTTTCAAAGAAAAAAATCTCAAATAAGTAATTCCTAAAACATAAACATCTTGCTTTTCAGAGTTCAGAGTTCAAAGTTCAAACTTCAGGAGAGCACTTCCAACATACTAGCAAACAAGACATCCATGACGCAAGAAGAGTTTCCTCTTGCTGTCACTACAATGAAAACCAGGCGGAGCCGTTATCTTTCTCAATGACGGTCTTATAAATACCATCGAGTCAACAACATCAGCAGCCACTTTACAACAACCGTGCAAATTTATCTCTCTCAGCTTTGTGCAGTTTACTACAACTTGCCTCACTCCCTTTTCTGTGACATCGAAACAACGTCCCAAGTCAAGTTGTAGTAGCCCAAAGCAACTCTTTGAGATCATGTCGAGTGATCTATCATCAATTCCAGACTCTGACAAGTTCAACACCTCCAGCGTGGAAACTTGAAAGTCCATTCTAAGTAGCTTCAGTCCTGAACAACAGGCTAAGTTCAAATGTCTAATCTTACTACATTTCCTTAAAACTTGACCAATACCTTTTTCAGATATGCCATTGCAAGAACTCAAATCCAAGAGCTGTAAATTGGGGAAAATGGAAGCAAACTTATTGATGTCTTCATCCCTCAACCATGTATTATGAGCTAAACGGAGAGACTTTAATTGAGGATTCACAACAAAATTCATCAAGGTATAAGAATTTTCTACACACTTTTTCCCAATACTCGTGTATTCCATTCTGACCTCACTAAGTGAAGCACATTTGGTAACGAATGTAAACAAAGCAAAATCAGTGAGTCCACTACATTTACTAATGTTTATAGACACCAAATCACCAAGAAACGAAGACAACTCAACAACATGCCAATCATTCAAAAATTCAGCATTTTGAAGATCCAAATGTTGTAAAAATCGACAATTAGACAATAAACAAAAGATTCCAACAAAGCTATAGCCAAAGCAACCTTGGAGTACAAGCTTCCTCAAAGGAAGACCTTTCTCCGCAACAGCCGAAAGAAATTCATCCGAGATACACGAATACGACAAATCAATACAAGATAAACCCTTCAAAATCACCAACGAATCAAAAAAATTATCATTTCCACCAAATAACCTCAATTTATTAAAGGAGAGAGACCTCAAACCCGGTCTCTCCCGAATCGCGGAAGCAATGCCATCATTTGTTATAAATGAGCATTTAAACATCACAGCCTCTTCAAGAAACTCACAATTCTTACACAAATGAAAAAACAATGTGTCGTTTATATAGTAATGACCTGAGAAATTAACCTTGCGAAGCTTAGGAAGCTTAATTGACATGGAATTTACAACAATATCAGTAATTTCGATATCTTTAGGGTTACTTAGGTCAAGTTCTTCGAGAAAAGGGAAAAAATTGGAAATGAAGAGAGTGTCGTTGTTGCGTAGAGAAGTTATGTTGGAACAAGTGAGAGAGGTTAAAGTCGTAATTTTCTTGGAGAAAATTCGCAATCCATTTAAGGGAATGGTCTGTTGGTTGGAGAGATTGAGGGATTTGAGGGGGAAGGGGGAATTGGAGATTTGGATAAGAAGCGCGTCGAGGTTAGTGTGGTTGGAGATGCGCGTGAGGTTGAGGGAGGTGAGGTTTGGGAACCTGTGGAAGAGGCGAGAGAGGAAAGGGAGAGTTGGATCGGAGATTGTGAAGGAGCGTTTGAGATGGTTGGTGATGGAGAGGAATTGTTTGGAGACGGCGGAGAGAGATTCAAAGTGGCGGTGGTTGTTGTCGCCGGCGTCGGAGTTAGTTAGGAATTTGAAGACGGATTCCCAACACTCATCGGGTAACTGTAATTGTGTTGTTGCCATTGTGAATGCTCAATTCTCTTCACTCGCCACTTAAAACCATTTATCTTCCACTGATGTTGTTAATTATCTTATCACGCTTGATCTCTACATTTGTTTACTTTATCCACCACACTTTTCATCTTTCTTCTTTTGAAATTAATAAGAGACATTTCCTTTGGCACCGGTTCAAATTTAGATCTAGAATTGTCTACTTCATTAATTCATTATTTAATAAATAATAATAATTACGTAATTTTCTTTAAAATAAGTGATTTATTTTGATAATTATAGAAGTAATTATAAAATTTTAAAAAAAAATTATACTTTTCTTTTTTTAATGTAAAGAATTTTTTGTGGCTTTTTTATTTGTTTTTCAAAAAAATTTAAAACAAACAAAAAAGTAATTTAATTTTTTTTTTCAAAAATTTTTAAAACAGAAAAAAACTGATTTTTTTTTATTTCAGAATTTTGGTCTATCATTAAAGTTAAAGTTAGGTGAAGTTGACTGATTTAAAACAAAACATTATTGTTATTGAATTGGTGTAAACGTATTTTTATTGTCCGTGTATATTCCTTTCCTATTTTTTTATGGTAAAAAATTACTTTATCTTTTAGACTAAAAGAAGTGGTTAAAATTTTTAGTGAATTCATTTTTTTAAAATGTTTCAATTGAATCATCTTTGGTTATAAATTTTTTTTTTTTTTTGGATAGAGATAATGTTTATTTAAAGTTGAGTTGTCTTTCTAGATATCACAAAATTTGGGGTAAAAATGTAAATACCAAAGGAAAAGTGGTACAATATGGATCAATTTTAAAAAAGTTTGGAGATCAATTTTCAAAACTTGAAAATATAGGGATGAATTTGCACAAAACAAATATAGGAACCAATTTTCGAAATTTGAAAAATATCATAACTAATTTGCAAATTTTGAAATAATATAGGGATTATTTTAAAATTTATAAGTTAATAAATGGAAAGTTTCAAATTCTTAAGTTTTAGGTGATATTTGAAATGTTTTAAATTTAGCTTTAACAAAATCTCTCATAAAATTCATTCATTTTAAAAATTATTTAAATTTATCATCCAAATAAAGTAATTTACATTAAAGGATTTAAATTACACTAAAAATCATATTCTCCTCATTCAAACACACTCAATATAGGATATTTTAATTATTATTGACGTAAAAAAGTATATTATAATTATTATCATTTTTATTTAAAAGATATAAACAAATACTTAATCTAAGTAATTAATTGGTGCCAAAAATTGTTCACGTAAGAATTGTACTGTATGCTCCAAAGATTTCTTTCATAACTTTTTCCCAGGAAAAAAAAAACTTGAAAAATTTATAGTTAGTATATCATGTTTTCATTTTAACGTCGATGATATAAAAAAAACTAATTTTAACAGATTTTTTAATAACAAATATTTGTCCTGTGTATAGTTTTTATAATAAATTATAGTTAGTATATTATGACTATTATTATCATTTCTTAGTAGTGCGACATAGTAATCGAAACAAGTTACATTCCTATGTCATTCTCCGCAAAAGTCACACTTAAGAGGTCGCGTTTGAGGTTATATTTTACAAATGTATCTCTCAAGATATGTCCCTCAATTATGTGTAATTCAGTAGATATAAGACAAGTATCATACTCTTCCAATAATTGTAGTAGAAAATCATCATTACAATTTTCCATGCTCTAAAGCGGATAGTTATATCAAACAAAGAAGAAACAAACCACTAGCACACACATTAGCAAGCTCAACAAATAAAAATAGAAAATAAAATAAAAAAACAGTTTCTTTTTTCAAAATTAAAAATAAAAGAAAAACAAAAAATTAATTGCAGAGCAAAAATTTCAAATGAAGTAAATAAATTATAACTCAACAGTGATATGGCAATCCCCGGCAACGGCGCCAAAAACTTGATAGCGTTTCAGCAAGTGTACTGAATCGTTGCAAGTAATAATTAAAATGGTAGTATCGAGTGTCGAACTCAAGGATTGCGTTTTACTATCGAATTATGTTTAATTACTAAAATTGAACAAAAAAAATTCGAATTGATTGAAATAATATTTGAAATAACAAGAGTAATAAAATTGAACTTTTATAATGAGAAAAATGTCAGGGATGAGTTTCACTTCGAGTCCAACCTTGCTTTCTAATTTGATCCTAGTTACTAAATTTCTTTAGGGCCCGTTTGATGGACCGGATAGGATAGAGACATGATAGGATAAGGAGCATGATAGAGACAAGATAGGATATGAATATGATAAAGAGTTATCATGTCATGTGTTTGATGTGCACATGATAACAAACTTGATAAGATTAGTTTATCATATTTAGTGTTTGATACACAACAGATAACCAAATAATATGATTTATATTTTGATAAAATGACAAATTTGTCCTTATAATCTATTTAATTTTTTTCTTTCAAAATAACATTCATATATTTTTTTATAAATAATTAAAATGCTAAAAAAATGTAAATAATTTATGGAGAAAAATGGTTTACGCTACAAAAAAAAAGATATAATATTAAAAAACATATATTATTAAAATTTGCATTACGATATCTTGCTTTATCAATAGGTGGCACGTTAACTTGGATATGTGTTCCATCTAGTGTCCCAAGACAATTCTATAAGCAATATCCAAATAAATTCATGAATGTTTCATCCAAATTAACACACGAAAAATATAAAGATATAAATGTATTCTAGAAAATTACCTTAAATCATTTTAATCTTTCATCCAAACAATCTTCCAGGACAGGATCAGGTGCTTTAAGAAGAATTTCGAGTAACCAAAAAACCCCATTCAACATTGAATTAAAATGCCTACTAAATGTTTGTCCTAATCGTTTAAATAAGAACTTAATAACACGGTTTTTAGATTGATGAGCCAATATGTGTAAGAACATAGCCACTTGTTCTTCAATAGTTACTAGTCCATCTTCTTTCAACCTACCCTTAGTACGCAAGAGAACACACAACCGTCGAAATGATCTAATATCCATGCGAAGTTGATTAACACATGTAACATCATCTCAATTGATCAAACTCTCTAAAAATTCCCCCCTTAATCCCTCTCTATCCATTAGTCGATTTCTAATGCTATGATTTTCATAAAATCACATTGAAGAATGACTCACTATCATAAAAATTGCTAAACAAAGTCCAACTATCTCTAAAAACATTTGCTCTAACATTAAAAATAGCATCACATCATTTTGTTCTTGTGAATTCATATTAACCTATATATAAAAGTATCAACATTATTATTATTATTATTGTTGTTGTTGTTGTTGTTGTTGTTGTTGTTGTTGTTGTTGTTGCTGCTGTTGCTATTATTATTATTATTATTATTATTATTATTATTATTATTATTATTATTATTATTATTATTATTATTATTATTATTATTATTATTATCCATCAACATAAAATAGAATATCAATACATAATAACACAGAATATAGATGGCAGAGGAAAATAATAATTATTCTCCATCAATTTATTTTTTGAAACATCAATCAAAGTTTATTATTAGTAACTATATAAAAAAAATAACATAAAACTAAAACATCAAAGATGATAGAGAAAAAGGGTAAATATGAACCGAAAAAATAATCGAAAATTCTCTAAATCAAAGTTTATTTTTTCAAACTTTCAATATTAACACAATCAGAAAACAATCATAACTTTATCATGTTGTAGAATAAAATAAATCAAAAAACACCTAAAAACATCAGAGCAAATATGAAAAGAGGAAATCAAACCAATGTCAACAATCATAAAATCAACCTAATATCAACTGCAGAAAACAATCATAAAATCAGAAGAAATCAAAAAATTATTTCATCAACACAATAAATCAAAGGAAATTAGGGCAAATATGAAAAGAGGGAAAAAAAAACAGGGGAAAACGGTACATTGGGAGAGCGCGGCCGTAGGGAGGAGCACGACATAGGCAGTGGAGAAAGAAAGGAGAGCACGGTGGAGAGGAGATGGAAAAGAGAGCACGGTGGAGAGGAGATGAAATAGAGAGCACGTCGGAGAGGGAAGGGAGAGGTGTTGAGACAAAATCTCTCTCAAATAGTTTTAATGATAACAAAATTATTTAATGATTATGATTGTGTTTAATGACTAATCTGTGCTTTTGAGTGTATTCAAATTAAGAAACAGGTTACGCATCATCTCAATAAAAAGAAGAAGAATTTGATGTAATCCAACATGTTTTCTGAACAAGAGGATGAACTGGAGGACAGACATACAAAAGGATGAATCATCAATGAGGACGAACCTTGTTAGAAGAAAATATATGGTATCTCATAATCAATGGATCCAAGTCAAAGTAATAAGAACATAATATTGAGGACAAACAGTTATGAGAGAAACAATTCAAGAAAATGAGGATACAAGACTAAGGTTAATGATAAGAGGATGATAAGCAAATCAATATTCATCCTCTTACCTTGGGAACAGTCAAAATGAGAAAGCTGATACCTATCTTGAAAAGACTGTACCTTGACAGCGTTGGAAAAGCAAAATGGATAAAATAATCTCAAGTCTGTATCTCAAGGGAGGTTAGAACTTCAGTATGAGGTTGATCCTCAAACTCATCCTCCTGAGCTCATATTGCAAGGACAGCTGAATGGCATTATTGTAAATCAGACCAAGAACCTTGGACATTTGCTCAAGTCTCCAACGGTCATCAAAATCCTTTTGCTCATGGATAGAGGTTCATAAACTCTATTAATGGAAGTGATCTCTTCAGCTCAAGATAGAACATCATTGCATAAAAAGAGCAAGTTTCTTAAAGCTATCAAGAGCAACTTCCATCCTCTCTTTATACTTTCTACAATCATACACTAGATCTTTGAAATATCTTTTTAGAAAGTGTTTAAGTAAAGAGAAAGAAATCATACTCATATCACTCTGTAATTTTCAAGTAAGTTGTACTTGAAAATATTTGAAACTTGATTGTAAGCTTGGTGAAGCTTGAGAATACACAAAGTGTAATCATCCTCGGTGAGAGGTTGATCTGATTGATCTTTAGTGAAATCTCACAAGAGTGTGAGGACTGGACGTAGCCATCTTTGGGTGAACCAGTATAAAAGTTGTGTGTCTATCTCTTTATACTCTTCTTGCATTTATTCTGTTCTTGATTAAAAGTTTGAATTTCCATCCTCCAGTTTGCATCCTCTCAGAGAGGACAGAAATTCAAAAACCCATTAAAATATTGTTTAAACGCCAAAATCCCTATTCAACCCCCCTTCTAGTGATTTTTAGTTTCAACAAGAGGAACACGAGTAGTTAGGGTGGAGAAAGGAAAGGCAAACATGAGAAAAATATTTGTTAGCTTTTATATTGAAAACGAATTGTTTTAACCTACTTTAAACTAAGAATTAGAAAATAAGACTGAAACAATATTTTTAAAATTTTGATTAGCGTATTGAAGTAGCAATGTCAAAGTTACAAGGAAGGGGGTTTGAACTGTAAACTTTCCTAATTAAAATTTCCTGTTAAAAACTTAAGAAAAACAACTCAAGAATGATCTTGGTTATGAAAATAGAAAACGGAGAACGTTCTTGGTTTTGGAAACAGAAAACGGAGAACGTTCTTGATTAGTTAAAATCACAGTTTTTAGCTTCTCTATTTAATTTGATAATAACAATGACTGAATGTAAATAGAGATAAGGAAGAGATACCACACAATGATATATCATGTTTCACCCAACTTGGGCTACGTCCAGTCCTCGCAACTGTGAGATTTTCACTAAGTGTTCAAAAACGAAGAACAATCTTTTGTTTACACAGTTAAAGATCAACCTTGATTTGTAACTCCAATTCCTTTCCACCCAGAAAGGATTCAATCAAGTCACCTAACAGTTCTGATAGGATTTTACAATTCACTCTTTAATCATACTCAAACTATAAACAATCCTTATAGTTATGAGTTTACACAACAATGATTTAAGAAGATTGGTTGAATCTGACTATGCTCAACTCTTGTTTGAGAATAGATTCATGATAAAAGAACTCAGTAAAATAAACTGGAAATGTATGGTAGTTTCAGAATTGATTCTTTTCGTGAATGAGAAGCTTTCAATAATGCAAGTGTATGTGATTTGATGAGTATTCGTGGCACTTGAAGTTCGGAGTTTTGCTAAGTATTTGCCTTCCTTTTATAGACGATTTAAGCATTTAATAATGGTCAAAAAGAGCTGTTGGTAGTGCTCTGTCAATTTTGACCAAAACCAATATAAGTGAATAAAAATAATCTAGCCATTTGAACAGTTTTGGGCTTTGCTTGACTGGGCTGTTTTATTCATACTTGATCAGATTGCCTGCGTGTTTAAAGATCCCTTAAGCTTCAGATATATTGGTTGATGATATATCTTTGATCTGGAGACTTGATTTTGTCCAAAACAGTTTGGAAAGTAATGAACAACTTCTCTAGAAATAAGGAAATTGATTCTGCAGAAACAGAGACTGATTCTTCAAAAACGGAGATTGATTATCAATCTTGAGGTTCAGTCTTGGTTTAACTTTCTTGACAGTACAGGCTGGAGAAAGTTAGAACCTATTTTATTTTGCTTGATTCATGACCTTTTAACTTAGCGATTCGAAAGCCCTTTTTAACAAGTATGATTCCTACTTGTTCCTTGCCATGTACTGATGAACTTAGTATAAAAATTAGAGGCAGAAGCTCTGTTGAAATAGTGGAGATTGATTGGTCAAGTGGCTGTGACGATCAGTCCTGATTTTGCAGAACATTCTCCGTTTTTTACAGCTTATAGTCAAGAATGTTCTGTTTAGTTTTTTCATCTGATTTCTTTGCTTTGCTTGGTTCCTATCTTTGAATAAAAACACTCAAGAGCACAGATTAAATTAACATAACATTTAGAATCATAATTAACATTCTTAATTAACCTTTGTTTATTTTCATCAAAACTTAATTTGAGAGTTTGTCTTAACAATCTCCCCCTTTTTGATGATGACAAACATGTTAATTTAGATTTTAATTCTGATTCTAATTTTAATTTTGAAGAGCGTAGAAGCTCCCCCTAAATTGATGCAATAAATGTTTTTATACAGTGAAATAGATAATGCAATCAGATTTTCAGCATAATGAATATTTCATTGATTTTCAAAATCACATATGCAAAGTACAAGATAGAAGTGCCTGATTACAAAAAGGACTTCTTAAGTATCAGAATATATAAAAACTAAAATTAATTATCCCCCTTTGTCATACAAAAAGGAAAGAGAAAAAGATTCCTATTTAGCTAAAGATGGAGAATATCCTTCTGAAGATGCAGATTTGGAGGGATCAGGAATCGGTTAAGGAGCAGGAGCAGGCTGAACAAGAGGAGGAGTCACACCAAGCTTGGGAGCAAGCTGCTCAGTTATCCAGGTCCGCAGCAGGGTAGACTCTAAATCTTGTTGGGTTTGGCGGGCCAGAATAAGTTGCAGGGTTGCCATAATTTCGAAGTTAGTTGGTTCCCTTGGTGGAGTCATAATAGGAGGCGGGACAGGAGCAGCACTGCACGATGAAGCAGAGGTGGTACGTTGAGAAGTAGGTAAAGGCTTAGGGTTAGGATGGGAGGTGGAAGTTTGGTTGATGGAAGGAACAGAAGTGGTTGGAAAAGTCAAAAATTGACAAATTCCAAATATGGATGAAGTGGTTGTCTGGGGGGAAATATAGGCAGGGGACATGGCTGATACATTTTGATGGGGGAGTAATATGGTCATGGGATCGGGTGGAGATTGGAAATATTGGGAGAAGGATATAAAGTCAGTGGACGATAGGGTAGATGGTGATGGAAAAACGAAGAATGATGGAAGTTCTGGGGGGGAGGTCTGGAGAACGTTCTTGGTTTGCAGGAGAACGTTCTTGAGCAGGCTCAGGTGCTCTGTTTGGAGATGGGGAGGCTGAGGCTGGGGCTGTAGCTCTTCTTCTTGCAGAGCGCTTTCTTTTAAGGGGTGTTGGGAAAGAAGAGGTTATGGGGGAAGGTTGTTTTGTTTTTGTGGGGGCAGGCTGTTGTGAGGTTATGTAAGGAGGGGTATCAGATGATTCATCTAAATCAGAATCAGAAATGATGAAATATGCAGGTTTGGTGATTGGGGTTTTTGAAGTCCCAATTCCTGCCAAGACTCTCATCGAGTGTCTTTTTGGTGCTGGGGGATTAACGAATTTCTTTGGTGCTAGTGGATTAACGTAGGGTTTGCGCAAGTGAGGGGGAACCTGAGCAAGATTAGTAGGAGGGCAAGAGTAAAGAGGGAGAAGAACAGTGGACAAAGGTTCAGGGATAAGGGAGTTAGGGTTAGTTTTAGGGGAAGATGAGAGATAATCTGAAAAAGAGGTATCAGATGAGTATGTTGGAGGTGTTGGTCTAGGTGGTGGAGATGGTGAACGACTGAAGGATTTTGATGGTGAAGATGATGGTGATGGTGTATCTGTGCATGCATTTTTGCGCGCAGATAGAAGTGCAAAGTACAAGATAGAAGTGCCTGATTACAAAAAGGACTTCTTAAGTATCAGAATATATAAAAACTAAAATTAATTCTCCCCCTTTGTCATACAAAAAGGAAAGAGAAAAAGATTCCTATTTAGCTAAAGATGGAGAATATCCTTCTGAAGATGCAGATTTGGAGGGATCAGGAATCGGTTGAAGAGCAGGAGCAGGCTGAACAGGAGGAGGAGTCACACCAAGCTTAGGAGCAAGCTGCTAAGTTATCCATGTCCACAGCATGGAGGATTTAAAATTAGAATTAAGCTTTACAGTACAAGAATTCTCTTATTAAATTATTGCCTCTGCAACTAATTCAATTGGTTTCGACCTGCATTTGTCCCTAGACTACAATATCATGAATTTCTCATCTCAAGCATTCGTAAAGGCCACTTCCATTTCAAAATACGAATCGTAAAATATTTTAAAGTTGATCAAGCAATAAAAAGCATTAAGCACAGAGATGAGAAAAATAATTCAATAAACTCATTCATATAACCATAAATCAAATCAGACAAATAAGGGTTTCATCTTGTTTCACTCATCCCTAAAAATTAGAGTTTAGTTACTCATGACAAAGATACAAAAGATAGAGATTAAAGAAGAATTACAAGAAGGATTCATGAATGATTCTTGATAAACCTCTTCCAATGGTTTTAGAAACATCCGTATCTGAGTTTCTATGCTAAGTCACAAGTCTCCAAACTTCCCAAGTGTCAAAAAGATGCCTCGAAATTGAGAAAAACGCGTTTTAATGTATTCTGATGCGTGCCAAGTGCCTCAGGCGCGCTTCAAGCGCATTCTGGTAGATTTATATGTGCAGAAATGCGCCTCATGCGCGCTTCAAGCGCACAACATCTTATGTTTGGATTTTAGTGCATTTTTCTCCTCTTTTAAGTCCGAATTTGGTTCCAGTGTCTTCATGAAAGTTGTAGCTATGAAAGTTGTAGCTTTCATTTGCACTTGGTTGGACTCCAATTGGACATCTACAACTCTAGATATGATTAAAGTACTCCACATAAGTCATGTTGATTTTTTACAAAATTCAGCACTGCACTAATACAAAGAAACCACACAAAACTAAGAAAAATCTCTACTTAATCAAGGAAATAAGAAAATAAGCATTTTATTAAATCCAAGAACTAAAATCAAAACATTATATCAAATAACTCCTTAAATTAACTAATGATTGAACATAAATAAGACTAAAAACAATGAAAAATATGTATATGATGAAGAGTCATCATGTGTTGTTTTGAATAATTTGAATTGAGTTTGTGTTAATTGAAAAATTCAAACTTAGTTCGTGTATACAGAGTAAATCATAATTTTTTTTTAATGGCTGAGCATTCATATTGATTCATACTTAATGCATAAGTAGTATACCATAATTTTTTTAAATAGACATAAAAAAAATTACAAATTAAAAGAGTCGCAAATAAAGTAAAAATATAATAAGTCAAAAAAAATATTTTAAACTATATGCAAGTTACACACCTAGCCCGCAACTCGTCTAGGGCCAAACTCGGGTAGTATTTTATCTATACATATTAAAACAGAGCTTTTTGGCCCAGTCCGAAGAATCCCACAACCCATTAGGGTCGGCCCTATATGGGTCGGGTAGCCCGTTTGACAGCTCTAGCATGTAGGGGTGCTCATGATGCAAAAATTGAACCGCATTGGACGACATTTATGGTTTGGTTCAGCTCTTGAAAACCACTTTCAAATCAAGTTCAGTACAGTTCTAAACCGGTTTCAAACTGATTTATAAATATAAACCAGTTTAATATTTTGAACAAATTTTTCGTTAAAATCAATTTAAAACTAATTATTCGGAAAACGAATTTTGAAATTCTTTTGATAAAAGAATATCGATTTTTTTTTTAGAAAATTTTTTTCGATTCTTTTTCAAGAAAAATAGATGTAAAAAATTTTCCGACAAAAATTTATTTCGAAACTTTTTTTTAAATTTTTTCAAGTTTTTTTTCGAGAAAAATAGATATAAAAATTTCTCGATAAAAAAATTTCAATAAAAAAGTTTTGATTTTTTTTTAAAAAAATTCAAAAAAATTTCAGGCAAAAAATGTTTTCGATTTTTTTCTCATAAATTTTTCAAGAATTTTTTTTTTTCGAAATAAAATGTTTCGATGTTTTGTATATTTTTTTAGAAAAACAAATTTCAAAAATTTTGTAAGAAAAAAAGTCTTAATTGAAGTAAAATATTTTAAAATTGTTAAAGTTATTTTTGAATTAAATTTGGTTAATTAAATTGTTTTAAATATATGAACTATTTAAATGGTTTGATTTTTTGTGGTACAATACAATGCAATTTATCAATATAGTCTAATTAACCATATATTTTGCACACCCCTAATTACAGGCACGAGTTAAATCAACACTTTCTAATTTCTTACTTCTTTTTTTATTTATTTTCCACAATATATCAGTATTGTTTACTTTGTAGTTTTGAATTGACTAATTTGAGTTTAATTATGTTTTTCAGTCCTCGTAATTATAAAATTATTAAGTAAGCTTCTGCACATGGTAAAGGGATTGACATAATTTGAATTCTAAGTCGGTAAATCACAACACCCTATCATCATGCTTTAACATTTTAGCATAAAAGAAATATTAGAGACTGCAAAAATGACACATCACATTATGCAACTTATTTTTTTAACAAGTGTTCAATTTTGCTACCAACACCCCCTACATTACTACCCACACCCCCCTTTTTTAAAAAAAATAAAATTCCCAAATTGCCCTTGTATATTTATTACAATTTTTAACTTCATTTCTCCATTCATCACCCTTCTTAACACCCAATAACTCATAATCACAAAATCACCATATCTCACCAACTCTAACTCATAATCATTCAAAACTCACATCACTCACTCACAATCTACACACCCCATCAGTTTCCTCTTCACATTGTGGTTAAAGTGACCTAAAAAGGTATGTATGTTGTTCTGTTTTTTAGGTTGTTTTCTTTTAAATCTGGGGATTGTACGCAATCTCAATTCACGTACGTTTACGTGAATTGAGATTACGTACGTGGTAAAAATGCAAACTCCATGGATTACGCAATCTCAAATTCACGTACGTTTACGTGAATTGAGATGACGTAAGTGTTAAAATGCAAAATTCCATTGGTTACGCAATCTAAAATTCACGTACGTGTACGTGAATTAAGAATGCGTATTTAATGGGGTTTTGAATTTTAAACACATACGTAATCTCAATTCACGTAAACGTACGTGAATTGGAGATTGCGTACGTTTATGTTAACTAAGAATACGTGAACTCAGTTCACGTAACCGTACGTGAATTGAGTTCACGTATCAGTATATCAAAATCCTGAAAATTTTGTGTTTCTTTTTGAAGATAAATGGACCAAGGGGGAGACAACAGTGACGAAATGTATGAAGGTTTGGAACCTGATTTTGATGATATGGATGATGGTTTGGAACGTGACTTTGACGAAATGTATGATGATTTTGATGCAATGAATGATGGTGTTGAACCTAAAATTGAATACGATATGAACAACGGAGGTGAACCTGTTATGGTTGATTTGACTGATGAGTTTAGCACCGACACGATGTTTGATACGTGAAATGATTTATTGAAATGGGCTAGAAATGTTAGTAGGGAAAATGGAATTGTTGTTGTTATTTTTAGATCTGAAACTGCGACAGCACGACCAGGAACAAAGACAAAATTAATTCTTGGTTGTGAAAGAAGCGGTAAATATAGACCTTGGAAGAATCCTAACCTTACGAGGAGTACTTGGAGTAGAAAATGTGAATGCCCATTTATATTGAGAGGAAGACCATCAAGTGTTGGTGATGGATGGTATCTGCATGTAATATGTGGTGTCCATAACCACGAATTGGCCAAAAAACTGATTGGTCATGCTTTCTTAGGCCGATTGTCTCAAGAAGAGAAAACTGTACTTGGTGATATGACGAAGAACATGATCAAACCTAGAAACATATTGATGACACTGAAGGATCATAATGTTAAAAGTTTGACGACAATAAAACAAGTTTACAATGCACGTTAAGCATATCGTTCATCACTTAGAGGTAATAGAACAGAAATGCAACATCTTTTGACATTGATGAAACGCGACAAATACATCTATCGATATAGGAAGGTAGAGGGTTCAGATGAGTTGAGGGACATATTTTGGGCTCATCCAGACGCTATCACTCTTGTAAATAATTTTCACATAGTATTGATTATGGATAGCACATACAAGACATGTAGGTATCACATGCCATTACTTGAAATTATTGGTGTTACATCTACTGAAATGACATTTTGTGTGGGATTTGCGTATCTACAGTCTGAGCGTGCTGATAATTTTACGTGGGCACTACAAATGTTGAAAGAACAGATTACAAGTGGGGAAGTTGAAGTCATCGCTACTGATAGAGACCTCACTTTGATGAACGCAGTTGAATATGTTTTTTCCAAAAGCAATGAATTTATTATGCTTGTTTCATATATGCAAGAATGTCAAAGCCAAGTACAAGATGACTACATTTCCAAAAACGAAGCAGGTGCAAATAATGGAGGCATGGGAGGCTCTTGTTTACAGTTATGATCAGGCTCAATATTACATGAATTTGGCTATCTTTGAGTGAATTTGTAATAGCTCTTCTATCTTTAATGATTATGTACATGACCAATGGTTAATTCCTCACAAGGAAAGATTTGTTGAGGCGTGGACAAATAGAGTTATGCACTTTGGGAACACCACAACACAAAGGGTTGAGTCGGCGCACTGGAGGTTGAAAAGAATATTACAAGACAGCATTGGTGATATATGCAGTGTTTGGGAAACCATCAATAGCATGATTGTACTACAACACAGTGAGATAATAGCATCATTTGAAAAGAGCATAATTCAAAAGGTTCATCGACATAGTAACAAATTGTATGCCAATTTGCGTGGTGTTATGTCAAAAAATGCAATAGATCACATTGCGGCAGAGTATGATCGCGTGAAGTATGTAGGTATAGATAAGTCTGAATGTCGTTGCACAATTAGGAGAACACATGGTCTACCTTGTGCATGTGAAATAGCCAGGTATAGTATGATCCCCCGTTCCATCCGTTAGACGCTATTCATGTTTGGTGGACTAAATTAACTTTTCATGATGATGGATCGGGTAAATCTTCAGAATTATCTATGAAACATGAAATAAATGTGATAGTGAAAAAGTTTGATGAACTTGATGTGCCTGGCAAAATTGCACTTGAAGGTAAATTACGAGAGATCGCGTATCCATCGACTACGTCGACGTGTCCACCTGTTGACAAGGTTAAAACTAAGGGTGCACCCAAAAAAGGCAAAAGTAAGATATCAAAAAGAGATAAATCAACCAAGCGTGATCCATCTTGGTGGGAGTATGTGGATGCAAGCGTTCGGTGCAGTGGCACATATGCATGTAGCACTATAACATCTAATAAAGTATAACAACCTCGATCATCAGCCAAAAAGCTCACACCTCGACCATCAGTTAGCAAAGTTCAACAACCAAGAGTTCTCCTCTTCAGCGATTGGTTGCCGGTTGAAATTCATAGATGACATTATTGACGTCGGCGAGGATGGTAATTGTGGATATCCTGCAGTTGCAGGTTTACTTGGAATGGGTGAGAACTCTTGGGCATTCATTCGTCAAGAGTGCGTTGTAGAGCTTCAAGAGTTCATGTCTCATTACGAGAGAATATATGGTGGACAAAATTTTGTTCAACAACTTATACAAAGTGTGTATGTTGAACAAGTTGCAACTATGGATAATTGGATGACACTTCCAGAAATGGGATATGTGATTGCTTCGAAATTTAACTTGGTTTTCGTCGCATTATCATTTAACCAATCGCAAACATTTTTTCCACTTAGAACTCCACCACCAACATCTATGTCAGATCACCGTATCATAGTTGTTGCATTTGTTAAGAACTGTCATTTTGTGCTGGTATTAATTGTGCTACTTATTTAATATTTCCACTTAGAACTAACATTTTAACAGGTATTAATTGTGGTTGTTTCATTTGTTAACAGGTTTACTTAAAGTCAAATTCTCCTATACCACCAGAAAGTAATTTGTGGAGAAAATATTGCACTGAAGAAGCACGACAGTGGGAGTTTATTTACAATGATCTCATGCAACATTGGTTGAAGATATTTCCATGCAGTATAGATGAATATGTTGTAAAATGAATATGTTGTAACATTTGTAAAACTTGCTTGATTTATGATATGAAACGATAATTGGATTCATTTATTTAACATTTCTAACAAGTGATTTTAACTTTATATTTTAAAAAATGTTTGTTATGATAAAAATAACATGATAATATGATAAAAATTATAACTAAAAATTATAATATACATAATTAAATATTTTAACATGATAAAAATTATAACTGAAAATTTAACTGAAATATTCATTATCCAAAAATATACCAATATATTACATATCCATAATATACCAATATATTAAATATCCAAAGTTATCCACAATAGTACATATCCAAAATATATCTAAAAAATTACAAAATATTACATATCCTATGTTATCCAAAATATTAAAATAAAATCATAATTCTGTCTATTTCTCCTACGATACGGTACTGTGTTAGACCAATCTCTACCACCACCCCTTTGATTTCGCATCATCATTATTAACTCATTAACGAGTGAAATGCCATCAGGTAATACTAGTTGTCGACCAAGAAGCTCTTCAGCAATTTATATTGTTCAACGCTGCAATTCTGCAGAACTAGTCCATGTAATCATTCGAGCAGAGGACATGTCCCTGCCCAAATGCGCCAACATCTACTACATGCACAACGTACTGCGTAAACATAATGTCCATTTCCTCTGGGGTTATCGTCTGACCAACTATATCTAACGGTGAGTCAGGAATGGTTTGGACATGTCCGTATTGACGCAATACCCTGTCTGGCAGATGAGCATACATCTTCGGACCCCATCGTATCCACCCTCGAAATAAAGAAATCTCTTCAACGAGTCGCTTCACTCGGTGCGCCTCGTATGGTGTCCAACAGACCTCTTCAGCAACAATCTCGTCAAGAGCTTTCCTAAATGGAAGAACCAAACATTTATCCCGTTTTGGCTTCCATTTAAGTGCTCTGGGGTAGTCTTCAACGTAACTCGGAGAAAGTCTACAACAATCTCTACATAATGTAGGAAAATGCTCATAGACCCACGCCTGCACAAATATAATAACATATCATTAGTTTAGAATCATTAATAATAGATATTATTAATACAATAAACAACCATATAGTTTACTTGTAACAATGTAAGATACCCTGACACAGTTCTGGTCTGATGCATGGTGGCTTCACGAAGATCGTCGTATAAATAAGCAAGAGCAGCTGCACCCCATGCAAATCCCCCACAAGCATTGAGGTCTCGGAAGCAGTCAAGATATGGAACGCTGACTGCATAGGCACTCTTATCACTGAATAGTGTGCAACCGACCAAAAACAGAAGAAATGTCCTTGCAGCCATCTGTCAATGCTGGTCACGACAGCGCTGATGGTATACCTCTAGTAACCAACTATACCAAACTGAGGGTGTCCGCGTGACATTAAATTCAGCATAGACAACAACATGACTAACTCCAAGAAGCTCAACCAATATATCTGCACCGTCATCCTTGTTAAATACATTAACAGTGAAGAATGCACCGGTGATGGGGATATGCAGCAAAGAGGAGACATCGTCGAGAGTAATCGTCATCTCCCCAATTGGAAGATGGAAGCTATTAGTGTCACGATGCCACCTCTCTACGAATGCAGAAATGATCCCTTTGTCGATCATTTCATAGCTGCATTTTAGCAAAGAATATAATCCTGAGCTTTTCACCAGTTGCTCAACCTCTGGGTGTTCAATAACAGCTTCTTTTAATTTTTTGTCGTTGCTAAACACCCTTAATTCCCCACGATCCTGAAATTAGTTATGCAAAAAAATATAATTTAAAACACATTAACATAACAATTAAAAATTTAATTTCATTTGATTGATAAAATTACCACGCCATCCCAAAGTCGGGTTGCCACATGATCGGCAAATGTCCTAAGGACAGAACAATCAATCGGACCACCAGGATATGCGTCGGATTGTGCTTCAGGTTGTGCTTCCGGTTGTGCTTCAGGTTGAGTTTCCGGTTGTGCTTCCAGTTGTGCTTCCGCTTGTGCTTCTGGTAGGGCTTCTTCCTGTTGCCTCTCTAGTCGTCGTCTTTGTGCCCGAGCTGAAGCAGTCGGCCTAACACGACGACCCTCAACACTAGAGGTACCCTGGTTGATTACAGCACGTCCCTCTCTATCGGTATACATTGTGCGAACCATATCTGCAAAACCAAAAGCATAATAAAAATCAAAACAGCAAATCCCATTAGCAAACGTGAACTGAGTTCACGAACCACGTACGTGAATTGAGTTCACGAACCACGTACGTGAACTGAGTTCACGAACCACGTACGTGAACTGAGTTCACGAACCACGTACGTGAACTGAGTTCACGAACCATTTACGTGAACTGAGTTCACGTAAGGCATACGTTAACTGAGATCATGTACACCTTACGTGAACTCAGTTCACAAACATGGTTTGTGAACTCAGTTCACGTACGTTTCTGGGTTTTTGAAAATGAATTCACGTACGTGAAAGTTCACGTACGTTTCTGGGTTTTTGCAACCAACGTTTTCATCAGAATCAGCAATGGCAACTACAATAATAGGGTTTAGGGTTTAATGCAATGAAGTTGATGAATGAAGTTGATGAAGATGGAATGCAGTTGATGATGACTGAAGTTGATGAACGACGTTGATGATGAATAAAGAGGAACAACCAAAAGGAACAACTTGATGAAGGCTTCTGAGTTTTTGAATAAAGAGGAACAAGATGAAGATGAATAATATCGAATGAAGATGAAGAAGGTGGGGTTAGGTTAGATTAATAAAGACAGGGGCAATTTTAGAATTTTGTTTTTTTTATAAAAAAAAAAGGTGTGGTTAGTAATATAGGGGGTGTTGGTAGCAATATTGACAAGTGTTTTGCATATACTGTTGAAGTAGAAATATTTTCTTACTTCCTGCTATTTACAGGTGTGTTGCAAAACTATTTGTTGTTTATATGAGATCTTAAGTTCGGTACAATAACAAAAAACCTCAAGAGGAGTAACGTTTTTAAACTCATTTTTCAACTCGAAAAAATGAAAATGTCAAATGCATTCAAAAGTTGTGAAATGAACACCTACAAGATCTCTACACAAAGGTTAGAAAATTGGTTTTCGTACCCCCCAATTATTGATGTACCCCCACATTTTAAAAAAATTTGAGTGAAATTACCAAAATATCCCTAAAAATTTAGTAAAATTCAGAAAAATTCCACGTACCCCTCATTCTGAAATTTCCGGAAAAAGTGAGTTTTGATTTTTTAAGTTTTTTCCCGGAAATTTCAAATTCATTGAAATTTCCGGTACACAAAATACGTACCGGAAATTTCGTTTTTGAAATTTCCGGGAATTGTTCTGGAAATTTGAAAAATCCGGTAGTTTACTTTCAGTAACGGAAATTTCAAAAATGAAATTTCCGGTACGTATTTTGTTCATCTGAAATTTGAAATTTCCGGGAATTTCACCGGAAATTTCAATGTCACTGAAATTTCCGGTAGTTGAGTTTTTAATTTTTTTTTAAAATATTTTGTTATTTTTTATCTATTGTTTGATTAATTTTTTTCATTCTATTGTTTACAGTGAGGACCAGATGAGCTAAAACCAGCGGTGAACATTCTAGAGTTCGGCCGCCTATGCAGTCAAATAGGAGAGCGGCAGTTGAGAAACGTAGAAGGCGAAATGAAGAAATAGATGTTCACCAGCAGGATCAGCAGCAGGATCATCATCAGCAGGATTATATTGATGATCAGCATCAGGATGATTATATTAATGATCAGCAGCAGGAGCAGCAAGATCAGGAACAGGAGCTGCCTGATGCTCCATTATTTCCTGGTGGTCCGTACGATTTATCTGTGCTGAAGAATTATGAGGACTACATAGCTGTAAAAATCTGGAATGGGGAGGTTAGTTAATAATATTTATTATTTTAATTATTTATTAAAATTATTATAATTATTTGTTATTATAATTATTTGTTATTTTATTTATTTATTTATTTATTTATTTATTTTAATATATTTGTAGTATAATTTGTTATATTTAAGTTTTATAATCATTATTTAAATTTTAATTTATTGTGTGTTTGTTATTTATTGTAATTAAACACGATAGGCGCGCCCTTAAAGTGGTCTCAAATGGCAAGAAGCAGGCCAAATTTATTGACATTAGAGTTGTATTACCTGCGGAGATTGATCATTGGATTACTATATCTGGACTACGTCCTCTGCAGCGATGTAGTCTGAGTATGATTGACGGTAATCTATATCAGCTTTTGCCGAGAGATGGCACGCAGAGACCAGCTCATTTCACCTGCCATTTGGTGAGATGACTATCACTCTGAACGATGTCAGGGGTCTACTCAGCATTCCATGTTGTGGTGAGTTCTTCACCCCTCCAGCTAATTTCACTGAAGACCTGGCGATTACTGCTGCCGTTGAATTGCTAGGAGTTACTGTTGATGAAGCAGTGGCAGAGACCAGGATTAACAGAGGTCTATCGTACAGCTTTGAGTGGTCGAAGTCGGTATTTTTTACACAGCTGCGTGATGGACGATACGATTGTGCAGCCAGGGCATACCTACTACATTTAGTAGGGTATACGATATTAGCAGATAAAAGTTTTACACTAGTATCTGCTAAATATTTGTTCCTGTTTCACGATCTTGATACATGTGGCAGATGGGCTTGGGGACCAGCAGCACTTGTTGTGCTATATGACTATCTAAGAGATAGTACTCTACCGGCAACGAAGCAGATCGGTGGATATTTATCTCTCTTTCAGATACTATTATATTATTTTTCATACTTATTATATTGTTATTTGATAATTTGGTTAATTAATTATTTGTATGTTTTTATTATTTACAGACCTGGATATATGAGCATTTCCCTCATATATGTAAAAGGGAACTGAATGAGCCGCTTTTTTTCATGCCTCAGATGTATCGGTGGACTGCTAAACAAACATCCGGGAGCGTGTCGTACTACAGAGAAAAGTTGGATGCTTTGAGGGAGTCTGAGGTTATATGGGCAGTAAATTACGACGAGGACTCTACCACACGGTTTCAGTCTTTTTCGTTGTTTACTGGACATATTCGTTGGTGTTCCACTATGGTACCTTATTTACCAGAGAGGTGCATCCGACAGTTCGGGTATACTCAGCATATCCCTCCTACACCACCTATGCTTGTAGTACGTGATGTGGAAGTACCTGACTCACTTTTATTTGACTGATATTTTCCACCTCTATCACAACCAAGAATTAATTTAGATTTCCTTCCTCTCTTTCCTGTCTCTACGTCGGATCGAGTTATGATAACAGCTACTCGATTTTGACGGCCAACCTCTCTTGCCCATGATATGACAGCTTCCCGTGATTCAAAAATTTGATCGGTTGTGAATGCTTCCGTCAAATCTATACACACTGATTGTCTTTTTTTCATACCTATGTCAACAAAAAAAAATCAAAAATTAACAACATATAAAAAAAATAAAAAAATAAAAAAATAAAAAAATGACTACCGGATTTTTGAAATTTCCGGTAGTTACATTTTAACTACCGGATTTTTGGGGAAAAAAATACGTACCGGAAATTTTGGGAATGGATGAAATTTTGGGAGTAAATTTTTTTTACATTTTACTGAATGGTGAATTGTGTGGGCAATTTTGGGTTTTTGTGAATTTGGGGGGTACAACCACAAATGGGGGGTACGAAAACCAATTTTCCAAAGGTTAAACATAATGAAACAAAGAAAATCAAGGCCCAGTCCCAGAGAAAGCCCACGCCTAAGCAATAACTTTATTGTTTTGTTATTACAAATAATAGTTGAAATTTCTAAGGGGAATTATCTGTGTTTGGTATTCTCTTCCTATAAGAGACTATCAAATAATATATTTAGATACTAATAAAACAATTTTTAAATAAAATATAAGTTAAATCTCATTTTAACGTGGTGTGATAAATAAATCCCTAACCTGACGCTTTCTTTTATTTATGCTTTCAGCAGCATATAAATATACAAAATCCTAAGCATATAAATATACAAAATCCTAAGCAGACATAAAGCACAAGAAATGCAAGGAGTATAAAAAGCAATTAACACAAAATTTGAGAGAACATTAAATGCCAAATTGCAGAAGATAAAATCAAGTTTCCAATTCTTAGACTAATTTGGTCTATCAAACTAAAACAAACCAAAGTTACAAAGTTGCATATCAAACTTCCAAGTTGCATTTCCATAATTATAATTCAGTTCATGAAACGAAAAACCTTCTAAATGAATCTATGACAACAAAAGTAACAGAAACAACAAGCAACGATAAGGATTAATAAAAAACACAGAGTACACAAAAATTTATCCGAGTAAAATGTTTTGTAAGCCATCTATGGTAACTGAAATATTAAAACATAGAACAGCCAATCAAAACTAATCCAGCTCAATCCATTGGATTAATATAACAATCCCAAATTGGTAAGAGAATCCTTTTTTGTTTTTTTGCCAAAAACTAACACCATGCCTACATTAGATCCAAACATAAATATTGAATGTCCATTTCCTAATGATAAAAACTAAAAGCCAAAGCTACATTGACCACGAAGAGATGAGCCTTCCCCGACTTGATCCATAAGAGACTATTGTTTGATTTATTACTATATCGAAATCATTTGCAAATAAAATCAATTCAAAAGTTTGGAATGTAATACAAAATTAAAGGATATCTAAGAATCCTTCCACAAAGTACCAGTTTTATTTTTTCCTTTTCCTGCTAAAATCACTGCTATATTACATTGTACAATATATGTATAACTTCATTTAATCTTGTTTTTATTAAATGGCTGCAATGATCAAAATATTATTTATGTTAACAAGCATATTATAAGGCAAAAAGAACATCAACTAATATTGCTAAGGCAAACTACAAGACAAACTACAAAACTTAGAAAACTGCTTTGCAACTCCTTTATCACAA
Source organism: Cicer yamashitae (assembly GCA_037974755.1). Classification (NCBI taxonomy): domain Eukaryota; kingdom Viridiplantae; phylum Streptophyta; class Magnoliopsida; order Fabales; family Fabaceae; genus Cicer; species Cicer yamashitae. Next base: position 14,370,080 of record JBBPBQ010020323.1, read on the forward strand.
GAATGCTATCTACACACAACTTTCTATAGAATTTTCAATAAATTGTCAAAGACATCTATCATTCAATCCAACAAAACTTTCTATAGAATTTTCAATAGATTGTCAAAGACATCTATCATCCAATCCTTTTTCTAGCTGTTACTAGGGAGCCATAATCTCTCTCAATGATGGCTTTGAAGATACCATCACCAAGATATAATTTAAATATGAAGTAATGTCTCTCGCCGAGAACAGAAGCAATGTCAATGGTTGCGCCATTGCAGTTATGACAGTTTAACACAGTAACTTCTTCAAGAAACTCACAATTTTTAAACAACTGTAAAAGGGATTGGTTGTTGATATAATTATGACTAGAGAGATTAATATTGCGAAGTTGCAAAAGTGTGGATGAAAGAATTTCTACCCCGTTAAGACAGTCACTGTCATCATCGTTGAATTTTGCAGGGTTACTGAGGTCGAGTTCTTCGAGCAAAGGGAAACAATCGGCGATGAGGAGGAGGTCACTGCTATTGATAGAATTCATGTTGGAACAAATGAGAGAGGTTAAAGTTGTAACATTTTGGGAGAAAATTCGCAATCCGTTTTGAGGAATGGTGAATTGGTTGGAGAGATTGAGTGATGTGAGTTTCAATTGGAAACGAGAGATTTTGAGGAGAATTTTGTTTAGGTCACCGTAGAAGCACGTGAGGTCGAGGGAAGTGAGATTGGTGAATTTTTTCAAGTAGCGTGTTGGATGATAGAGAGTGAGAGAGAATCGGAGACGGTTAGTGATGGAGAGAAACTGTTTTGAAACAAGGGAGAGAGTTTTCAAGTAGCGACGGTTGTTGTCGCCGTCGTCGATGAGGAATTTGAAGATACATTCCCAATACTCGTCTGGTAAATAAAAATCTGTAGCGATAGTTGTTTTTGTGGATGAAACCAATTGTTGTGAAGATTTGAGAGAGGTTCTTTTTCTTTTTTTCAAGTAGTGACGGTTGTTGTCGGCGTCGGCATCGGCGTCGATTAGGAATTTGAAGACAGATTCCCAGCATTCATCAGGTAAATAAAAATCTGTAGACATTGAAGAAGGCAATTGTTGGGAGGATTGGAGAGAGGTTCTTTTTCTTTTCATTGTTGAATAAGTCGGTGTTGATTTAGATTTCCGGTGACTTATGTTATCGGTGCCGGCGGTGGTGATTGTTCTGCTATTTGTGAAGGAGGGGCTAGGGTTTTTTGAAGGGGGTAGGTTTCGTTAAATGTTATCAAAGAAATGCAGATTGAAAGACATGAAGTTAGGTTCATTAATTGTGATGTAAAAGAAAGGCAAATTACATTCACATCCTTTGAACGATGTTAAAATCTCAATTACAACCCCTCAAATTTTAAAAACTCGCTAATAATTAAATTATTTTTTTTTACAAATTAATTTAAATTGATAGAGCATATTAATAACAACACAAATTCAAAATAGCATTAAAAATGATGAATCAAGAGGAAACTCGTATTAGATTGGATGATAGAAAGATGCATTTGGTAATATTTTGAAAGTTTTATGACAATGATTTAAATTTTATTTGTGTTATAATTATTGAACCTAATATTAAGATCGATGTGTGTAGGTAGCATTCTTGTGATAATAGAAGTTGCAAGTTGTGTGTTTATTGTTATGTCATATGTGTATTTTTCAAACACTCATTAGACTCAGTGCCAATTTAATGTGGCCTTTATTAAAAGAAAAAGTTTGATCATGCCAATTAAATGATAGTTTACTATATAGAAAATTATGACAGATTAAACCACCTTTTGTTAATTCCACCATGAAGCACCATTGTTTATCCAAATCAGTTATAATGTCTTATTGTACTGCAAATACAGCCCCTCATCTTAAGATGTTAGTGCTTGATTTTAGAAAATGTATACAATTATGAAGTTGATTATGTTAGAACACTAGATAATGCGCAGCAGGTATTTGATTCGAGTTGATAGACAAAATGATACACTAGTTTGCATAGAATTTTGTTAGAAGAAAGAAGAAAAATGATTTTTTGAGAAACGAAGATCGATAATCAGTCTTGGATCAATCTTGGAAAATTAACAGAAAGTTCTTATTGATTAGGCTAAATACCACATGTGGTCCCTTAACTTAATTTTAGTTAACGATTTAGTCTTTTATCTTCTTTTTTTTTTTCCGATTTGGTCCTTTATGTTTTTAACTAATTTCAGCGTTACCCTTTAAGTGGGATTTCGTTAAGAAAAAGTTAAAAAAATTCCTCCTCCATGTTCAGAAAAAGTTATCCTTTATGTTTTGAAAATATTTCAGAAAAATATTTAAAGTTTGTTCTAAGTTTGGTAGTAGGATTGATTCGTTAAAACTGAAGTTATGGATATTTATACTCCATAAACATCACTTCAGATCAGTGACAATCGTTCCTAAAGGTTTGATGAACATATACAATGATCTAGATAATGGATTTTTTAACTTTTTCTTAACGGAACCCCATTTAAAGGGTAACGCTGAAATTATTTAAAAACATAAAGAACCAAACCGAAAAAAAAAAAAAAGATAAAGGACTAAATCTTTAACCGAAATTAAGTTACGGGACCATGGGTGGTATTTAGCCTATTGCTTATTATTCAAGGTGTTTATTTATATGTGTTACACAATTGCTAAAAGGCAAGTTATTCATTTCAAACTAACTAACAACCAATTTGTAACAAACCTTTTAAGATTGATTAAAAGGACAATTATAAATTAAATCTCAACACTTCCCCTTAATTCATAACTGTTGAACACTTATAACACCAAGTTTCTTTCTTTAATTCATAACTGTTGAACACTTATAACACCAAGTTTCTTTCTCAAAAACTCAAATCTGTCAAGTTTTAGAGCCATTGTAAAGCCATCTGCTAGCTGCACTTCAGTTGGGCAATATTGCACCTCAATCATTCCATTGTTCACTTGCTCTCTAATAAAATGGAACCTTGTATCAATGTGTTTACTTCTGCCATGTGAGATTGGATTTTTAGCAAGGCTAATTGCTGACTTGTTATCAATTTTGAGTATAAGAGGCTTCATCACTTTACACCTTAGTTTCTTCATCACTGAATCCAGCCATGTTGCTTGACAAGTTGCAAATATTCCTGCAATATATTCTGCCTCGCAAGATGAAAGTGCAGTCACTAGTTGCTTCTTTGTACACCAAGATATAGCTGCTTCATTGAACTTGAAAACATAGCCAGATGTACTCCTTCTATCTGTGATGTCTCCACACCAATCACTATCCGAGTATCCAATGAGTTCACTTCCTTCATCTTGGCTGCCATTAGGGAATAGCATACCAAACTCCTTTGTGCCTTTTATATACCTAAGTATCCTTTTAGCAGCTATCAAGTGAGTCTTCCTTGGATCATGCATGAATTTGCTAATTACACTGACTGAGTAGCAGATGTCAGACCTGCTGTTGCACAGATATCTCAGTGAGCCAACCATTTGTCTGAACAGTGTTGGATCGACCCTTTCTTCCTCACTGCACTCATCAATTTTTGAGTTTGTCTCTGATGGATTTGAGACTGAATTGCAGCTATTCCTCTCAAATTTTTCAAGCAGTTCACCTATATACTTCTACTGATGCATAACTGTTCCTGTTTTCATCTTCAGAAATTCCATCACTAGGAAGAATGAGAGTTCACCTAGATCAGTCATTTCGAATTCAAATTTCAGCTTGTTTTTCACCTTTTCAATCTCTGATGTTTTGCTTTCAGTAATGAGCAAATCATCCACATATAAGCAGATTATCATGGTTTCTTCTTCACTTGAACTCTATACATATACACCAAACTCTACTGAACACTTTGTGAAGCCTATCTGAATTAGGAACTGATTGATCCTCTTGTTCCAGGCTCTAGGGGCCTGCTTCAAACCATACAAAGCTTTATGGAGTCTATACACCATGTTTTCCTTGCCTTGTACTTCAAAGCCAGGAGGCTGTGACACAAACACAATCTCTTTAAGTGGACCATTTAGAAAGGCTAATTTTACATCTAAATGATAGAGTGACCATATTCTCTTGCAAGCTAGAGCCACTACTAATCTTATAGTTTCAAGCCTTGCAACTGGAGCAAACACTTCATTGTAATCAATACCATGTTTTTGTAAGAATCCTCTAGCCACCAGCCTAGCCTTATGTTTTGAAATTTTCCCATCAGGATTTAATTTCAGTTTGAAGACCCATTTCACATCTATTTTCTTTTTCTTATCTGGCAAGTTAACTAGCTCCCATGTTTGATTCTTCTCAATTGATTGGAGTTCTTCCATCATAGCTTTCTTCCATACATGTATCTTCAATGCTTCTTTATAATTGAGAGGTTCAGAGTCTGCTAACAATGCAAAGTGAATGATATCACCTTCATCATTTACTACATTATCAGGAATTAATTCACAATCATTCAGCCTGCTTGGAACTTGTCAGATTCTTTGAGGTCTCACTGTTGCTGCCATTTCTTTTGGTTCATCTACATCATTATTGATCACTTCTTCATTATCTGATTCATCACTAGAATTAGGATAAATGCAGCTTTGTTGATTTTATTTGTTGTATACTGGTTCCTCTTCCCATTTCCACTTCTCAGCCTCATTCACAATTACATCCCTGCTGATATGAACCTTTTGAGTTACATGATTATAAAGCTTATAGGCACCTGTAGGATGATAGTCTATAAGTATCTTCAAGCTTGCTTCTCCTAACATCTGGTACATGTTTATAGCACAATGAGTCAAAAACCTTGAAATGCTTCACACTAGGATTTCTTCCACACCAAGCTTCCTCTAGAACCTTCAAATTTAGTTTCTTTGTAGGGCATTTATTTAGGATATAAGCAGCTGCAGTGACTGCTTCACCCCATAAATTGTGTGGTAGGTTTTTCTGCTTGATCATCCTTCTTGCCATATTCAATAGAGTTCTATTTCTTCTCTCAGCAAGTCCATTGCGCTGAGGTGTATATGGAGCTGACACTTCATGCACAATACCTTGATTGACACAAAAATCTTCAAATTCTTTTGAGGTGTATTCTCATCCACCATCAGTTCTCAAGATCTTAATGGATTGGTCACTTTCTTTTTCAATTAAGTTCTTGAATTTCCTGAATACCTCTAAGGCCTCACTCTTAAACTTGATTGTACACAGCCACATCATTCTTGTAAATTCATCTACAAATGTGATGAAGTATCTGCTTCCCCCCAATGAAGATACTTCAAATGGACCACATATATCAGAATGGACTACTTGCAGTGCTGCACTGGCTCTTTTAGGTGCTTCAGACACAAATGGGAGCCTACTTTGCTTACTTTTCACACATACTTCACAAATAGCTTTTCTGACTTTCAGCTTTGGCAAACCATACACCAGTTCTTTGGTATTCAAATCACTAAGACTTCTAAAGTTTAGGTGACCATACCTCTTGTGCCATAAGCCTTCAACATCTTCACTAACTGCTGCAGATAGGCACATCATTTTCTCACTTGAGATGTTGCATCTATAGGTTCTATTTTTTGACATGTTTGATTTGAGCACCAGGTTCTTCTTTGCATCAAACAATTTCAAGGAGTCACCATCCATAGTCACTGAGAATCCCTTCTCCACTAGTTGACCAATGGTCATAAGATTACACTTCACCTCAGGAACATACATCACATCTGCAATAATGATTCTTCTGCCATCATTGCTTTTGATCATTATGTTTCCACTACTTTCAGCCATAAGGTTTCTACTGTCAGCTAGTTTGATGCTTGTTTTCTTGCTAGTATCAAAGCTTGTCAACCATTCTCTATGTGATGTAATGTGGTTTGAGCATCCATAGTCAAGAAACCACTCTTCATTCTTAATCTTCTCATCACTGGTAGTAGCCATCATCAACACTATACTAGAATCATCTCCATGAGCTAGATTTGCTTTTTCATCAGTCTTTTGATCTTTCTTGAACCAACACTCATCAGCAAAGTGCCCATATTTCTCACAGTTGAAGCATTGCACCTTACTTTTGTCAAAATCCATCTTCTTGTTCTGACTTTTGCCAAAGCCTCATTTCCTTGAAGATTCGGCTTTGTCTACAATCTTGTTCTTACCATTGTTGGACCAATTTGCTCTTCTCTTTCCCTTTTTCTTGAAATCCTTCTAATTTCCCTCCTTCTTGGTGGTTTGAACTTGAAATGTTTGTTGAACTGATCGTTCAGAACTTCTATAAAACACCAGGAGCTCATGTGCTTCCAATGAATTTTGTAGCTCTTCAATTTTCGTAGTTTTCACATCCTTTGCTTCTTGAATAGCTACAACTATGAAATCGAATTTTGGACTTAAAAATCTCATCACTTTTTCTACTACCATCTGATCTGTAATGTTCTCCCCACAAGTTCTCATTTGATTGACTATGGCTGTTAATTTTGAGAAGTAATCATTTACTTTCTGATCTGTTTCCATCTGCATCATCTCATACTTTCTTCTATAGGATTGTAGCTTCACTTGTTTCGCTTTTTCTCCACCAGTGTGATAGTTTTCTAAGATGTCTCATGCTTCTTTGGATCTTGTTGCTTTAGAAATCTTCTCAAAGTGCTGATTGTCAACATTCTACTGAATATAGAACAAAACTTTGCAGTCTTTCTTCTTGGCCTCCTTGAATGCAGTCCTCTGTGCATCAGTTGGATTCCCCACCAAATCCTCATAGCCATCCTGTACAATTTCACTCACTTCTTGTGCTCCAAACAAAGATTTCATGAAAGCACTCCATCGATCCCAGTTCTTGCCATCAAGAACCAGAATATTTGATCCAAAACCATTGCTATTCATTTTTGCCTATCAAGAATCTATCAATCAGTGTTTCCCTTGATTGTTCCCCTCACTTTTCACTCGTGTTTCCCTTGATTTTTAACCCAGCTCTAGATGCCAATTGTTAGAACACTAGATAATGCGCAACAAGTATTTGATTCGAGTTGATAGACAAAATGATACACTAGTTTGCATAGAATTTTGTTAGAAGAAAGAAGAAAAATGATTTTTTGAGAAACGAAGACTGATAATCAGTCTTGGATCAGTCTTGGATCAATCTTGGAAAATTAACAGAAAGTTCTTATTGCTTATTATTCACATTACAATGTGTTTATTTTTATGTGTTACACAATTGCTAAAAGGCAAGTTATTCATTCCAAACTAACTAACTAACAACCAATTTGTAACAAACCTTCTAAGATTGATTAAAAAGACAATTATGAATTAAATCTCAACAGATTCCACAAACAAAGCCTTCAAATTTTGGAAGAAAGAATTCTTAAACACATTATATGATTTTTATAACATAAACAACTTCAATACTAAATATATAAGTTATTGAATGTTAAAATTCTTTTTTTAATCGAAAGTAAATAAATTTAAATTAATTTTTATTAATTTTAAATTAATTTTTATAAAAATAATTTTTAAAAATATAAAATCAAAATTATTCTTTTAAAATCTAAAACAAACCAACTCTAAATTTTGGACTTATTATGCTTTTTTTTTTGTACAAACTTATTATGGTGTCAAGCACATCCATTCCATGATAAATTTTGAAAAACTTGAAATATTCTAGTTTCTTACTAAATAAAAATATAATCTTATGAAAGATAAATTAAAAAAAATAAAGTTTTGGATAGGTAGAAGGAGATTTTATATTTAGTATAACATGCGTCTCAAATATAATTATTATCTTCTATGGAGGTAACGAATAAAAAAACATACAAAAAATAATGTTTGAGAACAGTTGAAAGCGGTTCTATATTTAATATATGACGCGTCTCAAACATAATTATTAAGCTTAAATGCAGTTTTAGTCCCCTTATTTTAACTGATTCGCAATTTTAGTCTCCTATTTTTAATTTCGCAATTTTGGTCCTCTATTTTAACTGATTCGTAATTTTGGTTCCTCTATTTCTAATTTCACAATTTTGGTCCCCATATTTTAACTGATTCGTAATTTTGGTCCATCTATTTTTAATTTCTCAATTTTGGTCCCTCTATTTCTTAAAATTGAGACATTTTGTAAATCTAATGGATCACTTTTTTTTTAATAAAATTTAATGGATTACATTTTAAAAACATATATTTATTTAAAAAAATATTTTTTATTATATAAAAATACTTAAAAAAATAGTTTTTAATTATTTTAAAACTAATTAAATCTAAAAATGGTTTATTTATTATTTTTTAAAAACTGATTTCAATTTTGTCGTCTCCCTTAATTTTGTTCCTATTGCACTTATGCATCCTCGTTTAGGATACGTGGATTTCAGTGACCTATGTAAAAATAGATTATGGATTCTAAATTTTAAAAAGGGTTTGTTGAATTGTGGTTTTAGGGGTTCTTGTTGCCTTTTTCTCATGTCCATGCTCTCTCTAACCGACCAGATTTCTTTCAACATATTCATCTACCAAGTAAACACCTTCAATGACAAATAGTACTACAACCCTGATTCTCCTTATTGGATCTTCTATGACAATAATACATCTATAGCAAAGTTTTATGAATATTAGATAAGAGAGAATAAGGAGAAGAAAGAAAATAAAAGAATGAGAGAGAGAAAGCTAAAAGAGAGATAAAGAGTTGTAAAAAGTGTTGCGCACACTCTTGCAACATATGATCTAGAATCATTAATTTTCAATACATATATTTGAATTTTCAAAAGGGGGAAATTAGTAAAAACTTTCTTTCTTTTAAGATTGTCACACATCTAAAATCATATTTTTCAGACACGTATCATTGAGTCTATGTAGGTCAAATAAATACATGTATGTATATGGCATCAAATGATATGCTTCTATGAATCTCGTAGGAAAATTGAGGAGACCACAAAATTGCAAATAAAGATACACTTTTTTTTTTATACCAAAAAGTGATTATCACATTTAATTAATAATAACATGTTTAATACAATGAGATATTTCTACGCGGATATAGAAATGAAGTCGAGATGTGTCCGTTTTAGTAAGAACGTTGATTATCTCGTTCGTTTGTCTCCTATAAAACTCAATACGAGAGTTTATATAAAAAGAAGTAAAAAATAGATTTACAATGTTTGATAATATTCTCAAATTCAGCACTACTAGGTGTTGAGGAATGAAAAGTATCAACTATCACTTTTGAGTCCGGTTCGAATCCACAAGTCCCAACTGCCATTCGTGCACCAACTCAAGAGTTAAAGGCTTTGTAACAATTTTATAGATGAAATCACAATACTTTATAAACAATGTCAAACCACTATTTTGTATAATGAAATTATAACTATCGATTAACTTAGGATTTTAAATTTGTAAAATATAAAATTGTTCCATCAAATTATTTAAAGTAAAACAAAATACTCCTTTTAGGGAGTCTACAAGTTAAAAAATTCAGGAAGCAATTTGACTAAAAAAAAAAAACTTGAACCTAATAGAAGAAAAGAAATAAATTTTTTTTAATCCTTTTTTAAAATTTTAATTTAAATTATAATAATAATAATAATAATAATAATAATAATTAGAACAATAACAATAATAATAAGAATAACAACAATAATAATATTAACAATACTAATAATAACAATACTAATAATAACAATAATAACAACAACAATAACAACAACAACAACAACA
>JBBPBQ010020323.1:14380069-14405963 GCA_037974755.1 Cicer yamashitae
TAATAATAATAATAATAATAATAATAATAATAATAATAATAATAATAATAATAATAATAATAATAATAATAATAATAATAATAATAATAATAATAATAATAATAATAATAATAATAATAATAATAATAATAATAATAATAATAATAATAATAATAATAATAATAATAATAATAATAATAATAATAATAATAATAATAATAATAATAATAATAATAATAATAATAATAATAATAATAATAATAATAATAATAATAATAATAATAATTCTGAAATTTTAGAGTTCATAGATTCATTCCCACTTTGTCATCGTAAACACTAAAACCCTTCCATCTAATTCTAAACCTTGCACTTGTGTTTCCCACTCCCAGTTTGAAGCGTTCTCCAATGGCACTATTGTTCCGTTCCCTCAGAAAAACCCTAACCCACCAAATTCACATTCAACAACAACGACTATGGATTTGTCCTCCTCACATCATTTCCCGAAGAACTTACATCTCCGAAATGCGCAAAGAAGCTTTCGAAGGAAACATTACCAGACTCATTCGTAACGAAATTCAGTACGAGCTCCAATCTTCTCCTCCTTCCAATCCCGTATGTCCTTTTTCCCTTTTCGTATTCGCAGTTCTGTGTTTAATGGGTTTTGAACAAAGAGTAATTAGGGTTTAATTTGTTCTTGACATAATGATGGAAAAGATAAGGATTTTAAATATGAATTTAGCAGCTCATGCTTGATTTTGAAAATTAAAGTTGTGGGAAAAACTGATGTGGATGTACAAAGTATTTAGAGCTAGTTTGGATAAACTGATGTGAATGTACTTGTAGAAAAGAAAAAGATGAAATGTTCTTATTATAATAACAATGATGATAATTCCAAGAGTTTAAAGGATATGCATTGTTTGATTTACATTGGAGACATCCGATCCGATGAAAATTCACTATTTTACCACATCATCTCACTTTTAAAAGTATATTTAGAAATTGATTTTGTGAAGTGGCAAAGTTGTGTGTTACTATTGAATGTGTGTATAAAACTAATTTACACCAAGAGTACATGTTCCCTTAACTCTAATTTGAATTAGTAGCTTTTCTCATTAAGCTGAAATTAACTTAAATACCTCTATTTCAGAAACTCTCATATATAGTTTCTTCACAATCGACTATTAACTTATGTCATTCTATATGAGTTAGAAGTTAAAGACTTATATCAGTTAAAAAACATCTATAACCTAGATACTTATACAAACTTGGCATTAGCCTAATGCACTGTTAGTGTTTACTTGAAGATTCGATGTTTGGATGGCAATAAGTAGATGATGTTTCTAATTGATGTTGTTACTTTTTATTTGTACGAGCCTGCCTGCAAATGCAATTTTGTTTGTTAACTTTCTTTCACATTTTTCAGTTGGATTTTGGTTAAGTTATACTTGTGGACATGAATAATTAGGGGGTTGTTTTTGTTTTGCAGCTTAATAACAAGTTTGGTTCTTTTTTGGTGGATGGACGACCCGGTGAGCGATGGGTTACATTGAAAAGGCAATTTGCAGATGAAGATATTAAAGTTGAAGTCACCATGTTTGATGGAGCTGTTCCTGCTCCGAAAGCAAGTGGCGGTGTGGCTAATGCAGATGAAGTGCAGCTACACATTACCTTAATTGTCAACATCTCTAAAGGAGATGGCGGTGTGCTGGAAATCATGTGCTCTGCTTGGCCGGACAGTATAGAGATAAAAAGGCTATTCATCCGCGCACGCAAAAATATGCCAGCTGAACCCTATTCTGGTCCTGAATTTGAGTAAGTTTACTTACTCATTTCATACCCTAATTATTAGCTCAAATTTTTGGATTACAGTTAGATTTAGAATTTTGTTCATACTTCTTGATGTTGGTTCTTGACAGGGAATTGGATGATGACTTGCAGGACAGCCTTTATGATTTCTTGGATGTAAGGGGTGTAAATGATGAACTTGCTGTTTTCTTGCATAAGTACATGAAACACAAAGATAAAGCAGAGCTCATAGGATGGATGGAGAAGATTAAATCTTTTATTGAAAGGAAATAAGTGCATTGAAAAGTTTAAATATTCTCGATGAGATAAGCTATGAGATCATATCTCTTGTCTATTTTGTCACATAAATCTATTTCAAAGAAGGTAAATACTTATTTTTTGTTCACCACTGCTTTGGATTTATAGTTGTTTGTGTTACTAGAAATTGTATAACATAAATAGGAAATGACCATATTGAGTTTATGGATTTTGCTGCGGAGTGCAGATCCCCCTCTCCCCAAGAAAAATGAGTGAAAACATGTTGGGCGGCATCTTTAATGGAAGGTTTTATTCTCTGTAGAAAATTATAAGTGTTTTATTGATTTTTATATTTATGATGCCTGGTCTACAATCTATGAACTGTGATTTGCATTGTTCTGGGACCATTGATTTGATTGTAGCTGAATAAGAGCTGTTATTATTTTGAACTATGTAGCACCTACACTTTAGATTGAAAGTGTGTCCAGTGTTCAGTTAACATCGACACATTTGATTACATTGAATCACTTTTATTTTTTGAAATTACGACTAGTGTCTAAGTGTCAGTTTCTGTGTCTGTGCACTATGAGCTTGTTTTAGAATACTGGCTTAGCCGATGCCACTTTATCCTTGCAGGAATCTTCTTGTAAAGTTGTATTACCTTGATTTAATTGACAAAACCGAAAATCATGTTGTGACTCTGTTATCTGTATTATGTAATTGTTATGCAGGTATTGTACCTCTAATGTGTAACAAGCTCAGAAAGTACATCTCGATCTTTAATTAACCTATTAAAATTTAGATGGAGGATATACTTTACATATATGCTTACATCAGATAATTTTTCCCAGAAGTATGATTTTTCATCTATGTATCAAGTCACGTATCACTTGATCAATGAAAAATGTTATCTCCACCCTCTTGTTTTGACATCCTCACCCCTCCCTCTTGTTTAAAATATTTTTTCATACTCAAAATACCTCTACTTATACACACCTCCTTCTTCACTTCCTCCATTCAAACATCCTCATCCCTTCATGTCTCCTTCGATAATGCATCGACTACTATACTGTTTCGAGATGAAGGTTTAAAATCCAAATGTAACATTTGGAAACTAGGTTTATGGATGTGTAAAATTCAAATATAATGTCTGCAAATTTAGTCTTTGGTTGTTGAAAATTCAAATACAGTGATTGATTACCAAGGTTTTGTAACGCTTAAAATTCAAATACAATTTACAAAATATGGGTTTTATTAATTATCTACAAGATCAGTAATAATATGCTTAAAGATTATCTATCCTTGCTATAAGTTTGTTGAATGTATAGTTTTCCAGTAGAGTAATCTTGAAAGGGACCCTTTACGTTAAAATGAACCAACCCTGGTAAAAAAGTCTTCATAGAAAAAGACATTTGAATATAAGTATTGTCCTTTCTATTTTTGTTAAGGTGAGTTAAAAATTCAAGATGCATACTTATCATAAAATTTGCCAACACAAGTTTCATTGGAGATAAAGTGATTATGACTTGACTTATTTGTTGTAAGCTAACTGAATTAAATAATAATTGTTAAAATATATTATTTGATATATAACTTGTCAAAAGCAATACATACAATACAACTAGTGATACCGAAGTATAGGTAGAATATTAAGAACAGAAAAAACAACACATGCATTATTTCACTAGCCTACCTAAGATGTTGATGTTAAAACTCAAGTTTCATGTCCTATCTATTATTTAAGATGAAGACATACAATCTTAAATTTGATTATCATATAACATCTTGATCAACAAGAAGCATTTTTTGCTTCAAAAAATGTTCATCAAATCCTAGAAAAATGATAGCTACACAAGTTTCCTTATGTATGTTCATTTGTGTTTCTTTCTTGGTTAGGAGGCAAAATTAAAAGCTATGAATATTTTTATTGGATGAATGGTGAAAGACTTAGGTATGCCACCACAAGTAAAATAGACATCACAACCAAAGTACTGCATATGGGACTAAAATAAGCTCAAACAAAGAATCCCTATTTGGAAACATCTTAGATCCTACTTATTATAATCAACTGTCATAATGACTAGACTTTCAGTTGTTTTTGCTACTTAATTTCATCATAATAATACTGTTTCATGATTAACACAAGATTAGTGTAAACATCAAGTGGATATGGACCTACAAGTTTGAGGGAACTTAAGATATCATTTAGTTGAGACATCAATGTTCAAGATTTTAATCAGTGATACAAAATTCTTCGGAGCACAGTGTCACATTTGGAAAAATAAAATATTGTTACAATATGAATGTCACTATTAAATTTCAGTATAATATTAATTACTTTTTTTTTCCCTTCCAATTGTACCATCTAATTAATGTTACTTGTATTACTCTCAAATCAATTTCATCATATTGGATTTACGATAATAATAAATATACCAATAATTAATAAGGTTAATTTTATGAAGTTACAATTTTTTACTTAGTCAAATAACCTAGTGGCTAAACTGACACATTTAATATGAAAAAGTGAAGAATAGTAGATTTAAACTCGAGCCATTAAAAAAATGTTCTTGCAACTACCAATCAACTAAACTATAATTACAAACTAAAGTAAGAACTCTGTTTTTTACATTTATTATGGAAAATGAAAAAAATGTGTCACTGTGTTTGTCTTTTGAAATGATGTGATATCATAGCTGAGTGTCATTTTTTGGCTTACTTTCACATGGCTTGCCACACCAACTTCTTTGATCACAATAGAGATGGTCCATTTCTCCAACAACAGGTGGGTCAAAATAGGAGTCAGTGACACACTTACAACCATTGAAACGTGCATTTTGGTGGACCAATTTTTTCAATATCAAATTGAAAAATGTGACATTCACTAGCTTCCAAATATCTACAGTAGATATTTGTCACCCAATATGTGAGACACATATATCTTCATTCATAGGTTGACATTTTAGTTCATTGTCAAATATAATTATTTCTTTTTTGCTTAGTTGCAATTTGGCCATTCTATTATTACCAATTCAGGAAATTGGCCTCCTATTTTAAAAATCGACAGTTTTGGTTCCTTATTCATATTATTTTTAACTAAAAAAAGACAATTTATATATTTTTAATTATGTGACATACAATCATCTAGATGCATTAATTATTTATATGTCATTAATTAAATTAAAAATATAAAAAAATTTCGAACCTGAAAACCAAGTTTTTATGACATTTTATTTCAATTTCATAAGTGTTAATTATTCTACATTATCGTATCATATGTCACGTTATTTAAAACACTTCATATCATCATTTTTTAGTTAAAAAATCAATTGAAGAGACTAAAACTGTCGACTTTTAAAAAGAATGACTAATTTCGTGAATCAGTAAAAATATGAGACTAAAATTACAATTAAACATTTCTTTTTTTATTACTTTGCAACAAGAAGAAAAATCAATAACCATATAGTATTAGAGTTATTAACTTTTGGAAGCACAAATGCTCATGCATTTGAAATTATTCTCCTCGTGTAAAACTGTTTTAATCAAACATTCAATTACAATTTGTCAAGATATCAAATAATTTCTTAACTGATTTTTTTTCGTCGGTTTCTATTACGTAATAAATTGACGAATTATGATTAGTTGTCGGTACAAAAAATATTTTGTCCTCAAAGTACATTTCCTTTAATCTTAATTATAAATCATAAATGTTGAAATATCAACTATTAATTTTCTAATAGGTTGAGATTACTTATTTTACCCTCTAAACTAAAACGCTCACATTGGATCATAACTAAATCATAATCTTGAACTGCTTTGTCTGCAATTAATTGAGAAAGTTTGTCAGCAAAAATTTCTAACTTCACCTAAATTCCCTGCCAAAATCATAACCTCTTAGCATTAAGAGAGTTTGAATCACTCATGCACAAAGCCAATTAAAGCTACATGAATATTTTAATTAAAATAAAAGTCAATAGAGACAATATTTATTTTTATGACAAAAACATAAAACAAATAATAACCTCTGGTAATTAGTAACCAAAATGCATTTAGAGATGGTTGAACAAGAGATACATGTGGACATAAGAACTGAAAAATGAAAAAAAAATAAAATTGAAAGCTCTTTTCCCAATGAGAAAATAAACTTTGTTACTTAAAGCTTAAGGGACAAATCAAGCTTCTGCAAATTCTCTTGTTTAGACTTCAAATGAGAAGTATTGCTACCAAATAAGTAACCTCCAAATCCTTCATTAACAAAACTTTTAGGAAACATGGCTACCCTTTGAATCTCACTACTCAAAGATGGTTCATTTTCAGCCCTTACATGAAAATTTCCATTTGCTGATTGTGTATCAAAATGTTGTCTTTGCCATCCATTTGAACAAAATCCATAAAAGGGTGTTTGGAAAGAAGGTTTGTTAATCATAGAATGCACTTGAATGCCAAGTGATTTGTTACATAATCCATAAGAAGGTAGAGAAGAAGCCATGCTTGTTGTTGTATACCTTTGTCCAAAATCAACCGATGAACCTGAAGCACCGGCTTTATAGCCTCTTCTTGCTAATGTTCTTTCTCTCTTGTGTGCATTTTGGTGTCCTCCAAGTGCTTGTGAGCTATAAAATTTTCTTTGACAGTAGTTGCATGAGAAAACTCTTGGATCAAGTTCATTTTCATGACTAGATTCTGATGAGCTTTCTGATAAATTTGTATGGAAACAATTAAGGAGGTTGAGTTCATGATTTGAGTAGCCATCACCCTTTTTTTGGTCTTTTACCCTCTGGTTTTCAGAGAAAATGAACTCTGATAATTTAGAATTTGGTCGAGAGGTAGGTAAAGTCTGACTAATGATTTTTTCAGTCAGGGTTGAGTAGTCATCACCTGAATCCTTGTTGGAGAGACTTAGATCAAGTACAAGATGAGGAGATGAGTCATGTTTGTGTTTTCTATGTGTTTGAGTATCCATAGAAGGTTCTAAGCATGGAAGGTTCAAATTTTCAGATGGATATGGCTCTGGTTTTAGAAGATCCATGATGCAAGAAATATAATGCAAGTATTGGTTTATCAAAGTTTGGTTTAACTGCAAGAAAGATATGAAGTTTTTAAATGTTGTAACAGCAATAAATGCTTTGTGCTATGTATAGAAAAATAGATAGCACTATTTTACAGTTACAAGGTCTTAATATAGTGAGACCTAAAAATTAAGATATCCATTTGTTTGAGTGAGAGAAAGTGAGAGACAGAGAGAAAGAATTGTATTGCATAAGAGTTTGATTGGAATTTATGTAGAGCATCATTGTACAACTTGTTAGTGTTATGGACCCGTATTCTCTAGAGTCGTACAACATGGTCTAATCTGATATCAACAGTCGAGAGAATAACACTGTTAGCCCTTAGATTAATCCAACGACGAAATTCAATGTTTTTTTTTTTTATAACTTAATTTATTTGTCTTCATACATGTGTATCTACATTTTTTGTATTGGTATCTACCTTTTATTGGTATATGCATGTCTATAGGTATGATATATGCTAGATAAGATTAATAATCTACTTTTCAATTTTAGAATAATGTATTGGTGTAGAATGGACTTGTCTTATAAAAGGTGTGGTAATGTGAATTTCTTAACCTTGTCGATGGATCTGCATTATCTTTGGGGAAACTCTTCCATCCTTGTCCTAGAGCACTAGAGCACTATTGTTGTTTATCTGATAGGATATGGGATTGTCCACATTGTCAACTTATTTTAGCAAGAGGATATTGGCAAATTTAGTGTTTGATTTAACGTTGGAATTTACAAAATCACAGTGAACTATTAAATTTTTGCAAAGCTTTTACAAAAATAAGTTGACTCGCTGTGATGTTGTTAATTTTACCGTAAAATCAAACATGCATTTATATTTTCTCCAATCACGCTATTGTGAATCTCAGTCTTTAGGACAAAGATGAGACGATACATTTTAAAGTTGATTTAGTGTTAGTTGTCTGATCTTCATTCAACAAACAATATCATTTAATTGCGTGGCTACATACTTTTCTTAAGTGAAGAATATATAGATTTAATCCTCACTGAAGGAATTGATTCAACTCTAGACTATTTGCGTAAGTGAATCTTGTGTTGCAATTAGTCTCCAATAAAAATATGTGGTAAAGAAAAAAATGTCTGTATGTCCACTTTTTTCGATCTCTCATATAATAGTTTACTTAAGAGATATAAAATTAGAGGAAAAAAGAACTATACACCACAACTTAATATCCCCTATAATCTATATATAGCTTAGATTTTAATGTATGTGAGTGATTGTTATAAAAAATAAAAGTGGAAGTTATCATGATAACTATCTCCTATTTATTTGAACTTTTTGTCTTTTGTGTATCTTATTATGTTGTTATAGACTAACCATTCTACAAAATTAAGTTGATGAGGGCAAAACCAGTAGTTTAATCACTTATTAATCATGGAGGTTTGATCTCATGTCATTTGACAATTATTCTTAAAAGTTTAAACTTTAAACAGAGTGATTGTATTTCTATCACACATGAACATGAGAACATCCGGATCAATAAGGCCAAGAATCAGAGTTAAAAGAGTCATTACTGCAACGTAAATTAATAATAATTTTTTCTTCCCATTTTTTTTTAATAAAAAAGAACATTCAATCAATAAGCTTTTATATTTACTTTTCAACTCGATATTGTGGTTTTGATACTTATCCAAATATGTACCAATAATTAGCTTAGCTTTTTTTAGTCTGATTTACGATTTCGAATGTTTTGATTATGTTTAACTAAAATTCTGTAATATTTAGTCTTGCATGTTATTTTAGAATAATTTTAAATGTTTTTTATCTTAGTTTTGATAGTTTTCATGTGCCGAGCGAACAAGATAATTTAATTTACACAAAAAGCTGACGCTACTAGACAAGAGAGTGGTTCTCGAAAACTTAAAAATTTCTTTGAAGATATTCATAGAAGAAAATATGTCGTTATCCAGTGGGTCTTGACCCTAATTCATTTTTAGGGTTGGTCCATGAAGACAAATATAACACAATATAAGTACTAATTTAAGAAGGAGAGTCAAATACTATATACTCGATATTTGACAAAATACTTCATACTTTAAATTACTGGTTAGATTCATTTCTATTTTAACTCTTGTAGCTATAATGAAGGTAATTATAATTTCCGTTTTTATTATTTTCTCCAAACTTGTAATGAGCTCAACTACTCATGTTGGGATTTAACAATTTTATAATGAAATAGTTGGTTCTTAAAGTACATAGTGTTCAATACCTTGAATCTTGTGTCTTTATGCTATATGTTTGTATTGAAAGCTGATTAACTTTGTTCAAATACATATTTGTCAGGTATTCCGCAAAGCTTTTGGTGGAAGCAAGCTTCTTTATATAGTGGTATCAATGTCTTATTGATCACATAGTTGTGTGTGGAGCTTATGAGTGATTTTATGCACAACTTAGACTTGTGACACAAAGATGTATGATTAGTTATCTTGTTAGGTAGATGTTGTTTGCCTTGACAATGCTAATTATTAGAAAAATTTGAAAACTTTATACTTTAAAATATCATTAACATTGCAAAATGGTACTTGTGTACCATTAACCCCTATAAAGGTGATGACCATAAAATTCTCCCTTTTGATCTCACTAACTAACAAGTAATAACCATGCCTTTAACTAATATACCAAGAATTACTTTTTTTTTTTTGAATCTTTCAGAATTAAATTAATGTAATTTATGAGTTACATACTCCCTTTGTGATATTTTTGTTGAAACTTGGATTATTATGTGTACTTGTGAGGTTTCAAAGTGTCCCATATTACATTGCTTTTTATCTACAAGTAGAGCTGTCAAAAAAGCCCTCAACTCCAAGGCCCCCTTTAAATTTTTTTTTATTAAGCCCCTAATATTAGGCCCCTATCAAAATAATTTTTTTAAAACCCCTATAGGACCCAATATTTTGTTAATTTTGAGATTTTTTTCTTGAAAAATTTTTGAAATTTATTTTTTTCGAAAAAGTATCGAAAAAAATTAAAAAATATTTTCTTTTCTTAGAAAAATAAAAAAAAAAAAATTTCTCAAAAAATTGTGAGAAAAATAAAAAACAAATTCTCGAAAAAAAATCAAATTTTTCTCGAATAAAAAAAATTCAAAAAAAAATTGTAAATCATTTTTTATCGAAAAAAAATAAAAAAACTTTTATCGGTGAAAAAATTGGAAAAAATTAGTGTTGGGGGCATTTAGTGTTGGAGGCTTTCTTTTTTGGAGCCTTTTAAATTATAAATTATTTTTGCCCCTCTAACATGTGGGTCGGGGCCAATAATTAGGGAGCTTGTCAAATTGACAGCTCTACCTACAGGTATATCATAGTTGATATGACATCACAAACTAATGTCCCTAGTTTTTTCCTAAGCAATTGCCTGTTCGTAGTTGGCCATGGGTCCTTCATTTCCTATGCTTTTTCCTCTGTATTTTTGTTAAGATAATAATGCTACACCTTTAACACTTAATAATTGAAGCCTAATTTAGGAATTTCAGAATGCAATTTTAAGTTTTTGCTACTAGTTAAAGCGTAGGCAGTTTTTTTTCCAACCTAATAATATCAGCATGCGCTATAATTTAAGAAAAAAAAAATCACAAATTAAGAGAATATAACTTTATCCTATTATGGTTTCATCCATTAGTTAGATAAAATCTATAATAGGTATAAGACATATAGTAAAATCGAACTATTCAAATTTTAAACTTCATAATTTAGATTTAAAAAATTTTAAATC
This sequence comes from Cicer yamashitae, assembly GCA_037974755.1. Taxonomy (NCBI): domain Eukaryota; kingdom Viridiplantae; phylum Streptophyta; class Magnoliopsida; order Fabales; family Fabaceae; genus Cicer; species Cicer yamashitae. The sequence goes on from JBBPBQ010020323.1 coordinate 14,390,885, forward strand.
AACTTTGAAATTATGATTTTGATTAGATGACTTATATGTTTCTTAATGAATTCAAATTCAAAATTGCTTACATACCATGTACTCTTAATACTAAGAGTGACCCTTTTTTCGATTGTGATTGAGACAACAACCACTATACACAAACAAAGTGTTGGACAAAAGCAACTGAGGCCTATGTACGGTTGGCTTGCAAAAACACATGTTTAGCAAAAAATTATTTGACATTTGATGGATAGTTCATATAAATCCTCTGCCTCTGCTTGTGCTCACGTTGGCTTGGAATCAAATCCTTGACAAGAAAGGATAGTGACAGGAAAATGATATCTTGCATGTATGCCTCCAATTGGAAGAAAGCTTTGAGGGCATACAGAACCTTTAACATTATGGAGAGTCAAATACAAATTTTCTTTTATAATATTTTCCTCACATGAGTTTGTTTACACTTATTATGAGACTAATTCTTGAATTAAATTTTTTTTAAAAAGAGCCCTTAATAAGTTCTTTTGAATGATGAATCTAATATACATTATGTAGAGGACTTATAAACAATTGATAAAAGTAACTTTAATTACTAACCTCTTCTCCTTCTAATATATCTTGTTCCGCGTATTTAGGTATTAGAATAAGATGAATGTCGATAGAGATTAAAGTTACTTTTATTAATTAGTTTTATTGAATCATTAATTTATTATTTAATTAGTTTTGTAATAGCTTTATTTTAATTAATTAAAATATGTTTAATTATATAAAATAATATAACCGTCGATTCACTTGCTATATAAGAAATCAAGTTAATTACACTCGTCCACATTGTCATTCACCTCACCATTACTTCATTTGATAGCATAAACCAATTATGCTAATGATTGAAACATTAGAATTAAAAAAATAATAAAAATTAAATAGAGACTAAACTTAGAAGGTATAAATTTTGTAGGGATCAAAAACATATGTAATTATTTTTTTATTAACCATTTTTTAGCTGCGAATTTGTATACACCTTCTTTTAATAATGACTAATCTATCTCAGACAGTTCTTGTATTTGAGAGTTTAGCTAGATAGTTTTATGATATGCTTTGAAGTTATTTTTAACTTATTTTAATGTCTCTTTTACATTTAGAATGTCTCAATTTACATATAAATAAAGTTGTATCATTTAGCGAAGATAAATAATTTTTAAGAAATACAATCACAACACAAGAGTGTCACATGAAAAACTCCAAAAATCAGAAATTGAATAAGTTCATGTGAAATTTATACAACAAATATATTTTTCTCAAACACCCCACAACCCCTGATGCACCCATATTTTCTAACGCACATATTCGAATTACATCTTTCAACACTCTAGGACAATAGTTTAAGAGAAAAAGAAAAAAAATCATATATAAGTTTAAAGTGCTTTCGATTGATGTGTCTTGTAACCAAAAGCTAAAATCAATATATATAACATTGGTTTCCTTCTTTCTTTGCCATATTGGCATTTTGGGACTTGTTTCAAGATGTTTCAATCTTGATTGAAATTGATACATTTTCCACTTTCATGGTGTACGCCGACAACCATAGTTCAAAATAATTAGCATACTTTATGATAAAGAGCATACTTCACTTAAGTTAAACGACTAAAATAATTTTTTCATTATCTACACCGACAATCATATTTCAAAAGAACTAGCATACTCCACATGCTTTTAACCTACATGTATATCATAGTTGATATGACATCACAAACTAATGTCCCTAGTTTTTTCCGAAGCAGTTGCCTTTTCATAATTGGCCATGGGTCCTTCATTTCTTATGTTTTTTCCTTTGTATTTTTGTTAAGATAATAATGCTACACCTTAACACTTAATAATTGAAGCCTAGTTTAGGAATTTCAGAATGCAATTTTATGTTTTTGCTACTAGTTACAAGAAAATGATATCCTGCATGTAGGCCTCCAATTGGAGAAAGCTTTGAGGGCATACAGAACCTTTAACATTATGGATAGTCAAATACAAATTTTCTTTTATAATATTTTCCTCACATGAGTTTGTTTACACTTATTAAGAGATTAATTCTTGAATTAATTGTTTTTTAAAAAGAGCCCTTAATAGGTTCTTTTGAATGATGAATCTAATAAATTATGTAGAGGGACTTATAAACAATTGATAAAAGTAATTTTAATCACTAATACCTTCTTCTTCCAATATATCTTGTTCCACGTTTGGAGGCATTAGAGTAAGATGAATCGCGATAGAGATTAAAGTTACTTTTATTAATTAGTTTTATTGAATCATTAATTTATTATTTAATTAGTTTAATAATAGCTTTATTTTAAGTAATTAAAATATGTTTAATTATATAAAATAATATAACCGTTGACTCATTTGCTATATAAGAAGTCAAAAATTATATTGATAGAATAAAAAATATTATTGATTAAATACGAGTAAGATACTATTTATATATAGATCCTAAAATGACTATTAAAATAAACTTGCCATTAATCTAATTTATTTACAACTAATCTAAGTAATTTGCAATTAACATAAAATAACTCAAACAATAAAAGGTTGAAAGAGCTGCGAAATCCAGATTTTCATTGCATAATACATGTGTAATAAGGGATTCAAGAATACTAGTCATACAGTAGTACTCATAATGCATCAAAGTATTGAGGGACTTTTTTTCTTAAATTTCATTGAATTCATAAAATAAAATGACAGCAAACACCAAATTTATAACTATTTTGAAGGTTTAATTTTGATTATTTTGAAGCCTCTCAACATAAAATGTTCACCTTTTTGTAATTAGTGTGACCTCTTTACATGTACTAACAAATTAATAATTAGTCTAGTAACATTAGCCATTTAAAAAAAGACCTTTTTATATATTTTTTTTTTCAACAAAATATCTATAAATAAACAAAAAAAATGTACAATAACACACACACATATATATATAAAAGTTTTGAACACACATATTGCACTATGTGCATGTAGCTAGCGGCTAGGGATGCACCAATTGCAATACTCATTCTTGCTAAATTACATTCTATATATATATATATATATATATATATATATATATATATATATATATATATATATATATATATATATATTATAATACAAATATTCTAATTAAGTACTCTTTCGTGTCCTTTTTATAAGAAACTGTTAGAGGAAAATTTAGTCAATACAAATTGATGTATTTAATTCATAATATGAATCAGATACATTAATTTTTGTTGACTAAATTTTAACTCAATCGTCTCTTATAAAAAAGATCAGAGAAAGATGTCTCAAATGTCAGGATATTGAGAATGAGTCATCATCATCTTCTGAAATTTCCAGGGGCAGAAGAGGCTTTTAACTCAGGGTTAAATTCTTGATTAGGCAATTTAGCAGCAGTGTATGCACCTGCCCCAATTAGAGCTCCAAAAATAGGAGCTATGAGATATAACCATATGCCTCTGAAGTTGTTTGCAACAATTGTTGGGTCCAATGTTCTTACTGGATTCATTGAACCTCCAGTTGCAGGCCTCTAGTATAGTGTTGTTCAATCAATAAGGCCATGCTAAGAAATAAGGCCCTAATGAATATTGGACCAAATAATTTAATTGAATTCCTAAACTTTTAGTAAATAATTTATAATTAGTTCTCTTAATTTTAAAATAATATGTAATTGGATTCCTAAATAATATGTAATTAGTTCTCTTAAATTTTAGTTAATTAGTTTTTCACAAAGTAGAGTTTTTCATTAATTGGATTCGTTACAGATTTTTTTTTATAAAATTTTTAAAGCAAAGAAGAGTAAAAGAATAATTTTAAAGATATTTATTTACTTAAAATTAAATTTAAATTCCACATTACCATATTTTTTCACATCATTATTAACTAAAATTGTAAAAGTAAAATAGGTGATTAAAATTGTTGATTTATTAAAATGAAAAGACTAAAACTGTGTATTTTAATCTTTTAGGGAGAGGAATATGTGCGTGTATTACACTAATGATTTTGGTTACACCATACTTAGACTTGTAAGAGTATAATTTTGATCTGCTAAATAAATAGTTTAATTGTAATTAAAGTTAAAAAAGTTTTATCATATAATAATGATTGACAATATTTCATCAAAAAATAATAGTGATAGACTATACTTATAAGATTATATAGTATGCATTTTCAATATAAAATAATTTTACACGACAACTAATAAGAATTATTTAATTTGTCACATCACGCCATCTCTATTATCTATACAATTATTTTAAAATTGATAATATAAATTGGATGTCCGTATAAAATTATTATACGGACCCTTTACTTATTTAAAAATAATAATAACTTAATTGTAGTTTTAGTTCTTCTATTTTTACCAATTTACGAAATCGGTCATTTTATTTTAAAATCTAACATTTTTTATTTCTCAATCTGATTTTTAAACTAAAAAATGACAATGTGGTTAGTGACATATGATACAATAATGTAGAATGATTAATAATCGCAATAAAACCTTTAAAAAGTTAATTTTTAACTTCAAAAAATTTTCTTTTTTATAATTAATTAATAACATCAATAATTAATTTATCTATATAATATTATACCAAATCGTAAGTTACAAAATATGTCAAATTATCATTTTTTTAATTTAAAAATTTGAATTTAAAACAAAATTATCAATTTTTAAAATAGTGAGGGCAATCGCGTAAAAGTAGAAAAAACAAAATTGTAATTAAACTAAAAATAATAACGTTGAACATACCCGACTGTATGTTGAGCATGACGGTGGCTCCCACCGCGATTCCTGCAAATTCTCCCATCTGCATCATGTTCACACTCTAGATTAATTAATGTCAAAAAATTTTATAACATAAAAAAATAAATGTCAAAAAAGAAATCATAAAAAGGTTCATTTGTTAACACTGGTGGATCACCTGCTAATATGTAGTTGACCTAATCTTGAAAATCGAAAAAAAAAATTAATTTATGTAATTAAAATGTTATTTATTTATCTAATTTTCTATAAATAATAATAATATTTTTTCCAAAACAATAATAATAATAATTGCGACAAATTGTAATATATCAAAATATGTTTTACGAAGATAAATTAGGTTATTAAAATCACAAAATATTGTAAATTCATTAAAGATAATTTTAAAAATAGTATCATTAACTAAGTAGATTTTTTTAAACAAATTGTGTATTTTAACTCTCCAATTTTGAATTTCTTTTTATTTATATATGAGAGATATAATATGCATTTCTTCTACCTAAGTTATTATTTGATGCAACAAGCAAGATCTCAAATCCATTTGTCTTTAATTAACTAGTATACGTACAGAGAGTAGAGACACTAGTGGTTACTTTTTGTTGAAAAAATGTGATAATTGGTAAAAAAAATGATAATTGCAAATCATAAAACGCAATGCTTACCTATATTTTGTAGCCTTTTTTATTTGTTTTTGTGTGTATATATATATATATATATATATATATATAAAATGTTGCTTTTGTATACCAATTTTGGTTTCAAAAAATATATAATAATATGATAATACTTACGGCTCTTGTGTCGGTGGCAACTACAGTGACAACAAACATCAGATTAAAGCCAATAATGAATTCTAATGCAAAAGCTTCATCAATTGCTATTAAAGGAACCGTCACTCCACCATTCATGAATGGATGAAAAATCACTTTTAGAGAAAATGCAGCACATATTGATGCCAAAATTTGTGCACCAATATACACATGTACCTACAATTCATTAAATAAAAACTTTATTAAACTAGTATATATATCATCATTATTATATAAATTAAGGCAACTACTGATTAATTTTCTTTGGAATCTTTTCTCAAAAATTTATACAACATAGATAATATAAAACATATTTGTCTTTGATTAATTTGTATAAACAATTTTAAAACAACAATTAAAAAAAAACATAATTACTAATAAAAAATAGGCTAAATACTACCCGTGGTCCCTTAACTTAATTTCAATTAACGATTTAGTCCTTTATCTTTTTTTTTTTTTTCCGATTTGGTCCTTTATGTTTTTAAATAATTTCAGCGTTACCCTTTAAGCGGGGTTTCGTTAAGAAAAAGTTAAAAAATCTCTCATCCGTTTTCAAAAAAAGTTACCCTTTATGTTTTGAAAATATTTCAGAAAAATGTTCAAAATTTGTTCTAAGTTTGGTAATAGGATTGATTCGTTAAAATGAAGTTATGAGGTATTTATACTCCATAGACATCACTTCAGATGAGTGGCAATCGTTTCTAGAGGTTTGATGAACATATGCAATGATCCAGATGAGGGATTTTTTAACTTTTTCTTAACGGAACCCCACTTAAAGGGTAACGCTGAAATTATTTAAAAACATAAAGGACTAAATCGGGGAAAAAAAAAGATAAAGGACTAAATCGTTAACCGAAATTAAGTTAAGGGACCACGGGTGGTATTTAGCCTAAAAAATATATACACAGCAAAAGGCAATTGAAAAGCTAGACATATTCTAGTATTTTACTAGTATAATATAATAAGAGCTCTTTAATTAACATGTGAAAAAAGAAGAAGATAAAGAAAGAATGCAAGTTAAGGCTCTTTACATTCTTCCTAGGAAAATGCTTCAATGCAGCAAATGAGATGGTAACAACAGAATTGAGATGAGCAGCAGAGATATGACTAGTTGATAGAATTATGATCATAACAACAAGTCCACTAGCTCCAGCACATCCAATTAGTGTCTCTGAATTTTCAACCTTTTGGTTCTCTATTGCAGTTCCCATTCCAGCAAGCATTAGAATGAATGTGCCTATAAACTCTGCTCCAACCTATAGTAATAACTTGAATGAATTTATGTTGAAGTCCAATCAATTGAAAGTAACAAATTTTCGTTTTATTTTATTTATCTTTCGATCTAATTTTAGAGGTAAAAAATTAGTTATACCAATTAGCTGCAATAATTAGTTAGTTACACTAATTAGATATACTAGTTACTTAGTTAAACTAATAAGTTATATTAATTAGATATAACTAACTTTTTATATCTACTGCTCATAATCAGAAGATTAAAAAAAAAAAACTAGAACATGAGTTTTGATGTCTTCTTGACAACTAACTAAGGTTGTATTAATTATATTTAACTTTAATTCTCTATAATATCAAAAATACGACACAAATGTAAATGAAATGTACCTTTTTAGCAAGAGGGATAGGAGCTGGTGGCAATGGCAAAGCACAAGAGACTCTAGGTAAAGAACCATCTTCCAAATTACATTCTTCAATAGCAAAACAATTGATATTCTTGAGAAGTGATTTCTTTCTACCATCAGAACGATTTCCATTTTTCTCAGACCTTAAGCTACCAAAAAGAGGGGCACCAGATGTTGCACTTGCAGGTGTAGAAGGTATTGATGAAATTTCTTCATTGTCCATATCTCTCTTACTCTAATAAACTTTAATTAAATTAATAATAACCCAAAAACAAAGTGTAGAGATAGAAGACCTCGAGATTGATGCTTCAATTTTTTTTTTTTATTAATATGTTAATTGTGAGGAGAGTGCATAACTATGGTAATGCATATATATAAGAGTAGAATTGGTGGGGTAGCTTTCTTATGAAGGTGGGTATGTCCATAAGAATAATTTTGATACATAGATGGCCTAAAAAAATTACACCGTCAATTAATCATATTATCTATATAATTTTTAAGTTAGATATAAATAAAAGTTAATTTATTTAAATATTTTAATATATTTGATTGATTGATAATGTGACTATGCACAATTGAGTGTAGATTAGTTTAAAGATCTAAACTTGTATGAATATTTCATAGATCTACTAAAAAATCAAATGGTTGGCCAAATTTACATGAAAATATACAATGTTGATATGGTTGGCAAAAAAAGTATATAATAAGTTAGGTATTAATATGCTTTTGAAGTATTTGGCTTTTGTACTTTTTGTGTTTGCTTGGCCAAATTTGGATCAAAATCACTTCTATGATATCCTTGCTTGTTTAATATGTATGGATCAATTAATGTTGTAAAAGTAATAGGTAAGGAAATGAATTAATGCTGTAAAAGTAATAGGTAGGGAAAAATTCAAAGAATTTGTGCATAACCAACCTATATTGTATCAACATGAGAACATCCAAGGATAACTCAAAATATTGGTCACTTATTTCCACTACTACACTCCTATGCAAATCACATCACCATGTGCTCCAAGGAATTGTTTTTATAAATATGAATATGACAATAGGGAGACATATAAACATGTGTTTATGGTTCATTAGTAGTCATGCTACTATATGTTAGGATTTTTCTTTTAAATTAAAAAAGGAAAAGTTTAATAGCAATAACACATTTCTCTCATATGGAAACTCACATCTTCTATCTTGTGGAACTCACATTTTTAAATAATTCAATTTGAGTTTCAATCAACAAAAAAAATTATGTATTTTAAGGATAAAGAAGTGTATATTAGTAAATAAGATTTTAGCTCATATGTATCTCACAATGATCTAAGTTCCAATTTTGTTATTGATACAAAGATTTCGTTAGAGAGTGTGTTGTTAAAATTTAATATATAATTATTTGTGTAAGTATTTTTTTATTTGTGGGATTTTATTTGGTCCAGGTTAACTCCTAAAACTTAAGTCACCTAAACTTTTTATTTTCACAACAAAAAAATTATTTTTTGAAAAAAGTGTCTTGTTAGTCATCCTTATTAGAAAAGATGATAGACTCAAGTTAGACTACGTATCATATAAAAAAAACCTTTTAAATCTATGATGTCGGCTCTTTAAATAAATATAAATAATATTTTTTATTACTACAATAATTATTATATTAAATTTTGATCTTTTTGTACTAAATAGCGTATCGTGCCGCTATAGCCGCTCATAGTACAATATGTGAATGATTAAAATGCCAAAATCCATGATAATAAGACATACCGTAGGGAGGCGACTGCTGACGTTGCTGTGCTTTGAATTGATACCACCGAATGTTAGAACGCTGGAAGACAAGTGCCCCTAGTGTTGCTTGTGCTTGTGAAATTACATTGTCCATCTGCGGAACAGGAACAAGCAAAACAAGACTACCACAATTGAAGATCAAATCAAATTTTTTTTTAAAAAAAAAGGAATTGTTGGAAAAGCAGTACATGGATTTTAGCATTTCATGCATATGAAATTCCACAATGGCCTAAAGATTCAGAGGCTTTTACAGTAATAATTCAGTATTGATATACCCGAAGAACCAGACTTTCGTTTAAAGGGGATCAATACAGGTTCTTTCAATCCAACACTTAAAATCACATTCAATAGATAATCCGCCAAAGTACCGATAAAAAAATCATGAGCGAAAATCACTTTCTCAAGAATAGTACAAGATCTACAAGAGTTCGAAAAAAAATTCTAAGCTAACATACTAATGTGGCTAAAGCATTCCACTAGGAATAAATGGATTCAAAAACAAGAAAACAACATTTCATATTAGAAAAGCAAAACAATTGTTTTATATGACATGACATATCCGGTATTTCGGCTGATAGAAGCATGCTCTTTTAGAAGTGTATGCTGTTCAGATTCGGTACCCTCTTCCAAGTCTAATCTCGTCCGGTCAAATTCTTTAAAATCATCTAAAAGTGAAGCATGTTCTTTCTTAGCTCGAAGACTTGAGCGAAGATGATAAAACTCCTGCAGGTCAATTACATCTAAGCTTAGTGCATAGTAATTAACAAAAACAAATAAAACATCACAAAAGCATAAAGAAAATTAGAGTCGATTTCGAAGATCTAAGAGCAATTCACAAGAATAAATTATATGACTTAATTAGACAATTTGTATCAAATATCAACTAGCTAACAATATCATGAAATTGAATAATGAGGCATAGGCTCATGCAAAATGATATCGGTTAAAATAATACCTGCGTGAAATCTTGAAGAATTTCTTGGTGTCTAGTCAAAGTATGAGAAACCATATCTGAACCACCAGATGATACCTGTTGGGAAAAAACCAGAGATAATTAGAAATAACTATCTCAATAATGCGGAATATTTTTCCCCCACCTGTGCAGATAAATGGCCAAACAGAAAATAATAATTGGCTGAAAATTAAATGAGACAAACACAATTTTTAACGTGGAAAACTTCCCTCAAATTGAGAGAATAAAAACCACGGGACCTAGTCCAGTAAAACCTTCCACTATAATAATTAATGGGTACACCAGAGTCTTCCTAATAACAATAGGGAATATCAATCACTCTTCCTAATAACAATAGGGAATACAATCAACAACAATAACCTTATAACAATCTTCCACCAAAGTGGGTATGCCAAAATAACTCTCAGAGAAAGTAAAACCTGAATTCCTTTCCTTTTCTCTGGTTGTCGTTGGTGCGTGCGGTTACTGTTGTTGTTTTGCTTGTTTGCCTTTTGCCTTAGGGATTTGAGATCCTTTTCCTTCCTTTTATTTTCCTTTACATGGGTCAAGCCCAATAAACCATATATTCCTTTTTTTTTATTTCAATAATAATAATAATAATACTAATAAACTTGGTGGGTTCCACTTGGGGAGTGATCCCACCCAACAAATCTCCCCCTCACGACTCAAGTGGGAAGGTACTGCTCAACCATGCCTGCCTTCTTTCTACAGTATATCATCTTTGACACAGGCAAGGTCTTCGTCATCATATCTGAACCATTCTCATCAGTATGAATCTTCTCAATTAGAAATGATTTCATTTCCAGTGCGTCTCGTATCCAATGATACCGCACCTCAATATGCTTCGACTTTGCATGAAAAGTCGGGTTCTTGCTAAGATGGATTGCGCTCTGACTATCACAGAATAACACAAACTTGTCTTGCTTGAGGCCTAACTCATGTAGGAATTTCTTCATCCACAAGAGTTCTTTGGAAGCTTCAGTTGCTGCAATGTACTCAGCTTTAGTAGTAGATAAAGCAACACACTTTTGTAATCTTGATTGCCAAGACACAGCTCCCCCTGCAAACGTCATCATATAACCAGAAGTAGATTTTCTAGAATCAAGATCACCTACCATATCTGCATCTGTGTAGCCATCCAACGCAGGTTCACCACTTCCATAGCATAAACACACTTTGGAAGTGCCTCTGAGGTATCTGAGAATCCACTTCACTGCTTGCCAATGATCTTTACCAAGATTAGAGAGAAACCGACTAACGACTCCAACTGCATGAGCAATATCTGGCTTTGTGCATACCATAGCATACATCAAACTACCAACTGCGGATGCATAAGGAACCTTCTTCATCTCTTCTTTGTCTTTCTCACTTGTAGGACATTGATCAGAACTCAATTTAAAATGAGTAGCAAGTGGAGTAGTAACAGGTTTACAATTGCTCATGTTAAACCTCTTTAACACTTTCTCAATGTAATTGTGTTGAGACAACCACAATTTATTATTCTTCCTATCACGAGTAATTCTCATGCCCAGAATTTGCTATGCAGGACCCAAGTCTTTCATTGCAAAAGACTTGTTCAAATCTTTCTTTAAAGATTGAATCTTTTTAGTGTCATGACCAACAATCAACATGTCATCCACATATAACAGGAGAATAATATAATCACCATCAGAGAATTTCTTGACAAACACACAATGGTCAGAAGTAGTTTTACCGTATCCATGTTTCTCCATGAAAGAATCAAATTTCTTGTACCATTGTCGGGGTGCTTGCTTAAGCCCATACAAGCTTTTCTTCAATTTACACACAAGTTGCTCTTTACCTTTGACTTTGAAACCTTCTGGTTGCTCCATATAGATCTCTTCCTCCAAATCACCATGAAGGAATGCAGTTTTCACATCAAGTTGTTCAACTTCTAGGTTCAAGCTAGTTGCTAACCCAAGCACAACTCGGATAGAGGACATCTTCACCACGGGTGAAAATATTTCATCAAAGTCAATACCTTTTCTCTGATTAAAACCTTTCACAACCAATCTTGCTTTGTATCTTGGTTGAGAACTATTCTCTTCTGCCTTTATCTTGTATACCCATTTGTTCTTGAGTGCTTTTCTGCCATTAGGCAACTTAACCAAATCAAATGTGTGATTCTCATGCAAGGAATTCATCTCTTCTTGCATGGCCTTCAACCACTTTTCTTTATCAACATTTGAAATAGCTTCTTGATAGTACTCTGGCTCTCCACTATCAGTGATCATCACATACTCGTGTGGAGGATATCTTTGAGAAGGTTGACGTTCTCTAGTAGATCTTCTCAACTCAAACTCGTCTGGTGGCTCAGCTGGTACCTGCTCATCTTGGTGAGGTACATGATCATCAGTTACATTCTCATCATCTACCTGTATATCTCCCCCATCAACAAAAGTTTCTGCAGGGGGCATAGGCGCAACATCAATGTAACTTCTGGAATTTGGTTTCTGTTTCTCAACTTTATCAAAATCTTCAATAGTCTGGTCTTCAAGAAATATCACATCTCGACTTCTGATAATTTTCTTGTCAACCGGATCCCACAATCTATAACCAAATTCTTCATCACCATAACCGACGAATATACACTGTTTGGATTTACTATCAAGTTTGGACCTCTCATCTCTTGGAACGTGAACAAAACATCTGCAGCCAAACACTTTCAAATGTCGGTAAGAGACATTTTTCCCCGTCCACACTCTATTTGGAACATCACCATCAAGTGGAATAGAAGGAGAAAGATTGATCAAATCCACTGCAGTTTTCATTGCTTCACCCCAAAAAGATTTCGATAATTTTGCATGAGAGAGCATACATCTGATTCTGTCATTAATCGTACGATTCATTCTCTCTGCAACACCATTATGCTGAGGTGTCTTTGGAACTGTTTTCTCAAACCTGATTCCATGTTCTCTACAATACTCTTCAAACGGACCTCTGTATTCGCCACCGTTATCTGATCGAATACATTTCAATTTCCTTCCCTTTTCTCTTTCAACACTTGCGTGAAAATGCTTGAAAACTCCAAGTACCTGGTCTTTAGATTTCAAAGGAAAGGCCCACACTTTTCTAGAGTGGTCGTCAATAAAAGTAACAAAATATGATGCACCACCAAGAGATTTACTATCCATCATACAAACATCAGTATGAACTAAATCAAGAATATTTTGCCTCCTATGAGGACCAGTATTATGAAAAGAAACTCTATGTTGTTTCCCAGCAAAACAATGAGTGCAAGTTTTTAGAGACGTACCTTTCACAGGAAGAAAATTTTTCTTCGCAAGTATATTGAGTCCTTTCTCACTCAAGTGACCAAGGCGAATATGCCATAAATCAGAAGAGGCGTCTTCAATTGCATTCACTTCTTCCTTGCATAGCTTCGTAGGCATCCTATAGAGAGAAGTGGAGCTTTGTTCCTTTGCAACCACTAGGGACCCTTTGGTGATTTTACATATACCACCACCACCAAAGTAAGTGTGATAACCCTCAATATCCAAGGCTTTCACCGAAATCAAATTGAGACGAATATCAGGAACATGTCTAACATTCTTCAACTGAAGCTTGCAGCCAATCCCAGTTTCAACCCAAACATCTCCCATACCAATAATTTTACATACTCCTTCATCTCCCATTTTTACCATGCCAAAATCACCAACATTGTAAGATGAGAAGAAATCACGCCTAGGAGTAACATGATATGAGGCACCCGAATCAATAATCCAAGTTGAATCCTGACATGCAAGGTTTATGGAATTATCATCACAGACAATGTAGACATTACTAACAGATGCAACTGCTGTTGTATCTTTATCATTTTTCTTCTCTTTGTCTTCATCTCTTTCCCTTGATTGATCTCTCTTAAGGAACCTGCAATTTCCTTTTATGTGACCTGCTTTGCCACAATGATAGCATATCACTTCTTTTCTAGTCCTCGACTTGCTTCTTGACTTGCTATGACTTTCAGAGTTGTCGCGTCTATGGAAGTTTCTAGATTGACTTCTCCCCCGTGACTCTGTAACGAGTGCTTCTGACTTTGAGGAAGAACCAACCAAACCACGTTCCTTTCTTCGGGCTTCTTCATTCAACATACTCTCTTTAACTGTTGACATTTTCAGCTTTCCATTTGGAGCTGAATTGGTCAATGTCACAACAAGGACTTCCCAATTATCAGGCAAGGAACTCAACAATAACAACGCTTGCAACTCATCATCTAATTTAATTTCAGCGGTTGTCAATTGATTCACTGTATTCTGAAAAATACTCATATGCTCTGCCATTGAATCCCCATCTTTGTATTTCATATTCACCAGCTTCCGAATCAAGAATGCTTTATTTTGCACATTCTTTCGTTCATACAACTCTTTTAATTTTTCCCACATCTTGTTAGCATCTATTTCAGTTTCAACATGTGGATATACACTCAGATCTAACCACTGTCTAATCAACGCCACTGCCTTTCTGTTCATCTTCTTCCAATCAGCATCAGATTTATCTGTGGGTTTAGTAGTGTCACCCTCAATAGGATCATACAAATCTTTACTGTATAGCATGTCTTCCATGAGGGTCTTCCAAAGTGTGTAATTAGAAGAGTTGAGTTTAATCATATTCGGACCTTTATTTTCCTCCTCCATTTAAATGCACAAATCAAATCAACCGAGCTCTGATACCACTTTGTTGGGAAAAACCAGAGATAATTAGAGATAATTATCTCAATAATGCGGAATATTTTTCCCCCACCTGTGCAGATAAATGGCCAAACAGAAAATAATAATTGGCAGAAAATTAAATGAGACAAACACAATTTTTAACGTGGAAAACTTCCCTCAAATTGAGAGAATAAAAACCACGGGACCTAGTCCAGTAAAACCTTCCACTATAATAATTAATGGGTACACCAGAGTCTTCCTAATAACAATAGGGAATATCAATCACTCTTCCTAATAACAATAGGGAATACAATCAACAACAATAACCTTATAACAATCTTCCACCAAAGTGGGTATGCCAAAATAACTCTCAGAGAAAGTAAAACCTGAATTCCTTTCCTTTTCTCTGGTTGTCGTTGGTGCGTGCGGTTACTGTTGTTGTTTTGCTTGTTTGCCTT
>JBBPBQ010020323.1:14405973-14432387 GCA_037974755.1 Cicer yamashitae
AATAGCTTCTTGATAGTACTCTGGCTCTCCACTATCAGTGATCATCACATACTCGTGTGGAGGATATCTTTGAGAAGGTTGACGTTCTCTAGTAGATCTTCTCAACTCAAACTCGTCTGGTGGCTCAGCTGGTACCTGCTCATCTTGGTGAGGTACATGATCATCAGTTACATTCTCATCATCTACCTATATATCTCCCCCATCAACAAAAGTTTCTGCAGGGGGCATAGGCGCAACATCAATGTAACTTCTGGAATTTGGTTTCTGTTTCTCAACTTTATCAAAATCTTTAATAGTCTGGTCTTCAAGAAATATCACATCTCGACTTCTGATAATTTTCTTGTCAACCGGATCCCACAATCTATAACCAAATTCTTCATCACCATAACCGACGAATATACACTGTTTGGATTTACTATCAAGTTTGGACCTCTCATCTCATGGAACGTGAACAAAACATCTGCAGCCAAACACTTTCAAATGACGGTAAGAGACATTTTTCCCCGTCCACACTCTATTTGGAACATCACCATCAAGTGGAATAGAAGGAGAAAGATTGATCAAATCCACTGCAGTTTTCATTGCTTCACCCCAAAAGCATTTCGATAATTTTGCATGAGAGAGCATACATCTGATTCTGTCATTAATCGTACGATTCATTCTCTCTGCAACACCATTATGCTGAGGTGTCTTTGGAACTGTTTTCTCAAACCTGATTCCATGTTCTCTACAATACTCTTCAAACGGACCTCTGTATTCGCCACCGTTATCTGATCGAATACATTTCAATTTCCTTCCCTTTTCTCTTTCAACACTTGCGTGAAAATGCTTGAAAACTCCAAGTACCTGGTCTTTAGATTTCAAAGGAAAGGCCCACACTTTTCTAGAGTGGTCGTCAATAAAAGTAACAAAATATGATGCACCACCAAGAGATTTACTATCCATCATACAAACATCAGTATGAACTAAATCAAGAATATTTTGCCTCCTATGAGGACCAGTATTATGAAAAGAAACTCTATGTTGTTTCCCAGCAAAACAATGAGTGCAAGTTTTTAGAGACGTACCTTTCACAGAAAGAAAATTTTTCTTCACAAGTATATTGAGTCCTTTCTCACTCAAGTGACCAAGGCGAATATGCCATAAATCAGAAGAGGCGTCTTCAATTGCATTCACTTCTTCCTTGCATAGCTTCGTAGGCATCCTATAGAGAGAAGTGGAGCTTTGTTCCTTTGCAACCACTAGGGACCCTTTGGTGATTTTACATATACCACCACCACCAAAGTAAGTGTGATAACCCTCAATATCCAAGGCTTTCACCGAAATCAAATTGAGACGAATACAAGGAACATGTCTAACATTCTTCAACTGAAGCTTGCAGCCAATCCCAGTTTCAACCCAAACATCTCCCATACCAATAATTTTACATACTCCTTCATCTCCCATTTTTACCATGCCAAAATCACCAACATTGTAAGATGAGAAGAAATCACGCCTAGGAGTAACATGATATGAGGCACCCGAATCAATAATCCAAGTTGAATCCTGACATGCAAGGTTTATGGAATTATCATCACAGACAATGTAGACATTACTAACAGATGCAACTGCTGTTGTATCTTTATCATTTTTCTTCTCTTTGTCTTCATCTCTTTCCCTTGATTGATCTCTCTTAAGGAACCTGCAATTTCTTTTTATGTGACCTGCTTTGCCACAATGATAGCATATCACTTCTTTTCTAGTCCTCGACTTGCTTCTTGACTTGCTATGACTTTCAGAGTTGTCGCGTCTATGGAAGTTTCTAGATTGACTTCTCCCCCGTGACTCTGTAACGAGTGATTCTGACTTTGAGGAAGAACCAACCAAACCACGTTCCTTTCTTCGGGCTTCTTCATTCAACATACTCTCTTTAACTGTTGACATTTTCAGCTTTCCATTTGGAGCTGAATTGGTCAATGTCACAACAAGGACTTCCCAATTATCAGCCAAGGAACTCAACAATAACAACGCTTGCAACTCATCATCTAATTTAATTTCAGCGGTTGTCAATTGATTCACTGTATTCTGAAAAATACTCATATGCTCTGCCATTGAATCCCCATCTTTGTATTTCATATTCACCAGCTTCCGAATCAAGAATGCTTTATTTTGCACATTCTTTCGTTCATACAACTCTTTTAATTTTTCCCACATCTTGTTAGAATCTATTTCAGTTTCAACATGTGGATATACACTCAGATCTAACCACTGTCTAATCAACGCCACTGCCTTTCTGTTCATCTTCTTCCAATCAGCATCAGATTTATCTGTGGGTTTAGCAGTGTCACCCTCAATAAGATCATACAAATCTTTACTGTATAGCATGTCTTCCATGAGGGTCTTCCAAAGTGTGTAATTAGAAGAGTTGAGTTTAATCATATTCGGACCTTTATTTTCCTCCTCCATTTAAATGCACAAATCAAATCAACCGAGCTCTGATACCACTTTGTTGGGAAAAAACCAGAGATAATTAGAAATAACTATCTCAATAATGCGGAATATTTTTCCCCCACCTGTGCAGATAAATGGCCAAACAGAAAATAATAATTGGCTGAAAATTAAATGAGACAAACACAATTTTTAACGTGGAAAACTTCCCTCAAATTGAGAGAATAAAAACCACGGGACCTAGTCCAGTAAAACCTTCCACTATAATAATTAATGGGTACACCAGAGTCTTCCTAATAACAATAGGGAATATCAATCACTCTTCCTAATAACAATAGGGAATACAATCAACAACAATAACCTTATAACAATCTTCCACCAAAGTGGGTATGCCAAAATAACTCTCAGAGAAAGTAAAACCTGAATTCCTTTCCTTTTCTCTGGTTGTCGTTGGTGCGTGCGGTTACTGTTGTTGTTTTGCTTGTTTGCCTTTTGCCTTAGGGATTTGAGATCCCTTTCCTTCCTTTTATTTTCCTTTACATGGGTCAAGCCCAATAAACCATATATTCCTTTTTTTTTATTTCAATAATAATAATAATAATACTAATAAACTTGGTGGGTTCCACTTGGGGAGTGATCCCACTCAACAATACCCAAGCTTGCATCTGTGAGTTTACTTGATGGAGTTGTTTTATTAACCGCTCAATCCAAGACTCTAGATCACTCTCTGCAGCATCAGCTTTTGTCGAAATATTTGTAGAAACTAATTTACGATAAGCATCCATCTGCTCATCCAATTGAGCTTCGAGTTTTCTCGCCTGCAAAAGATTGGGGGAAATCAATTCTGCTATCAATCATTTGCTTGCCTTGCCTAAGAAATCGAAAATATCGAGAGCCACAAAGGAAGACTAAAACAACTTGCATTTGTGAACAGAAACCAAGTTACATAAACGGGCAAACCAACACCTACATGGCAATCAAGATTGTTTAATATAAGCCATGTTTGGATAAACATCTTAATTAACCGCTTATATCATAAGTGTTTATCATTTAAGTGCTAACATATAAACTATTTCTATAACAAGAGATAAAATAAAGTCAAACTGTTTTTATATAAGCTATAAACTATTTTCATAAATTATCCTTGTGAGTTAATGGAAATACACTAAAAACAACTTATGAACATGTCATAAGCTATTTTCATAAGTTCTCTCAAAGAGTCTCACAAGTGTACATATTAATAAATAAGATCAAATAAATCAATCCAAACAGAGAGATTACCCAATCTTCCATGATGAGAGGACTTGGGAATCCAAGAAAACTATGTTAAACAAATTCTACATGAATTGCATGCTTGAAGATTGTAAAAGTCTATTGAGTCAACACAACTAAAATTGCATGATAGTATGTTAGCTTTCCATTGCAACTCTAGCAAATACTCATGCATAAAAAATTCAAGATGGTTTCTATCTAAGTTGTAAGTTGCAACAGAAGTTACCATTCAAATGCATGAAAGTTGCTTGTAAGCTTGTATGGATAAGAAGGTAGTACGGTAACAACCGAGAGAGGCTTATCTAAGAAAATCCACTTATTTTAACAGTTCATTGCAAAAATTTGCATATATAAACCAAAAGCAATAATACAATTTACGAGTTATTGATTTAGTCACTCAAAATCACTTCTTAGTTTCTAAAGAAATTCTACTCATCATTTAATGTTCCAATTTTGGAAACTATAAAACCAAATTCCAACACCATGAATGATCAACCAAATTATCACAGATGCAGAACCTTTCGCTTCTTTCTATCGGAAAAAAAAAAAAACCCCTTTTGCTTTGAAGGTTTAATTTTGATTATTTTAAAGCCTCTCAGCATAAGATGTTCACCTTTTTGTAATTAATGTGACCTCTTTACATATACTAATAAATTAATAATTAGTCTAGTAACATTGGCTTTTTAAAAAAAAAACTTTTTATATATATATTTTTTTCAATAAAATATTTATAAATAAACAAAAAAATGTACAATAATATATATATATATATGTACAAAAACAGCACTGATTTTTTTTTTCTTGGATATGATGTCACACAATACATTTGAACACACATATTGCACTATGTGCATGTAGCTAGCTAGGGATGCACCAATAGCAATAATCATTCTTGCTAAATTACATTCTATATTTATATATTATAATACAAATATTCTAATTAAGTACTCTCTCGAGTCCTTTTTATAAGAAACCGTTGGGTGAAAATTTAGTCCATACAAATTGATGTATTTAATTCATAATATGAATCAGATACATTAATTTTTGTTGACTAAATTTTAACTCAATCGTCTCTTATAAAAAAGATCAGAGGAAGATGTCTCAAATGTCATGATATTGGGGATGGGTCATCATCATCTTCTGAAACTTCCAAGGGCAGAAGAGACTTTTAACTCATGGTTAAATTCTTGATCAGGTAATTTGACAACAGTGTATGCACCTACCCCAATTAGAGCTCCAAGAATAGGAGCTATGAGATATAACCATATGCCTCCGAAGTTGTTTGCAACAATTGTTGGGCCCAGTGTTTTTACTGGATTCATTGAATCTCCAATTGCAGGCATGTAGTATAGTGTTGTTCAATCAATAAGGTCATGCTACGAAATAAGGCCCAAGTGAATATTGGCCCAAATAATTTAATTGAGTTCCTAAACTTTTAGTTAATTTAAATTAGTTCTCTTAATTTTAAAATAATATGTAATTGGATTCCTAAATAATATGTAATTAGTTCTCTTAAATTTTAGTTCATTAGTTTTTCACAAAGTATAATTTTTCATTAATTGGATTCGTTACAGATTTTTTTTATAAAACTTTTAAAGCAAAGAAGTGTAAAAGAATAATTTTAAAGATATTTATTTACTTAAAATTAAATTTAAATTCCACATTACCATAATTTTTCACATCATTATAAACTAAAATTGTAAGAGTAAAATAGGTGATTAAAATTGTTGATTTATTAAAATGAAAAGACTAAAAGTGTGTATTTTAATCTTTTAGGGAGAGGAATATGTTCGTGTATTACACTAATGATATTGGTTACACCATACTTGGGCTTGTAAGAGTATAATTTTGATCTGCTAAATAAATATTTTAATTATAATTAAAGTTAAAAAAGCTTTATCATATAATAATGATTGACAATATTTCATCAAAAAATAATAGTGATAGACTATATTTATAGGATTATATAGTATGCATTTTCAATAAAAAATAATTTTACACGACAACTAATAAGAATTATTTAATTTGTCACATCATGCCATCTCTATTGTCTATACAATTATTTTAAAATTGATAATATAAATTGGATGTCCGTATAAAATTATTATACGGATCCTTTACTTATTTAAAAATAATAATAACTTAATTGTAGTTTTAGTTCTTCTATTTTTACCAATTTACGAAATCGGTCATATTATTTTAAAATCTGACATTTTTTATTTCTCAATCTGATTTTTAAACTAAAAAATGGCAATGCGGTTAGTGACATATGATACAATAATGTAGAACAATTAACAATCGCAATAAAACCTTTTAAAAACTTAATTTTTAACTTCGAAAAATTTTCTTTTTTATAATTAATTAATGGCATCAATAATTAATACATCTATATAATACTATACCAAATCGTAAGTTATAAAATATGTCAAATTACAATTTTTTTTAGTTTAAAAATTTGAATAAAAAAATAAAATTATCAATTTTTAAAATAGTGAGGGCAAATCCATAAAAGTAAAAAAGAAAAAAACAAAATTGTAATTAAACTAAAAATAATAACGTTGAACATACCCGACTATGAGTATGTTGAGCATGACGGTGGCTCCCACCGCGATTCCTGCAAATTCTCCCACCTGCATCATGTTCACACTCCAGATTAATTAATGTCAAAAAGTTTCATAAAAAAAAAAAAGGAATGTCAAAAAATAAATCATAAGGAGGTTCATTTGTTAACAACAGTGGATCACCTGCAAATATATAGTTGACCTAATCTTGAAAATAAAATAAAAAATTAATTTATGTAATTAAAATGTCATTTATTTATCTAATTTTCTATAAATAATAATAATATTTTTTCCAAAATAATAATTGCGACAAATTGTAATATATCAAAACATGTTTTACGAAGATAAATTAGGTTATTAAAATTACAAAATATTGTAAATTCATTAAAGATAATTTTAAAATAGTATCATTAACTAAGTAGAATTTTTTAAACAAATCGTGTATTTTAACTCTCCAATTTTAAATTTCTTTTTATTTATATATTAGAGATATAATATGTATTTCTTCTACCCAAGTTATTATTTGATGCAATAAGCAAGATTTTAAATCCATTTGTCTTTAATTAACTAGTAAAGGTATAGAGAGTAGAGACACTAGTGGTTACTTTTTGTTGAAAAAAAGGTAATAATTGGTAAAAAAAATGATAATTGCAAATCATAAAACGCAATGCTTACCTATATTTTGTAGCCTTTTTTATTTGTTTGTGTGTGTTTTTATATATATATATATATATATATATATATATATATATATAATTAATGTTGCTTTTGTATACCAATTTTGGTTTTTAAAAAAATATAATAATATGATAATACTTACAGTTCTTGTGTTGGTGGCAACTGCAGTGACAACAAACATGAGATTAAAGTTATATATATGACTCTAGGTTTTCATTACAAAATGCACCTGTCAAAAACATTTCAAGTTTGTATTTGATTCCTTTCTTTTCTCTTATACTCTTGTGCTAGAGTGTTATGAGATGTAGTTCATGTATTTACTTTAGAGGGTGTAAATGTACTGTGGCCGAGGGTGTTTGAGAAAAGTCTATGTGTTGTAAAAAATTTCACATAGTTTTATTTTGTGATTGTCATTTGACAACAATTGTGATTTTTCTCCGATTTTGAAATTTCAACATTATATTCTTGCATTGTGATTGTGTTCTTTTAATTTCTTTGTGTTGTTTTTCCCAACAACAAGAACTAATGGTATTTTTATACATTGAAACCTTCCTAAAATGAGTACTCCGCTAGTTATAAGGATATATAAAATTTTGTTAACGAGGACAAAATAATCTATGATACTTTCAAAAAATATTACAAACTTTTATAAATTAAATAATATAATATAAAAAATATTCAAAATATCTAGGCTTCTAAAATAATTGCATTGTCTAGTTTTTATTTCTTAGTTACAATATTTTTGCCACGTGAGAAAAAAAAAAGGAAAACAAAAAAAGAAGCAAAAGTAGGAAAATTAGGTCCTCAACAAAGACACCCTTTGAACATAAGCTAATTGTGTAGAGGATAAAGTAGGTAAAGACTCATGTATCATTATTAGCAATTTCAAATAAATTGATCTAAACTTTACAAGAATATCTTCACAAGCATTCTCTTCTCAAAGTACACTCTCAATCTTTCTTCATATAATTTCAAATGATTTCTAACATGTTGGCATAATAATGAAACTTAACCCGTTTGAAGTGAGTCGGACTAGCAAACCACCCTTCTTAACCCCACTTAATTGATTCTCACATTTTTCTTCATTGAGGATTTCAGATCCCTAATTTTAATTCTCATTTTTAAAATTGATGAAATTGGGCCCATTCCCAAAATGTGACCATGAAATTGATGATGTGGAATTATAAGTTGATGTAGTGTACACTAGGATGTGGAATTCTTATTTTTAGCAAATACAAATTACTTTTATTATTTTCTGTAATTACTTAAACGATTTATGATTAATTATTAAAAAAATTTAAAAAATAAGGCATAATAGATAAAAACTCTTACTTGGAAGTTGGAACCCCAACTAACCAACAAATCAACAAATTTTCAAGAAAGGCACAATGAATGAAACTCTTACTTGTTTGTAACATCCATGGTGCTTACAGTACCTCAATGTTTGTAACATTCATGGCACCAACAAGGCGCTTTTCTAGCACATCAAAATAGTATCACATTACTTGGGAATTGAGACTAAAGTAGTTTATAACCTATATTCTTCAACCCATTAAAGAACATTTTTTGAAGGACAAAATCGTGAAACCTTACACACAAGACACATAGAGGACAATAACTCAAGAATGTGGCTTGAAGTCGAATCTATGGCACATTTGAGGGCTAACAGACCCTTTAGCTCTATAGCCTCAGTTGGGGATACTGTTTCGATACACCAAAGTAGTCACACATTGCTTATAAATCGAGGTTATGTTTAATTTTAAACAACACCCATACTCCTCAATCAACTAAGACGTCTTTTACTAAAAACAAATCTGTGAGGCGTCATGCGCATGACTCATAGCAAACAATACCTCAATTATGTGCTTGAGGTCGAAACAAAAGTGTACTCCAATGTTGCTAGTTTGGTAGGCATTTCATTCCCTTATGATTTTGAAAAATGAATGGATAGAGAGGAGGCTCCTAAGACTTCTAATTTTTTAAAACTAATTTAAGCATATTTAAAGGTGTTGTTAGACCTCAAAGTAGAAATATCAGAAGAATAAAATCAAAATTCGATCTTATAAAACTCAACTCGTTAAAGATATTATGAAGAAGTAGGTGTTTAATTCGTGTTTAACAAAACATAACAAACTTTTAAAAATGTCAAGGTTAAAAAAATCTACGACCAATAACAAGTTAGATTTGAGCTATAGATTATTTAGATGTCAAAACGAGCCACCCGACTAGTTTATTAATGATGCTAACGAGCTACATGCATTATCAGGGTTCCTGCAGAGATAGTAAAGATGTACAAATTAGACATGGTTAAAAAAAAAATATTCTCCGAAGCAAGGAATGGAGAAGGAATAAGGAGCATTTTGAGTTTGGAAATGAAAAATAGGAGTGTACTTCACATTCCCACCCTGTTTTGTTGACACCCTATACAAATCTAAGTCGGTCTAACTTACTTCTATTCCTAATAGCTATGTAAAAAAGAGTGAAACACCAAAAACCTCGTGGAAGGAAGTATGAGTAGCAAAAACGGGGGTGTTGATAAGACTTCTCTAACAAATTATCCAGCCCTAGTCTTGATTTGTTTTTTTGTAGCCCAAATTTTTTTCAAAAACTTTACCCTGTACCCCCACTATTGTGCCTATACCCCACAAAATTTAAAAATTCCAAATTTACCCTTGAATTTGTTTACTATTTTACCACCTCAAATTCACTTTTTTTTCACCGTTCCAAGATTTTCGGACAAAACAAATCAAGATTTCTGGAAATTACCGAAAAACTTTATGAGATTTTCGGTACAGAAGGTTGAAAATGTATGCTATCGGAAAAAATTTCAGAAGAGTTTACCGAAAAACTTGTGAAAAAGTTTTCCGGTGCACACCTTTTTATTTTATTTTATTTATTTATATAAATTTTAACAGATATGGATAAACCGCTACTATTATGTGATAAAACATGTGTTGATACTACCAACGTTTTTGACACAGATCAAGTATGAATAATTATAATTAATATTATAACAATCTATTATTGTGATTAACTATTATAATTTATTTTATATTTTATTTCAGATATTTGATACACGAGAAGTTGTTGTGAATTGGGCTAGAAAATTTGGTATATAAAACAAAGTGACTGTTATCATTACTAGATCAGATGAAGAGACATCAGAGTGAGGAAGTAGAAATAAATTAATATTAGGTTGTGACAAAGGAGGAAAATACAAACGTGGTTGTCCTTTCAAGCTTAGATCAAAATCATTAAAAGATGGTTTAGGATGGGAAATTAAAGTAATTTGTGGAGTTCACAACAATGAATTACCTGATATTTTGGAGCGACATGCATTTGTTGTACGTTTAGATGAAGAAGAGAAAAAACATGTTCATGACTTAACAAAATATAATGTTGCCCCGAGGCACATGTTACTCTCATTGCAAAATCGAGATAAGAACAATGTTACTCAGATCTTTCAAATATATAAACAGAGGAGTATGATTCGATTTCACGTGAGAGGTCATAGGACATAGATGCAACATTTATTCAAGTTAATTAAAGATACAAAATATGTGTGTTGGAATAGAAAGCGGGAAGACTCAGATGTTATGAGAGATATTTTTTGGGCTTATCTAGATTAAGTGAAGTTGTTCAATTTGTTTCCTATCGTGTTGATTATGGACAGAACCTACAAAACCAAGAAATACAGAATGTCATTACTTGAAATTTTTGGTATGACATCAACATAGATGACATTTGTAGTTGGATTTGCTTATTTGGAATGTGAGCGGGAATAAAGCTTTTGTTGGACATTAGAGAGGTTAAGAGAATTGTTTGTTACTCAAAACAAATTTTCTAATGTAATTGTGACAAACAGAAATCTTGCTTTAATGAAAGCAGTTGATATTGTATTTTCACATGATATTAATTTTCTTTGTCGATTTCATATCGACAAAAACGTTGGAGCAAAATGCAAGCAATATGTATTAAAGGATAGACAAGAGTTAGTATGGAATATGTGGAAAGATATTATGTATTGCAGTGATGAAAAAGAGTATATCATGCGCTTGCACATGTTTGAGCAATCATGTGTTGATATTAAAGTATTTGTTGATTATGTGAAAGAAACTTGGTTGATTCCTCATAAGCAAAGGTTTGTTGAAGCATGGACAAATCGAATGATGCATTTGGGGAACACAACGACTAACAGGTATGTCATGTCACTATAGGTGACATGTGTAAATGTTGGGAGACTATTTACAATTTACATGGTGACAATTTACATGTAATGATAGGGTTGAGTCAAGTAATTGGAAACTGAAGTTAGTGTTGGAACACAACATAGGTGACATGTGTAAATGTTGGGAGACTATGAACAACATGATAAGGTTGCAACTGAAAAAATCAGGGGCGCGTTTTAGAAACGTTTCTATGATAAAGAGCATGAACACAACAATTCATTTGATCAGAGATTGAATACATTTGCATCAAGAGAAGCTCAAAGACGTATTGCTGAAGAATACGAGAAGTTGAGTGGGTGGGTACCGACAAATCTGTATGTGGGTGTTCTCTTAGAAGAACATACGGGTTACCTTGTGCTTGTGAATTGACACAATATAAATTGATGGATGAACCACTTCCTCTAGATTATGTGCATATTTAATTGAAGAAATTAAGCATGGAATGTGAACTCACCCAAGACATAGAAGATGTATCAAAGTTGGATATGTCTAATGAGATGAATGCCTTGTGGAAACATTTTCGATCACTTGATGTTATAGGAAAAAGAGTGTTTAAGAGTAAGGTGTGCGAACTTGCTTTTCCAACTACAAGTTTAATGTGTCCACCACCTAAAAAAGTTAAAGCCAAAGGACGGATGAAGAATAGTACGTGTAAGAAGCCGAATGGATATGATGTATATCAAGACCCTTCTTTCTTTGGACATGTTAATGCAACATATTGTGAAGATTCTGGTTCCCAACCATCTCAATCATCAAAGAAGAGACATTCTTATTCATCAAAGAAACAACCTTCTTAATCATCTCAATCCTCAATACACTTGTTCTTGAGACAATTTTCTGATGTTATTCAACCATACATTGATGACATATTTAATGTGATAGCAGATGGAAATTGTGGCTATCGCGCTATTACATCATTGCTTGGACACGGTGAGGAGTCTTGGTCTTTGGTCTGCCATAGTTTGGACCAGGAGATTGCTTCTCATATTAGTCCAATGATAGATTGTTCCTAGAACACATTAGAGAAGTCAGAGATTCTTTGAAGATAACAAGTCTTGGTATTCAACCTATAGATAAATGGATGTCCATACCTGGTATGGGTTACGTGATAACGACAACATATAATATTATTCTACTCACATTTGGTCAGACATTTTCTATAACTTTTTTTCCTATGAGGGGTTCACATTCAGGATCGACAAAAGATGATCGTATTATATGTATTGGTTTTGTCGAAGCAAGTCATTGAGTTCCGGTAAAATGATATTATTTTCTTAACTAATACTTTTATTTCAATCTATTTTGCAGTTAAAAATGAAAGATGAATTTCCAATGCTTGATATTGCACTAGGCTGGAAGAAATATCGCACCGATGAGGCAACTTCTTGGGCAATAGCATATACAGGACGTCTACAACAGTGGGGGTATTTATCAGGTCATATGACACGTGTTAGACAAGATCCATCGAAAGAACCCGTAGATGCCATGTCATTAGATGGAAATTGATTTTGCATGGACTACAATACTTTAAAACTTATATAAAATCACTTGTTATTTGTTCATTTTAGTTACTACTTTTGTTATATGTCATCTTGTATTTTATTTAGTTGTTAACTTACATTGTTCATCACAAATAATATAAAGTTAATGATATAACATTAAAAACTACAAAAACGATGTTCATCACAAATAAAAGTAAATAACCACTAACTAGTGTTATGATGCGTTAAATATAAAGCTTTAAAAAAGTAACTATATATGTCGTCATTTGGATTAACATCATGTGCATCCAACACCCGTTGTATAAGATCACCCACCTGCTGTAGGGTAGATGGCTGTTCACTAGAAGCTTCTGCAGCGGCTGGGACATTAAAATCTGGAACGTGGGGTACACCATCTGGTCGCACTAAAAGTGGATGAGACACCCTGTAAAACCACTCTAAATATCCATCCTGACACTCACATGGATATGTACCTAGATGTATTTTATGATGCAATTCGGTGACAGGGGTCAAATATCTCATCCATCCCACATCTACATCAGATGATCTAGAAGGAACTGGAGGTGGTAGTGGTGGAATATGTTGAATATATCCAAATTGTCTCAAACACCTCTTTGGAAAATGTGTCACTACTGTGCTGCATAATCGGAGGTGACCGGTGTATAACATGATATCATCAAAGAGAATGACATCCCTATGATTCTCCCATGGTCTCCATATGACTTCAGCATGTGTCAGTGCATCAATCATCTGTACTCAGGGATTTTGTGTTTGCCTTGTTTATAGCTCCATCTATTCATTCTGGCAATGTACTCAACGTTAGTACTCTGGTCACCTCTTTTACAAATATCTGAAAAATATTCGTACATCCAACACTGTTGCAAATAAAAATAAATAAATTAATGATAAACATAAAAATTAATAAATAAAATCATAACACAACTTAAAATAGCTCTACAAAAATAATTTGGCATAACTAATAACATTCTACTCCATTATTTTATAACAAAATTAATACAACCAAGATAAAACATAACAACTTCCAACTCTTTTATCTAGTGATTAGAAAAAAATTCAATCATATTTGTGAAAGAAAAATTAAATGGAGTTATTTTATTATCCAAATATGACAAGGCAAGGCAGTAGATTGATCATCGACGGCAGTGCACAAGACGATAGTGGCGCGCGGCGGTGCTTAGTTGACAGAGGTGTGGGGGACGACGACGACACATGGGTCACATACGATGGATTGCATGAAGAAGAATCATGAACGTGAAATGTGCGAATGATTGATTCGATTGATCGTCGATGGCAGTGCACGAGAAGATGGCGGCGCACATCAGTGTACAGTTGACGAAGGTGTGGGGGACGACGACGACACGTGAGTCACATATAGTGGATTGCGGGAAGAAGAATCGTGAACGTAAAAACTCATGTATGTTTTTAAGTTTTGTTTTAAAATAAATAAATTTGAAATAATAAACACGTGGCTTGTTTTGGAGTGTTAGATTAATCGAACGCATGAGATTGCCTCAAAGGTATGGTGTAGTTCCCGCCACAAAGGTAGACAATCTTGTTCCGCCAATAATGAGAGTCCTATGTTAAAATATTACCATGGAAGAGCAATGAGAAGAAGTAGGAAGAATACGTTTTAAAAAAAACACCGTTTTCCACTTGCAAGACTTCCAGCACACAACTATAGTATGTTGGGAGAGAAATTTTTTGAGCGGGTTCCACATTATAATTTTTTTTTATATGATATTTCTCTCTAATCTCTCACACTTAATTATCTCTTACATAAATCTACTTCAAGAAACAATATGTTGGAGATTTAGAGTAACAAAAAGTCATAAATTTAATTTTTTATTTAACAAAAAAGATTTATATGGTATATTTGAAATTAACATTTTTAATATTATCAAATTAAATTAATAATAGTTTAATAACATGTTATTTATGAACGAGTTTAATTATATTTTAAATTTAATATCACTAAATTTTTAAATTTTATCTTGTAATTCTATTTTAAGATAATTTTTTTTGTTATGATTTTAATTTAAATAAAATTTTAATTTCAATTACAAAAATATTTATATAGTTATTAAGATTAAAATTAAATAGATAAATATACTAAAATTAATAATTTAGTCATAGTTATATAGTAATTTCTAAGTAGACAAATACAAAAAATTACTAGTGAAAATATTCGAATTTTTTTATAGTACCATGCTTAACAAAAATAACAACCAGAGATTTAAAATCAAAATATAACAATAAAAATTTAATTTTTATATAATTTGAAGATTATTATTTTAAAACTAAACATGCCCTTAATTTGAAATTGAATCCATAACACTTCGTATTCGATTCTCATCACTCTCCGCCGCCGCCGCCGCCGCTAAACCAACCGTCTCTCTTTCACGCAGTGGCAGCGTACGCAAGGAACCAAACCCTAAATTTCGTACCAGACCTTCTCTCCTCTCTCCGCGCTGCCTCTGTCTTCTTTCTCACCCCGCGCGGCTGCTGCGTTCCTCCGGCATACACAACTTCGCCGCTGCCACTCTGGTCTCCGTCTTCCGTGCACAGTTCGACTGCGACTCACAGTCTCACACTCACTGCTCTGCTCTCTCTGAAACAGTAAGCTCTTTTTCTCACCCCTATGCGATGAATCACATTTATGTTTTTGAAATAGTTATCACAGTTATTATGCATTTATGTTTTTATGTTTTTTTTTGTCAATTTATTGATAATTTCATTCATTGAATTGATTAGATTACAACCATAGGTTATACAAGATATATATAGGCTAAGAATTAGAAAAACTAACTAATAACAGAAAAGCTAACTAACTTGACTAACTAATAACAGAAACAAACAGTTACACTTAATAAACTATAAGCTAATTATCCAAAATCATTGCTATGATGATGATATTATCCTTTATAATTATTGTTCGTGATGAATCACTGGTTGGTTAGGCAATTTAGAAATATGTGAATTGTTGGTTGAGGAATTTCCTATGACATTCCACAAGTTTGTATGGAAAAACAAGGGTACCGTCTATTTTGAGCCTTTTGAAATTTAAAATTCAAGCTTGTAATCTAAACCGTTAGATCTTAATCGGACGACTCTCAATGTTGTCAATTGCAGATAGCGAAAAGTAGCGGTTTAATCAAATTCCACTATGCTATAGTGTTATACCGCCGCAATAGCGGCTATTTGACAACACTTTGTACTACATAGCATATTACAAAGCAATATTGATATGTTCAATTTCTGCTATGCTATAGCGCTACAACGCCGCAATAGCGGCTATTTGACAACACTGACGGCTCCAATCTACCTGACTGCACTGCAGTCGGCCCCATCCGACTGCAGTGAATATCGGTCCATGTCTTGTTTAGTTGCTTTTGTTCATGCTTTACAGTATAGTTTGTGTTTGTACAATGTTAACTAATTCTATATTTTCCTATTTAGTTATCAACGATGGTTACAGACGGAACCAAAAAGCCGAATGTTTCAGTACCTGTTGTTGTGCCACCTCGCAAAATCAATGTGCAGAAGTTTGCAGAATCCCGTTCCCTCGAGCTTCAGAGCCTTCAATGTATCGTTGAAAATAGAGTAAACAATGATTATAAGTCTCAAAGGAACAAGAGAAGAAGAACAACATCATTTAATGACCAAATTGCAAGAAAAGGCCGGAGAAGAAAGAGCCAAAAACTGGGAGTAGTTGATAAAGTCAATGCTGAATCAGTTTTGAAGAAGGACAATATAATGCAGCTGCCTCGACGTGTTCGTCGAAGATATGAACTCAAGAATAACCCAGAGAATGGCTTTTGCACTTCTGGGGATGGAACAAAGAGGCTGAGAACACATGTTTGGCATGCAAAGAGATTTTCCATGACCAAGCTGTGGGGTTACCACCTTCCTTTGGGTCTTCAAGGAAGGTAGGTCTTTTTTGATATAAATACTACAGAGAAACATACTAAAGAGTCAATGGAGGGATTAGAAGCATGTTAATTTTATTATGTAGGGTTGCTTTACTTTGTTAAGGTGAATTTGAACCGGATTATGGAAACTCAACGCTACATGCATATTTGTGTTTTAAATCTTTTGGAAACACTAACAAGGATTTTGTGTGTTTATTTAGAGGGAAAGGTTCGAGGGCATTGTTGAAAAAGTTCAAACATGGGGTGCTAGTACACGATGCAAGTTATTATACTGCTGTTCAATTGGAGGGACCAGAGGTAGTTTATATTATTGTAGGCTCAGCTTCTGAAAACAATGGTTTAGTTCTCGTAGCTTTGCTTAAGGTTGTTCTGTTTACAGGATTCATTAGTTTCAGTATTAAGAATGGTACTTGTGCCCTCTCCCATAACAGTAGCACATCCCAGAAATCATGATGGTTCTGTTCTTTCTGGTACAACCTATGGAACTGCAATGGTGAGTGTTTCTTTTGCCGTTTCTTGCAATAGCCATGTTGTTTTGGTCACAAAATTATCTTTTCTTTCTTGACAGCTGCATCACGTTGGAGCACCAGTTTCTCGGCCAATTGCTCCTGTAACCTATATGTGGCAACCAACTTTCCAACAAAATATCACCGACCTAGGTGTCAGAGATGATTGTTCTTCTTTTAGACAACATGATATCAGTGATGAAAAAACTAATCCTGATGTTGATTTATGTGAAAAATCAGACAGAATGGAGTGTAGTGATTCATTTAGACACCTTTGGGTGTGGATACATGCTTCTGCCTTTGAAGAAGGATATGATAATCTAAAACTGGCCTGCCAGAAAGAGGTTCACTTTCTTCTTTTGATTCTTATATGGATAACCCAATTTGTATTTTGTCTCTATTGTTTTTCTTGTACTGGATACTGATGAAAACAAGTAGAAGCCAGTGAACTCGTTACTCCTGTAGATTTATGTAACAAATAATTTCATTTTACTGTGCCTATTTGAAAAGCATTCGGCTCATTTCGTTCCAACATAAGCATGATTGGGAGCTGGGACATAATATGCATTTATGTTTGAGTTGACTACTTGTAAAGATTCAGATGATTATAGATCCTTGCAAGTCACACTACCTTGTCATTACTTGTCAGATGCTGTATCTTGATAAGAAAGATTTTGCCTGAAATTGCAATACTGATTATTCCTTCTAGATTGTAGTCCTTATTAATTTAAAAAAAAAATGTTTTTTGTGATATAAATTAGTCAGACGAATCACTAAGTAGTTTGGTTTGTCCAAGATTTTAATTTCTCTGTTGAAGTTAAACTGTTAAAGAACTAAGAGTCGTAAAAACTGCATATAACTCACATTATATGTTTTTTACCGCTACCATTATGCAGATGGAAAAGAGAGGCATCTCAATCAATTGTTCTTCTCTTGAGGGTCAACTTGCAAAATTAGAATTAATGGGATCGGGTACATTTCAACTTCTTCAGAAGATATTGCATCCTGTTAGCAGGTTTGTTGTTTAAATTTGAAAAGTAGTACCATTTTAATTTTTACTTGTTTTACATTAATGATCCAAAATGGCTGATGTTTGCTTGACAGTATTTCAGAAAATCATTGGCAGTTAAATAAACATGTGCCTATAGAAGAAAACCACATTTCTCAGAATACAAAGTTTTCTATACTGAAAAATGAGGAGCATTTTTCTTCTCGTGCAATGTTAGCTCTTAATGTTAAGGATCCTCGAGATTTACCTGTGAAAAGGTCTCTTGTTCTAGCGGAGCCAATTTCAACTGAGGCACTTAGTGATGATGCACAAGAAACTAATTGCAAAGAGCTTGTAGATTTAGGGGGAATGTTGGAAACGAATAAAGAATTATCTTTGTCAGAATTTGGAGACAACCAGTCTAATATCGATGATCTATGGTATGCTACGACCAGAGGGTTGAAGCGCCCAATGGAAGACAGTGTCCTTTCTGAGGAGAAGCACCGTGAACGAATGGTTAAATTCTACCTTGATGACTTAAATTTTGGCGTGGCGAACTCTTCAACCAAAGAGCAGTGCTCAAGATCTTGCCCTATTCTGCTTTTAAAAAATGATGATACGAAGGAATTGACCATGGGGTAAATTATTCTTTAATATGTTTTTGCTTTTAATTTATTTGAAATCACCATTGCTGTTTATGAACATCTATCAAGTACTATTGTTTTTATTCTTCAAATTTTGAAAGCAAAAGATAGATATTTGTGATCACCTGCTCAAGATACATTAGAAAAATTTAGATAACTTGCCATAAGTTTAATGAGCTACAAAGATCAATTGATCAAACATGCTCGATTGCATTTGATTGGATGAATATTTATATTAAAAAACCTTTCTTCTTATGACTAAATAATAAATGCTTTTGTGATTATCTTCTAGATGGTCTGTTATACTTCCCTTAAGTTGGGTTAAAGCCTTCTGGATTCCACTTGTCTCTAATGGGGCACATGCAATCGGTTTGCGAGAGAAGCAGTGGATTGCATGCGATGTAAGTATTTGCACCGCATACCTCACAAAAAATTCATTTTTTTTATTTGTATAGAGTATTGGATATTACTTAAAACTTTTCATTTTATCCAGATGGGGATACCATCATTCCCGTCAGATTTCCCAGATTGTAAGGCATACTCATGTCTCATGGCCGCTAAAGAAGCTGCATGTAATCAAAAGGCAGAACTTCGTCCTGCTTCTGTAAAGAATTTGAGAATTCCCATCCTGTCTCCATGGGGCGTTGTTCATACTACTCTCAACAAAGTGATTAGCACAATGGAGACTCTTGACCTTTCAGCTATGAAAAATTTGACCAATGTTAATTCCTTGTCAAACTCTTGCCCTAACCTTAAAACTTCAAATTTTGACTCTGACAATTCATTTGAAGGAACTGTAGCAAGGACAGGTTGTATGCTGACTACGTTACTCAATGAAACCAAAACTGGCCAATTGCTGTTATTTCCTTATGCAGCAGATGGAATGACTAAAATCTCTAAGTTTATTAAGGGAGAACTAACGCTTGATATGAGGCATAGAAGATCTGTCATTTATGACTATAAGTTATGTTTTGTAAGAGTTCATCTTCACCCATTCAAGGAAGGCTTTTTTGAAGAGGGGGCAGTTATTTGTGCGCCCTGTCCTTCTGATATATCTTTATGGACTTCAAGGTAATTTAATTATGAAATTATGCATTCCTGTTCTATTAATGATAATTATAATTTTTGTTAACTGGAAATTAAGAATTGACCATTTCTTGTAAAATTTATTTTTTATTTGTCAAATATCTATGTTTTGTTTGGCTACAGGATACCAAGATATGGTTGCAAGTGTTTTATCGTAGGATTCTTATAGAAACCGGTACCAAACATAGAGATTTAAGGGAAATAAACGACCTTTATTGATGATACAATAGAATTACGCAATTGGTTCCCAAGAAATTCGAGAGTCTCTTGGGTCTCTCCCTTCCAAGAATTCGAGAGTTTGGTCTCTCCCGGTCAATATCCAATCCCCAAATAATTGCCTACTGACTTTTCCATCAGTTTTCCTATTTATACAATAACTGCCTATAAACATAACTGCTGCCTAATATAATAACTGCCTAATAATATAATATCAGTAACATAATAATAATAACAACAACAACAACAATACTAATAAGAGGTCTAACAGATTCATTGTTCTCTAGGTTTCTCAATTAATTAGAGTATAATGTGGGGAAGGATTACATCTAACAAAAAGATATTTATTTTCTTCTATTCTTTTTGGCATTCCTGCGATGCAATCTGGGTAAAAATAGACTTTTCTTTTCTAGCTTGGAATAGATGGTGAATTTTTGAGTAAATTATTCTGGCTTCCCCTCTAGATTTAGATTACCCTTCATACTTTACAGGACTATAGTCTAATTTTTTATAGTGCACTTTCACACGGCTATTAATCTATTGGTCGATTGTTAGTCATTTTAACACAGTAATAATGGTATACGGTTAATTAACAACTCTAAAGTATGAAACAACATATTGGACACAAGTATAGCGTAATTATAAAATATGAGGGGTTTGGGGGTAGGTTCTAGAAATAGAAGAGGCAATATGGGTTGGTTGGAGTATTTTATTCTAAATTTTGAACCTTTAGTGCTTAGGAATATAAAAAAACTTAATATTGTGTATATATATTGTATGTCTTGCAGTTCACGGAAAAGTGAAATGGGACTTAAACTGTCTGAGTGTGCTATGAGATCATACTTCAAAGAGAATTTCTCAGGCAAATGGGGAATGCAGATACGAGATGATTCAGTTGGTAGAGAGTCTCACCGGTGGCCTATTGGCTTTGTCACGACAGCTTGTGTTCAAGGAAGGTTGGAAATCATATCTTTTTGGATTCTAATCCATTTTAATTAGTCTGAGTATAAATTACGATTTGCAAAGAACATATAAGTACCTCATCATAGAGAATCTTACCATGTGCAATGTCATTGCAGCAAGAGGCTTGTAGCAGAGGGATTTTGTGAGGCAGTTTTACTATCTCATTTAAGAGAGGAACAGTGGACGGAGATGCCTGCGAAGCAGAAGAGGAAGGAAATATACGTACTTGTCAGGAATTTAAGATCTGTTGCATATAGGCTAGCTCTTGCTTCTATTGTCTTAGAGCATCAGGAAAATGACATTGAGTTTTTGTAAAGTGATTTTATGTTGGATTGAGCTTTGCAATTTACATTGTTACAAATAGGGCCAAATTGGTAAAACTTTCCTTGTTAGAAAAAGGGAAAAGCAACAACATAGAGAACAATGCTTACTTTTATTTTTATAAATAAAATTATTATGTACAATCATAACATTTGAAGTTATTTATACTTGTAATTAATCCAAAATTGATTCTGTTATTTTTTTTAGCCCATCCGTACTATCAAAATCTCCAGGTTTTCCAAGACCACTGCATGCACCGTTGTTGATGTGGTCTGTTCTACCATCATTGGGAAATCTTGCTTACAACTTTTGCTGCATAAGTCTTTCATTGTGGCCCACTTAGCCTTTTCTTCTTGTATTTCTTCCTTTCCTCTTTTTTCTTGGTAGGGAGTAGCTCTTACACGACCATCCTCAATGCCTCCGGTTTGCAGCTTCTTTTTTCTTTGAAGGAAGTGAACACTGAGAAGGATGGCTTTTAAATTTTGAGGTTTGTGCTTTGATGCTATAAGGACTGTCTTGTGGTTGGTTAGTTTATACATTTTTGATTTTGTTGTGTTTGGTTTGAATAATCTATGCCTGTATGAGCTGATTTAGACACTTAAGTTCTACTTCATTTTGAACAACTGTGCATTAATGGGAATAGCATTCATTCTATGAATTTTGTTTATTTCATGTTATAATAAAGATTCTGAATGTGGAAACTATATGTTCATATAATGTATATCATAATAAATTCTGTACATGCATTGTCAATTGTGTTTCGCTACTTACTGTAAGATGGTACTTACAAACCTTGAGATATTTCCCGATAACTATTTTTCATTCTTGTGCTCTCTTACTAAAAAGTTCTTCGTCATAAACAATTTTTTATATGTAGTTGATGGTAGAAAATACCATAA
The DNA here is from genome assembly GCA_037974755.1 of Cicer yamashitae. Taxonomy (NCBI): domain Eukaryota; kingdom Viridiplantae; phylum Streptophyta; class Magnoliopsida; order Fabales; family Fabaceae; genus Cicer; species Cicer yamashitae. Next base: position 14,428,216 of record JBBPBQ010020323.1, read on the forward strand.
TGATAGTATAATCTTTTTTGATCCTCGATTCTTAGCGCATCTGTTAGTTAATAATCTCTTTTCTCATTGCTTATGTTGAATCTATCTTACTGTATTTAGATATTACTATCAATGGTATACTTTTTTTGATCGATTTCAGAAAAGCAAAAGAGGCAACTTATGATGGTTTGAATACATCCTGGCTTTATTACTCTTGTTTAAAAACTTATTTGACGTACTTACATTCAGATGCATCTCACTTTTGCAACCGCTGGATCTGATGGTGATTCTAATTTTTTGGATAACGATTGAAGACAGTAAACAAAGGCTAAAGGTACATGCTTTTCTCTAAAATTATCTGTTTCACTCATTCTTTCTCACTGAAATCGAACTCTGGAATTTCCCAAAGCTCGCAGTTGTCATTTTTTTCTTATAAAATAAAATTTTTGCACCTTTGTTTCATAGTAGGATCCATCTGTATGTGTGGCTGAACAAGACATGTATGTGTCTAGGAACCAAAACATATTGTTACTCTCCTCTCAAGCTAGTATTTATTCACAGTGTGGTCCTGGCATTTGGTCTCTAATTTGCCTTTTGTCACATTATCATATAGTTAACAGGAAAATGGAAGGATGATCCCCAATATGTTGGCAATAAACAAGGCAAATTACACACTTACACTGTAAATAATCAAGTTAAGCAATCATATGTATGGGGTATAATACATAGTTTCTGGTTATACAACTGTTCCATCAGAATATTTTCAAAATTTGGATTCATACATATGAATGGGCCCTGTTTTTTTGAAAACACTGTTTATTATCTTCATTCCTTGAATGAATTCTCAACTCTCTCTCCTCCTCATGTTCAATGCTGGTGGATGTTTGCAAAAGTATGAGATATTGACAAGTATTAAAAAAAAGTTTTTTATTGAATATAGAGTAACAAATAAGTTGCCTAAAATCTAAATCCCATTTGCCACTTGGGATTAGTTGACAGTAAGGAGAAAAAGTGCAATTTGCTCTCCATGAGCATGCTTATAATAAAGTACTTGGAACATAATTTGTTTGCTTTTTGTAGACAACCTTATGCATGTCTAATTGTCTACAGTCGCTTGAAAGGTTTCAATAATCTGAATACTATTGATTGATAAGTTACGAATTATTGTCTCTAATGTACAATATACATTGAACTGAAATCCTAATAAATGATAATAAGCAAAAGGAAAACAAAAATTCCCTCATTATTACCCCTATAATGGTGATATGTATAATAGAAGAAAATGAAATATTTTATCTTAAAATAGTTACATTTTTCAATACTCCCTCAAGCAGGAGAATGGATATTAGTTATTATATTATCAGCTTGCAAGTAAGTTATTGAAACCGTTATGTTTACATGCCTTTAGTTATTACATCTGTTGGTTGCCAATTATTCCCCAGGTAGTTGTTTCTCAATCGACTCATATCTTGTTAAAACCAAGTGAAAGAGTTATATCGTGTTGTTTGGAAAACTCACAAATTTGGCAGTTGAAAGGCTCAATAGGCTCTAGTAAAAACCAAGATGGAAACATAATTAAGCAAAAAGAATTGGGAATGCCCAAGAAGCTTGTGTTGTGGGCAGACTCGAGAGGCAATACCCTCTTCATTTCTTTAGTTCAACCCTTAATCTTCCTTAACAACTCTAACCGTCCTCCCGTTTGCAAGATCCTAAAAGACACCCCCTTTGCAAGATCCTAAAAGACATGATGAGAAGGGAAAAATGGAGATCAATTGTTTAAGACTCCACAATTGGGATAGGGTATTCATTAGCTACAATAATATAGTGAATGTTAGAATAATGTTTATTGGTTGTATTGTTTACATATGTTGGGAATGAAAAGTCATGTGGTCAGTGGTATCAGAGTAAACAATCCATGCATCTTGAGGAACTATATATACTACATGTATTAAACGATTAAGTCGTAGCAACAAAACAAGAGCCATGAGGCTTACTAAGAGTCAAGGAAGGTTGAGGAGTTAGTATCCACCTTGGTGGGTTCTCCCACATTTGGATGATTTGATGTAGTCGCTTTTCTTGGCTATGAATACCCTTGAATCCTCTACTTTGGCTATGGACCTGGTCTTTCCCAATGAAGTCTGCAAAAAATTTCCCTAAGTGTTCAATTTTCTTGTACATGCACCAAGGGTTCTTGTGATCAGATCTAGATGATCTTGGTTTACTAATGTTTTCTGATACCCAGTTTGCCCCATTAGTTGATTTCTCATCAAACATAATTGTTTTACGACTTTCCTCTCCTCAAATTTTAGAATACTTCTGATTCCCTTGCTAGGGTGAATTAAAAATTCTATCTACCTAAACAAACTTTGCAAGGGTGAAGCCCTTGACACCCCATCTTCAAAATTTGGTATTGGTCTAAACTCAATTTATATTACTACCTCTGATCTTAAATATAAGAAATAGTAGGGTTAATCAAAGTATATGTATGAATTTTGTTCAAAAATATCAACTTTTGTTGACCTAATTGTCTCTTATATATAAGACTAGAGGTAATAGTGTTTAACAGATAGCTTTGCTTGTTGTGTGTTAAAAACTTTACATTCCACTGATAGCAGGTAGGATCATCTTGTATCCTAGAGAAAGTCTATCAAGGATTACCCAAATCTCTCGTGAAGGATTGTGAAATTTCTGCTCACCGTAGGAGTCATTAAATTTTCAAAGCAAATTTTCATTGCATTGGCATTAAGCAAAACCACGTCTATGAAAAACTATGTTTTATAGTTTTTAATTTTTAGTGGAAATTACAGACACGAAAAAAGTTGGTGTGCATCCAAACATACGCCAAATAATCAAAATACTATTATTGATTGATAAGTTACAAACTAACAACTTTAAGCACGGACTATTGAAGATGAATCCTAATAAATTATAATCACGGAAATAGAAACAAAATCCCTCTTGATAGCTACATATTTTTGTTATCAAACAAGATGATTTGCAAAAGGATCATATTGTTGTTGGATGGACTCCCAACAAGAGGGAATGAGGCCATAATGATGGAGATGGTGTGGTAGCAAACAGTAAACACTCACAACTCAATTATCAAAAATTGAGTTGATTCTGACAATAACAGATATTTCAAACGGAATTAACCTCTCAATTGGGGACCCTAATTCCTCTCACAAATTGAAAGAAGTTATTTTAATCGAGGCAATCAATTTCGAATTCATGATAATTGTTGTAAATTTTGATTTTATTTCAAAAGTTTTAAATATATTATATGCGATATTTTTAAGTGAGAAATATTGAAAAATCACAGTGATGTGTAGGGAAAAAAGAATAGGAGATAATTGTCATACCCTAGTATCATTTCAGACATGTATCATTAAAGCTAGGGTGCAAAAAAAATAACAATCTGGCTATAACGAAGAGCTACATTTTTTTTTAACACTTTCTGAATGATCATAGATGAACGAAATATAATAGTATGTAATGATATTCTTTCATTTGGTGTGTGTGTGTTGTATTAAGAACAATGGAAGATGTAATTATTATACAAAGGTTCTTTGTTACTGTTATGGAACATTTTTAAAAAGTCTTTGAATAAGAAATCAACAGACTAGTCATTTAATATTTTAATGCAACAACTAAATGATAAGATTGTAACTCATTCTTTGTTGTTTTTTCATCTAAAATTTCCAATCTTTATGTTTGCCCATTTTCTTTTCTGCCTATGTACTTTTATCATAGGGTTACATTGCTACTCTTTTATCACATGTACATATTCAAATGATGATGCTCGTTTATATCTTTTACATTTTACATGTATCTATCATGATACGTTCTTGATTCATTTTCCTGCCATACATGGAGAAGGGATCTAGGTGCCTTGCCTCTTCATTTCTTAATCCTTGTGTCATAATTGTACAATAATACTCAATCCGTGTATAAATAATTGAGCCATTTGATCATTTCACACGTATTAAGAAAAATGTATAAATAAAAGAAAAATAATACTATTTTTACTAAATTATCTTTGTTACGTATTGATGCATTATCAATGTCATAAATGTATAGTAAAAAATATTGCATTAAAAATGGTGTAAGTAGTATTAATTCAATGGTACAATTGAAAAAAAAATGTATTAAAAATTGAAAGAGTCAATTATTTTGAGTTTTTTTTTTTTTTTTTT
>JBBPBQ010020323.1:14432482-14454831 GCA_037974755.1 Cicer yamashitae
AATGGATCAATTATTTTGAGGCAAATGAAGTAATATGATATCATGTTCGTCATATTTATATTTTTGGCACTAATATGTTTATATTTTTCGTTATCTATGAAGTATTTTTTTTTTTTGTTTCTCATAGATTCCTCCATTGGAGGAAATTCTATTCCAAGTACATTAGACAATAAATGTATCTTTCACGGCTTTGATTTGAATTTGCTATTCGAATGTTATCCAGTGTTACAATCTTGATTGTTAAAAATAGGAAACTAATAAAAAGGTTTAGTTCGTGGGTGTATTGTTTATTAAAAAAAAGTTTGCAATTTATCCTTTGTAAATATTCGTGGATATTTTTAACCCCCTAAAGAAACGAAATGAGTGGGAATTGAAACTAAAGTATGCAATACATGCTGCCTATAATTGTTACAATTTTTAAAAAAGTATAACATGTGAAGGTGAACCCCACTAAAGGTTAAATGAATAAATGTATGTTTGGATTCCAAAGTGTTTACGAAGACTTATGATTTTTTTTTAGAAAAAAATTGGAGATGGAGAATTATTATTAACAACAGTGGTACTAGGTTAGAATGTTAAACTCTTATTACTAAATTGATATCTCGAAATCTTAAAAATTTAAAGATTTTACTCGCAAGTTCAATAAAAACATAGTTCTAGTTCATGTTTGGTATCAAACATGGCCCACGAGAAGTTGATGGGTCACTTTTGAAGGTATAGAATTAATTTTGACATATTTGTATATTATCAAGAACAATTGATTGTCTCAAAAATGGATTCTAACTTAAAGTTTGATTTTGTAGTTTTTGACTTTAAATGTAAATTTTATATAGAAATTTATTGTTCGACTAACTTTTATATAAATATATTTAAATATAAATTATTTTATATTTAACTTATCTTTAAAAAAAATTACTTTTAATTAAAATTAATTTTTGTCACTACAGAATCAAACACAAATTCATCTATGGGGCTTTCTAAATTTTTAATCCATGCATGGATGGAAGATAATCAAAGTGTCTTCACTATTCATCTTTGAGTATATGTGAAGAAAGGAACATATGATGCCAAGTAAAGTTTCTCTTCGTTGAAAATGATAACAAGTTCAGATTTCTATGATTCTGAAAGCACGCGTAATCTTATACCTTTTAGCTTGGTCGCTTAATGTTAGCACTCACAAACCACTTTAGAACTAGAAGTGAATATTTTAAAACAAAAGTAAAAGCTATATCCTTAAGAATTTAATTAATTAACTATATCCATAACTAGAAGCTGTTTAGTTTCTTAAAAAATTAATTAATTATATGAATGGGTCAAAAAAGCAAGAAGTTCATAAGAATTTTCAGTATTTCTTTGGCACTATATGATGTTATTTACTTCCTCTATATCACTATATATGCCTCATTTAAGATAATTCAGTAACAAATTATCTATGATTTTATAATATCAATACAATATTTATTATTTGAGAAAAAAGATGGTTACAATATATGTTATGTGATAGAGACAACATATAATATTATTCTAGTCACGTTTGGTCAGACATTTTCTATGACTTTCTTTCCCATGAGGGGTTCACATTCAGGATCGACAAAAAATGATTGTATTATATGTATTGATTTTGTCGAAGCAAGTCATTGAATTCTGGTAAAATGATATTATTTTCTTAACTAATACTTATTTTTTAAATAATAAAACTATTTATTATTTCAATCTATTTTGCAGTTAAAGATAGAAGATGGATTTCGAATGCCAGATATAGCACCAATCTGAAAGAAATATCGCACCGATGAGGCAACTTCTTAGGCAGTAGCATATACATGACGTCTACAACAGTGGGAGTATTTATTGGGTCATATGGCACGTGTTACACAAGATCCACCGAAAGAACCCGTAGATGTCATGTCATTAGATGAAAATTGATTTTGCATGAACTACAATACTTTAAAAGTTATATACAATCACTTGTTATTAGTTTATTTTAGTTACTACTTTCATTATATGTCATCTTGTATTTTATTTAGTTAACTTACGTTGTTCATCACAAGTAATATAAAATTAATGACATAACATTAAAAACTACAAAAACGATGTTCATCACAAATAAAAGTAAATAACTACTAACTAGTGTTATGATGCATTAAGTATAAAGCTCTAAAAAAGTAACTATACATGTCTTCATTTGGATCAGCACTATGTGCGTCCAACCCCCGCTGTATAAGATCCCCCACCTGTTGTAGGATAGATGGCTGTTCACTAGAAGCTTCTGCAGCGGTGGAGACATTAAAATCTGGAACGTGGGGTACACTATGTGGTCGCACTAAAAGTGCATGAGACACCCTGTAGAACCACTCTAAATATCCTTCCTGACACTCAGATGGATATGTACCTAGATGTATTTTATGATGCAATTCGGTGACAAGGGTCAAATATCCCATCCATTCCATATCCAACCTTCAATATACTAATGGAATTTAAGATTCAGTAATGTATTTTACAGTATCAGAAGTTAAAATCCAATAAAAAAGAATAAACATGAAAGATTAGATAAACATCCACCATTTATATAGATTATTTTGTTAAAACAGGAAAGAACCTAAATTGGATCAACACTAGTAGAATTTTACCCTTTTAAGTCAGTTAAAATATACATTTTAAGTCGGTTCCGTGTTCGAGTTAACAGCAAACGACTTAAAAAACATGTTTTTTAACACGTTTCATGAACCGACTTAACAGATTTTCGTCTTGTTAAGTCGATTTAGCTTAACCGACTTAAACATCATAAATTCAGTTCAACAAATCATCTTTTTAAGTCAGATCTTTTGATCATCTGACTTAATAGATAGAGTTAAAATAATTATTTTTTTTAATAAATTTCTCATTTTGTTTTTATGCTCCTGATCCATACATATAAAATATTTCGTATTAAATTTCAAATCAGAGTTTTGTATATGCAACCACAATTTTATATAACCATCTAATAACTAAAATATACAATATCAGATGTTCGTACAAACGATATAGAGTACAAAGAAGATGTATCTTATTTCTGACTAATCTTGCGAGACGAAAAAAAATTTAGATGTCCATTAACAAAATTACAAAATCACATTGTAGCAATATTCAATAGACGTATATTAGCATTGTCATTTCTTTCAATTAATTCCAAAACAAAATCCACACAACGTTTTCGAACTTCTTTAATTTGATCCGGATGAAATGATCTCGAGTCATCAAATATTTGAACAAAAAAAAACACAATCAATATCGGCTGAATCCTAATTTTTTATCATACGAATATTAAAAAATACAATCAATAACAACTTATAATTTTTTATCATACGAATATAAAAAGACACAATCAATAACATGTTATTAAAAAAAATGTGTTTGGCATGTCATTTTTTTTTTCCCATACTATATAACTCTCTCAAATAAGATGTTATTATAACTTATGATTGTGTATACTAATCATTCTAGTAACGTAAGATGTCAAAATTATTATTATATACCAACAATTATAATAGTAGAAAATTATTAAAAAAAATTACTCACAATAATATCTAGGACTTGAGAACCAAACCTGAAATGGTGGCAATAAAACGGCGGTGATAGTTGTGAAGTGGAAGTTAAAGTAAACCAGGAAGTGCAACTTGTGAAGTAGTTGTGAAGTCAGGAAGTGCAGTTGCAACTGTTCACAAAGTTAGAAAATAAGGAAGGTTTAGAGTGCAGTGGAAGATGGCAGTGATAGTTGTGAAGTGGAAGTTAAAGTAAACCAGGAAGTGCAACTTGTGAAGTAGTTGTGAAGTGGACGTTAGAGTAAACCAGGAAGTGTAGTTGCAACTGTTCACGAAGTTAGAGAATAAGGAAGGTTTAGAGTGCAGTGGAAGATGGCGGTGATAGTTGTGAAGTGGAAGTTAAAGTAAACCAGGAAGTGCAACTTGTGAAGTAGTTGTGAAGTGGACGTTAGAGTAAACCAGGAAGTGCAGTTGCAACTGTTCACGAAGTTAGAGAATAAGGAAGGTTTAGAGTGCAGTGGAAAATAAAACGCTAAGTGCACGTGGTTAGTACAGTAGAAGATAAAACCTTGAGTGCACATAATTAGTGAAATGGAAGATAAAAAGCTAAGTAATTTTTTATATTTTTTAAATGTGCCTTAAATCGGTTATCAATATAACCACGTTAAACAAGTTTTAAATATTTACAAAATTGCCAAAATTGCCACCGCCTCATTTTATTGATTCGTTTATTTAAGTAATCAAGTTAACCATAGAGGAAGAGATATATATTAATTTTTTATTTTTATTTTTACCATTTCTCTTAAACGCGTTTCATCTATTTACAAAATTGACACCGCCTTATCTTGTTAACTCGTTTAGTAGACAATCGACTTAAATATACCTCATCTGCCTCACTTGTTAAATCTGGTAGCACGTAAACGACTTAACTCACCGTATTAAAAACTCAATTTTGTACTGGTGAACCCAAGTTTATCAATTAGATTGGAACTAAGTTGGGTATTTTGATCTCAAATTGAAGCTTTCTTTTGTAGTAATTCTTTTTTTTTGACGTCACCTATAACGCTATAATGTAGTCATCTTCAATGTTGTGAAATGAGGGTGGTATACGCGTAAAAGGGTATTGGAATATTTTTTATTCTAGAATTAAATAATTTATTTATTTAATTTTTACACACAAATTTGATATCGGAAAAGTATGAAATATATCTTATTGTGTTACTTAATTTGGTAAAGGAAAAGGAAATTAGAGAGATATTTTAATTTTTTTTCTTCTGTTTCTTAGGTTTGATTGTTAATTTTTTTCTAGTAGTTTATATTCGATGACTAAAAACAAGTGGAATTTTTTCCCTTCTTGTACAGATGAAAAATGACTAAAAAAAAAAACTTAAATTAAGTAAGTGTTAATTGACTCAAAATTTTAAGAAAGGCCTACATATGTGTTTCTTAAAATTTTAGGGTTTACGGTGAAAAATAATAAATGAAAAGAACAGAATTGAATAAAAAAAAGAGAAAAAGTAAATAGTGACAGCTATTATATTTACCGTAGTATGTTGTATATGGTGTCAGTTTTTAAAAACCCTCTTGATAAAACTGCCACAATTCCCCTGTTTTTTATTTATTTATTTATTTATTTTATAGTGCTGATCACTAACCAACTAAACTACTCCAAACAACAATTGTTAAGAGTTTTTGTTATAAGTTATGATTTTTCTTAGATCTAAACGAAAAGTCATCTTAAATATTTTTGTCGATAAAATGAATGATGGTAACATAGTTACATAGGACATGACAAGGTTCTCATCTTCATATGATAAAATAATTTTTAGTTTTGTTTGCCTCTCTCGTTAGATATATATGAAATATGTCAGGATTTAAGTGGGGAAGAGTTTGATTTCAATTAAGCAATATTTAAATTTGAATATTGTGAATAGAAAAATGATGAAAACATTGAACATGACAAGGTTCTAATATTTATATAATTAAATTATTTGAATTTTTTTTCTCTCTCGTGTGTGTATATATATATATATATTAGGGTTCAAGTAACAAAAAATTTGATTTTATTTGAATAAAAAAATTGTCGTTTAGAGAGTTTTGTTCTTTAATATAGATCAACATGACTCGACTCGAATGAGAGTTTCCAACATTGATCACTTACCATAATTATTCACGGAAAATAATGAATGTTTTTTGAAATTAATCACCTTTCCTTCACCATATGTAGGGGCAGCCTTGGGCCTAGACAGGGGCCAATTTTTTGTATTTTTTTAAGAGTATAATAGAGTCTCAAAAAATATTTACTCAGGCTCGTAAGCAAAAAAGAGGTCTAAAATCTAGAAACAGAATCAGATTTTAGGAAAAAAAAAAAGTAGAATTAGATTTTCAATGTTATATACAAGTATTTTATTTAATTTTTTGATGTTATTTACAAGTTTTTGATATTATTTACAAATTAAATAAAAATGATTCTTTTTGAGCTTTTAATGTTTCTTTTTATTATGAATATAATTTTTAAGATTATAACATAATCACTAAAATATTTAAGACAACTCTGACCATATGTAGTGGTGGAGCTCGACATAATTTGAAGAAGAGGTCAAAACTTTACATAGATATAATTACACCATTTTATAGTGATGAAGATGAGAAGTTTGTGCTGGCTCCATGGTGTAATACCTTTGTTTTAATTGAAATTATTTTTTTTCACCACTAGACCAAATAAAAAGTTATACTAGACATAATACTATAATATTAAAACCTTGAGATGATCATGGCCACCCTTCAATTCAATGAACCTCCGCCACTGATTTTATGTATTGGATGTTACATACAATGATTGAAAATAGAAAAAGAAGAGAGCAAAAGTTGTATATGATTTGAATTTGAATTGGGACTTAAGCAACTAAACAAATTGCAAAGCTATGTTGTAACTAATATTAGTTGGACATGTTAACAAGTATCTTGGAATTTGTTAAGGAATTCAAAAAGAAAATATATATAAATATGTTTAAAATATCAAAATTTTAAATTTTAAAAAATTAAATGTACAATTTTTAAAATAAATTTTTATTTTTAATATCTTAATAAACACTTTAAAGGTACTTATTAGCATTTCCTTTAAATTTTTTATTCACAAAAGCCATGCCGATTGAGTCTTTAAAATGCTCACCACCATTCCTATTTGCCATTGTTTCTATAGCATTAAAATATAGTAATATTGGTTATGTTTTTCTAATTTTATCATCTAATAAATACTACATGTATCTCTTTTAATTTAATATCTTTTACTTTTTATTTATAGTAATAGTAAATGCAGTAATATATGATTAATGTAATTTAATAAAAGTATTTTTTTATGAACAATATAATTATTATCCTTTAAATATTTCTTTGATACACGTGTCAATTTAATGTATATAGGTACAATTAATTTTTAAATCAATAGTTAAATGAATTAATATTTGATAAAAAAAATATTTAATATCATTTAAAAAATCACAATAACTAAATAGCATTAATTAAATGTGTAAGTGAAATAAAATTTAAATTTTTTTTAAAAACTTTGTAGTTTTTTTATTACTAATAATAGTGAATGTTGAATATTTTTTAAGGAAAAAAATCTAAAAAAATTAATATAATTCTAAAAATACAAAAATGATGTTTTTTCTATGAAAAGTACCAATAATTTTTAAATATATAATTCTTTAATTCATAAAAATATCATCAATTTATTAATTAAAAAAAAACAACTCACAGAAATCCTTCAATTCATCAGTGTATTGTAGAAGCTTTCTTATCTCTCCCTTTTATTTATATATCTTTTTTAATTTATGTAAAATATATTGTGGGATAGGAAAATCATTTACACACAATTTTGATAGCCTAAGAAACCTCATCATACAGATACTTGGTAACCATTGTTAATTCCATCATTTGATATTATCATATGTGGATATATTTTTTCTAAATAATCTAACAACAAAACTCACATATTAATTTAAAAAAAAAAATATTTTCAGTTTAAATCTATTTTCTAACACATCAAATGTCTTTATAACTAATATAAAAGTTATACATTGTTGGACTCGTAATTGCATATTTTATTATTCATTAAGGAAGTATTTGTTTGTAGGCTTAATTGCAATTTTAGTTCCTCTATTTTTATTGATTCACGAAATTGGTCCCTTTATTTTAAAAGTCGACACTTTTGGTCTCTTCTTCTGATTTTTTAACTAAAAAATGATGACGTGAGATATTTTAAGTAACGTGACATATGATATGATAATGTAACATGATTAACATGCATAAAATTTGAATAAAACGCACTAAAAACTTAGCTTTCAACTTCAGAAATTTTTCATATTTTTAATTTAATTAATGACATATGAATAATTAATGTATCTAGATGGTTCTATAACATAGAATTGAATGTCACATCATTAAAAATATGTCAAATTTGCATTTTTTAGTTCAAAAATTTGAAGAAGGGACCAAAACTATTAGACTTTTAAAATAGGGGAACCATTTCCGTGAATTGGTAATTATAGAGGGACTAAAATTGAAGCTTTGTTTGTATTAATGTGATTCAATCTATAAAAATTAATACATCAATAAGTTTCCTTACAAATGGAAGAGATTTCTTTTGAAAAATTATTATGATATATGTAATAAATATATATATTTTTTCTCGAATACAAACAAAAAAAGAATATATATATATATATATATATATATATATATTTATTGTTCTCAAATGCTTCAATAATTAAATATATCTTATTTTTACTTTATTTAATTTAATATTTATCATAAAATATTTTTAATTAATATTGATTTTATTTTTCAATTACTATTTTGTTCTCGTGAAATAAGTTCTTACAAAGGACACTTTTAAAATACACCTATATTTTTATGAGATCAAAAAAATTAATTATATTTAATCAATTTTTTTAATAAATATTAAATTAATTAATTCTAGTTAGAGGTGTGCTACATGTGACAAATATGATTTAGACGAAGTATGAGGAAGGTTTTGATGGCTTACTATACATAAGTAAAATTGTAATATAAAAATAATAGATTTAATTATAGTTTTACTCTATCTATTTATATTAGTTCACGAAATCAATTTATATTTATTTTAAAATTTGACCGTTTTGGTTCATCATTCTGATTATTTAACTAAAAATTAGCGATATAATATGCTTTAAATACTGTGGTATGTGATATAATGATGTAGAATGATTTACGCTCATGAAATTCAAATAAAATCTTCTAAAATCTTAATTAACTTCAAAAGTTATTTATTTTTAAATTTAATTAATGACATATGAATAATTAATGCATCTAGATAGTTCTATATAATGAAATCGTATGTCATATCATTTAAAATATGTCAAGTCGTTATTTTTTAGTTCAAAAATCTATAAGAAAGACTAAAAACTGTCGACTTTTAAAATAGAAAGACAAATTCTATGAATTGGTGAAAATAGAGGGATCAAAACTAAAATTAAACTAAAATAATGTAATTACCGGTCACAAGCAAGTGTTTTTCTTGCCTTATGGGTATTCATTGTTCATAATAAATAACATTTTCCCTTATTAATTGAGTCACGTTAACAAGTGTTTTTAAAAGTACTTATAAAACCATAAAAAAAAAAAAAAAAAGCTTTGTAATAAAGATCAATATTTACGGTTTCAAAATATGAATTACATAATTTCAATTTTTTTTTTGTATATTTAAATTCTTAACAAGTACTCAAAATGTAGTATTTTCTTTTTTTAATTACTTATATTTAAAATTGGAGTGTAACATGAAATAAAAGAACTGGTTCGATAAATGACGGTGGTTTTAGAGGAGTCAAAATTAATTTTGGAGGTGATGAATTGATTATACATCTAAAATTTATTCTAGTTTGAAGCTAGAATTTGGACCATTTGAGTCGAAACTTGATTTTTATATTTAAATTTATTGTTCAACTAACTTTTGCCTGAAGATATCCAAACATAAATCATTTTACATTCAACTAACTTTTAATTAAAATAAATTTTATAAAATCAATTTATTCAAAATCAATTTTAATTACCACATAACCAAATACACGCTAAGTCAAGTAAATACTAATCAAATACTCTCTCTAGTCATTATTATAAGTAAAAAAATAGTTGTAAATCTTGGTCATTATTACAAGTAAAAATTAATTATTTTGATTCATTTAATATTAGTATTTCTAATATATTCTTACTTTAATAAAAAAATATTTAGTGTTACTATTTGAGTATTTGACATTCAAAAGAACAATTTAATAAATTTAGATTAAATTTTACATAAAATTTATAAAATTAATTACACTTAATTAATTTTGTTAATAACCATGAAAATAGTTATTTTTGTTTATAACCGTGATCGAAGAGTTCTATAATACTAATATGAAGATATGCATTAAGCATATGATTAGAAAAAAACAGTAGTAGTTATTGTTGCAAATTATTGCCGAATGTTGGTTCAATAGATAAAAAATTGTCTCACGCTTACAAAGTCGTGATTTTAATTTTCACTATTGATATGAAGATATTTTTAGCAGAAAATATATTAGTATATCTATCAGAATCTTGAGATCTGCTATGACCTTGACGAGTCTCTAGAATCTAATTCATGTAATTTAAAAAAAAAAAAACTATTATTGCAAATTATATGTCCCTTAGATGTAGCTGGTGACTATTATTGCAAATTGGCCAATTCATTTCTACCAAACACTTAGCTTTGCGTATACAATTTGATCTTTAGCTTCATTTTCTTCGATTTTTTAATAATAAGTTCGTGTCTGCATTTTTCGCTTGAGAAGCAGAGAGACATGTGTCTTAAGCAACACATAATCAAAGCCTCGCCTATATATAAAACCTATTTAAATCTACATCGATATAAAATCTTTGTGTCAATATATCTTCTAGCTCTTAAGTTTTTTTATCAACATTTTCCTCAAAAAAAGGTTTTTTTTTTATCAACGTACTTATATTAATATCTGTTTTTTAAAACGGAAAAACAATTTTAATTTAATAATATCCATTATGCTTTATTATTCTATAATAGATTATATGTTATCTAATAAGAAACAGATTTATTTTGTATGTATTGCAAATGTAAATTCTTTTACACATGCATTATATATTTTTTTTAAACAAATGTTATATTAATAGTGTCAATAATTGTTAAAATGATGTTGAGGATAATAATTAGGGGCAGATCTTTTCTAGAACAGAGGTGGTTATGATCACCTCATTTTTAATAGATAGATACATTATTTTAAAAATTTATGTATTATATATTTTATATATATTATCTGGCTCGCTTAATATCCTAAAAATTAAAGTGGTGTGGTGGTTATTTTTCTTTTAGTTTAGCGAAGATCTTTAATTCGATATACCTATAGACTATGCCAAAATTGAACCCCAAATCTCATTATCACTTTCTTTTTAACACATTCACCTTAGTCACCAAGCCAATTTTATATCATTTTTTACACATACATTCAGTCACATCTCACTCTATTATAGTTAAATAACTTGTAAAATAAAATAGTAGGAAGTAGTTTTTATTTACATTAAATTTCATGAACTTTTTTTTAGTCAAAATTTTATGAACTTAATGATATACTTAGAAGGATTTTGAGTTCACTAATTGAATTGATTTTTTTATAGGAAGATTATCGACTTTGACACTTTTTATAGATTTGACCTTTAACAAAGTTTATTACTCATTTGAATTCAACACTTAATTAAACTTACAATAGTTCATACAATTAAACATGACACATTTTTTCTTTAAACGTCTTTATGGAAAATATATAGTACATATTGACGTACTCAAATTAATTAAAAGTCGTACTTTGTTATAATTTGATAAATATCATGGGAGGGAAAATATTGAAATTAAAAATAAATTTTATATTGATAAAATAAAAAAAAATACAAATAAATACATGATATGATATGTTCTATATATATAGGATTAAGGAGACCTAACAAATTAAACACCTAGAAATTAACTCTAATAAACTCTTACATTTAACTCTAACTAACTCTTACAACTAATATGCATGCTTTGAACTTAAACAATGATCATGTACGTTAATTTTATTTTTAATGAAATGATCAATATGTAGATGAATTATAATAGGAATTTCAAGTTGCTCTGGTGAATGTGGAACTCTGTAGAGGCAACCCTATTATGGAGTTCCATGGGCAAGGATTTTCCCATGTGGGGATAAAGAAAAATATCCTCTCGAAGTTTGGGGAAGAGGATTATACTTTCAACCCGTATAGTCTCTATCTATGATAATATTACAATAATATCTTTTTATAAATATAAACGCGAGTTGTAAATATAAAATTTGTTTGATTATTTTTTTAATTTTAATTTTAAAAAATACCTATAATTTAAAACAAAATAGCGCTTTATATTTTATTACACAAAAAAATAATATACCACAACTTTTTTATGTTGATAAAATCTTCGCAGAGATTTTTAAAATTCTTAGAGATAGGGTAGGAGATATTTTGAGGACCAGGGAGTAGCTACTCCGTACCTCCACTTTACTCTAATAACATCTCTTATTTATAATTTGATATTTTTAGTTAATACAATTTTTGAAAAGTATTAAACTCTATTTAGCTACATAAACTATTTTCACTCATAAAACTATTAATGAGATTCTTTGTATTTCCTCAGTTTCTTTTTAATTGACTTATATATAACTTTTTTAATTCTTTTTATTTGTCATTTTCAAAGTTCAAAAAAAATTAATTATTATTTTATCAATAACACTCTTAATTATTTATTTATTTATTATAGAGAGGAATATATGAAATAAATAATAAAAAATAAATAATTACAGATATTATAGAAAAAAATAAATAATTTTATGAAAAGTTACAAAATTTATTGATAGTTTTAGTATATGTCAAAAATCTTAAAACAACAATTAATTAAAAAAGAACAAGAACAGAGGGAGTAGTTTTTTTTGGGTCATTGTAATTTTTATTGTTAATAATTAATATTGAGAACAAACTCATTTTATGCATATAAAATTAAATATGCATGTATTTGTATGCGAAGTGCCGGCGGCAGTTTATTTTTGTCTCTTTTCTTTTTTTGGACCTCATTGTTTGAAAGTATATATTTTTCTAAATGAGGGTACATTATATAATATGTAATTTAGTGTTAAGTAATTTAAAATTTTACTATTAGATTTTTTTACTATTAGTTGTATATGCAAGCTTTCAGCTAAACTTGACAAAAACGTTTACCATGTCAACGAGATAGACAGACATAAGTGAAGCGATGACTTCAATTATAATATATTTGCCTCCTAAACTAGTTTATCCGATTAATCCAATTAATTATATTATAATGTCTTTTCATTCTTCCTAGAGACCCCATCACAATCTAAGAAGCGTAAGCAGAATAACTTAGAATATTTTGTTGTCTTTTTGTATAGAATCAATACTTTGTTATTTGTTTATGGAAAAGGACTATTATACCTATTGACTTTTTCTTCACTAAATAAAAAATTAAGGCTTTATTTGAGAGTTTGGAGGAGAGGGGAGATAATTGTAGAGGAATATTTTATTTTTTTTGAAAGAGTATTTTTGTAGAAAATGATAAAGTTTAATTGCAGTTTTGCTCCCTCTATTTTAACTGAATCACGAAAATAGTCCCTCCATTTTATTTCTTCCCACTTTTGGTCCCTCTTAACATAATTTTGGTCTAAAACTTGATGAAGTGTCATTTTTTTGCGCTTATTTAAGCCACACCATGCCTCAAGATTTCGCGGTGCAACAATTGTACCTGAAATCTATAATCATAAATGGTGTTGTGTGGCTTAAAAAAATGATACTTCATCAAGTTTTGGACTAATATTCTGTTTGGAGGACCAAAACTGGGGAGAAATAAAATGGGAGACTACTTTCGTGATTCAACTAAAATAGGGGATTAAAACTGT
The DNA here is from genome assembly GCA_037974755.1 of Cicer yamashitae. Lineage (NCBI taxonomy): Eukaryota > Viridiplantae > Streptophyta > Magnoliopsida > Fabales > Fabaceae > Cicer > Cicer yamashitae. The sequence goes on from JBBPBQ010020323.1 coordinate 14,446,005, forward strand.
AACTAAGCCAAATGATAAATAAGTACTTATAATTAATGTATTTTTAATATTGAAAATATTATAACAACATAGATTGAATTTAAAGAATTTATAAAAGCCTTCCAAATTTTTTTTAATGCTATTTTTGAGTTATCCAAAATTAGAGGATTTTGTATTACTAATAAAAATAAACTCCCAAAGTCTTCTTCATTTCAAAGTTCTCAATTCTTTCCATGTCATCATTCTATTTTTTCAATGTCCTCTTCTCCTAAACTCTCAAATATACCCTAAGTTATTTTCTAACTCCCATGATTTTAACCTAATTGTAAGAAGATAGGTATTGGATCCACTAAATTGCGAGTTTCACCCCTCTAATGTAATTAGAGAGAGACAAATATAAATTAATCTATACATACTTAATAAATATTTAATCTTTTCATTTCTTAATATGAAGTACCATCTTTAAACTTTAATTTTGTTTTTAGAAAAAAAAATTTAAGTTATTGAGTGATTTAGACAAATTACCTTGCAAGCTATATTTATCACCTAGATAAACATAGACGGTACAAATACATCAAAAAGAATTTCCAAACATATGTTTTTCATAACATACTCGAAAATCATTATAAAATTAGGAACTCGCGAAAAAACAGAGATTACATATTTATATTGTATATTTATTATTATATATTGTACTTTTGGAGTGTCTAAAGGCCTATTATTTGTGTTTTATTGTTTTTATTTATGATTGGGATAGGGAAAAAAGTTAATAACTGATTATCAGAATCTTACTTAAGTTGGTTTTAATAATTAGAATATTTAAGGTTATTTTCTAAACAAACTGTCAGTCCCTTTTGATTGAAATTAACCCCATAAGTGTAACTTTTGAAATTACATATCAGTATGCAAATCAATTAACATATATAACCCAAAAATCACTATGGTTGGTCTAAGACATAGATCTAAAATAAAATTTAATATGAATATTTTAGAGTCTATAATAATATTTTAATAAAATTATTAATTTTTTTTTATAAAAAGTTAATTTTTAAACACTTTAGAATAAAAATTATTTATTAAATTAATATAATTAATTGTGTATAATTATTTATTTATTTGATAATTAAGTCATTAATTTATTTTTATTCAGATAATACTAATTTAGATAAGATTTTATTATTTTTAGATTTAAAATATTAAAATATAAGACATTTTTATTAAGTATATCAACTTTTTAGAGACTTTTTATTAATTAAAAATTTATAATTTTATAAAAACTTAAAATAATTGCTTTAATTGTCTTACCCTTAATTGACCTAATCAAAACTCTTACACAAATTGTCACTTTTTTTTTTGACTCAACACAAATTGTCACTTTAAAAATTAGAAAACATCAAATATTTAATTGAATTTTTTTCTTCCAATAATGTGATTTTAGTTTCTAATAAGCTCAACTATAAAAAAAGTTTCTAATATGCTCACCATTTTACTTGGTATATGTTGTTGTATTGTTTTCACTTTTCAACGGCCGTCTTTAAAAGTTAATTAATCGAGTGGTAACAAAATAAAAGAATTTATGTCAAGAATATTTTTACTCTAATCAATATCTTTTTTATTCAAACTCTAATCAATATTATGAAACACATGTGACTTTTTTTCTATTAGGATATCAAAAATATAAAAATCTCAAAGTAATATAATTTTGAAAAATTAAAAAGACTACCAATCCAGATTTTTATTATTTGTTAGTTTTAGTCTTTAGAGAAAAAATTAATCACGTATTAATAAAGTAATTTATGGTTAACATAAAAATATTTTTTAAAATAGTCAATATTAATAATTAATTTTTTTTAATTATAAATTAATTGTTAATTTTATTAGAAAAAAAACGTTGAACTTATGATTTTTTTGTTCTTCCAACTTATACATGCATACACAAGAACAAAAAAATTTCGAATAATAATATTTTTTTATGAAAACAAACATATATTTTGTAGACTTGCATACAATAAGTACATTTTTTGACCGTCCAATTAAGACTGGTCGGTCTAGATTTATAGTTCGGATTTTAAAAATAATAAATTTGCTTTATTTGTCTCATCCGATTTTGATCAGACATTATGATTGCATGTTGTGGTGGCTCTAAATTTGTTTAGAGTATATGACTGCATAGAATCTCAAATTTTCAGGACACCCAAATTTTCTTTTATAATATAAAAAAATTATACAGTGAAATAAAATTTATATAAAAAATTATATAGTAAAAAATTGCCAAAGTTTGAAGGTTTAATGTTTTTTCTTATTATACTTTATGTCTAAAATTTTGAATTTATAAATTGTTAAATCATTTTGATTAAATATGTACGAAAAATGACAATTTTTTTTATCTCTATACTAAATTTAAAACCCTATAAAACAATTATTATTATTATTTTTTTCAATTCTCCTAATTCTTTTACTCTTGTTACTTTTAGGTTCCTCAAGTTTGCTTCTAGTGTGGAATGCTACTACCACATATTTGAACTAATAAATACATTGTATAATTATTTTATCTATAATTCTATTGTAGTTTTGATTTGATTTAAAACTTTTTAAATTTTAATTTATTATATATATAACTTATGAAAAGAATAAATAATTGATATAAAAAAATAAAACACCAAATTCAAACTTCTACTTCTATGTATCAACCAAATTCGGAAAGAGGAACTTGACTGCATGCAAATCAAAATCCATATTTTATGAAGTAGATGATGAGTGTTATAATTTCATTGGGAATATGAATATCCATGTTACTTCGCAATTGGCATGTGTGAGGCTTACAAAGCCTCAAGGGGGCAGGGAAATTCAGACGGCTATCACACTTACATTCATGAGTCTTATATCATGATATTATATTAAATAAGGTGTTGAGTGTGAGCTTTGTGATACAAAAATGTAAATAAGAGGGATATTAAGAAAAACTCAACTCCTACCTCTCTTAAAATTAAGACATAAAATATAATTTATAAAGAAAGTTATTTTTATTTTATAAATTAATTTTGTAAAAGTAATTCAAGTTTGATATATATTTTACAAGACAAATGTAGTTTCATATTTCTCATATTTATAAGAAAGATAAAATGTGTGCCGAGGTTCTTACTATTGTCGATTTTTACATTTATTGTTTTATTTGGTGAGACTTACCTCTTGTGTATTTACTTTTGTTACAGTGCATTCTTTTTTCTTTTCTTTTGGTTTTATTAGCTTTGAATTTTTTAAGTAAGATTTTCAATGAAATAGTAATTTCTTGAATTTTAGTTTAATCTTTAAACTTTTTATATTTTTAATTTTTATTATATTTATTGAAGTACTACAAGTGATAGGTGATTTTGGATGTTAACATAGTTATGATGTGATTTCTATCGTACCATGCATTTGTACTTTTTATTTTTGTTAAAAAAAAAAAAAGAAATTCAATGTAAACACCTAGTAAAAAAATACTTTACTATATAATGAAGATTATTTATCAATAAAATTAATGAATATTTTAGATTTACGCGGTGGATACAACGCAGATTCTTTGATTGAAATGAGACGGTTGAGATTTATATCTCAATAAATAAATAATGCAAGGAATCCATTTCCTATATTTATGCAAAACAATATTCATAATTCATGTCAAAATCAATGTTACCTGGCTTGTCTAACGACAAAAAAGTGACAAGAGGTCAAATGTTGCAGCTACTACCATACAAAGCCCCAACACATACACACAAGCAGAGCATGGGTTTTCAATTTGCATAAAAAAGAGTTGATTTGGATCTTAATTTTCTCCTATATATAATTCTCCCATAAGCTTGATAAAAAAAAAAATTCTCTATTGAACCATGATGTGCTTTCTTTGTTAGCTCTTAGCATAATTTGCGTTATGAGTTTTGGCATTATAATATATTTTGCCTTTTAAAAAAAAAGTAAAACGAGTGTTTAAAAAAATTTGAAACCATTTTAATATTTTTATATTTATTACACGTGTTTTGAGAAAAATTGAGTCTCCTACCGCAAGTACAATTATTGTAAGGGATCATTACATATAGAGATAATTTATTTTAATTTAAATTTAAGAGTTCTACAATTACGACATTATGAAATTGTTGTAGGAAATCCAGATACATATATATCGAAAAGATCCTTGCATCAAATTCAAACATGAATGTGTCACTTGTTTGGCTAAGTTTCCCATGTTTGGAAAGCATTGATGTAAGCCACGTAACTATGTCCACCAAAATTTTCAATCAATATAATAAGGATTTAATATATATATACTGATAATATAAAAGTTTTTTATCTCAGTTAATTACAACTGTAATTATAATTATTCGTATGTCAATTACAACTGTAATTATAATTATTTAGGGAATTCGAGGGAGCGCAATAACAATAACGAGCTAAACATCAAGGATCTATAAGACGATTTGACATTACATCTCAACTCAAAATCTTAAGATAATAAGTACATCATATATGAGTCATCTCTCTCTCTATCTTTTATATCCAACATTTTCTTTATTCCTAGTCGATGTGAGACTAACCATTCACACTTGAATTCCAACACTGTTTCCCTCAAGTGTGAGTCACCCACAACACTAGACTTGATCCACACCAGGATCTCCCACTACCGCTCCCTATCAAACCGAACCATGACCCTGATACCATATATAAGAGAGGCGACCCATATACTCATTAACTTAATATTTTGGATGGAGATGTGGTGTCAAAGTCTCTTAGCGATCTTGGACGTTTAGCTCATTGCTGTTGCCACGCTCCCCAGACTTGAGGGAAAGATTGTTGGTGGGAGATCCTAGTGTGGATCAAGTCTAGTGTTGTGGGCGACTCATACTTGAGGGGAAGATTGTTGAAATTCAAGTGTGAGTGGTTAGTCCCACATCGACTATGAATAGAGGAAATGTTGGATATATAAGAGAGTTGATACATATACTCATCGCCTTAAGATTTTTGGTTGAGATGTGGTGTCAAAGTCTCTTAGGGATCATGGATATTTAGCTCATTGTTGTTGTCGTGCTCCCCTAGACTCCCCAACAACTTCAAAAGTCACAATCATTAATGGTTGTGATGAGCTAACGGTGTAACCTTTTTTACACTATCGGTGCATAGTAATTAAAGTCATATAATAATACATGACCATATATCTTTACTTATAAGCTTCTTTTTTGTAACCTAGCTATCATAATTTCTTTTTCTCGGTCTCTCTTCTTCTCGTTACAATGTTCATTTTATTCAGATTGATAGATTAACTTTGATCCAGTAAAGACAAATTCAGTCAATGACTTCTTTGTCCTCAACGTTGCAAATCCAGAGACATAGATATTTTAGTCACTTTAGTTTTGTCAAATTTGAAAGTATTTTGTTGTTTTATGCTATTAACTTGAATGCTGCGAGCTTGTTCGCAAATCCATCCTCTTCAATTTTGGATAAATTTATATTAGTGTTGTTTATGATCGATATATTTTCCTAATTAATATTATTTTAGTCAAAAATATATATCTTTACTTATACCTCCTTCATATTGATCCGTTGTCATAATATTGTTTAATCAAGGATGAATCCCACAAAGGAATATAAGTGAACCAATTGTAAATATGTAACTAAGCATTAATATTGTATTTTTTAAGGATTAAATAAGTTTGTTCATTCTTATAAAATTTTAAAATTTATTTTTTAATCACGGTTAAAAAAATCACATTATCTGTAAAACCTAGTTAAAATGGTAAATATCGAGATTTTTAAGTTGGATACCAAGTTACAAGTTGGAACCCGTAGAACCTCGCAATTGTGTGCAAATTTCTTTACCATTTTATTTACGGGCTAAAAAAATTAGTTTTAGTGTTTGTTTAAATGAAACTGTTTAATTGTCCTTCAACTTTTAAATTTTCAAATGATTTTTTGCAGTTTGTTTATAACATTATTAGAAGTTCATTTACACAAATTCAAATCTTTTTAACTTGAGATGTATTAATTATGAATTTCTAAATGTCATAAGCTCATGATAAAAGTAATGAAAATATAGACCTAGAAATCGAATTTGAAGTTCATTTTTTGTGGAAGAATTTTTTATAGTGTTATTATCATGTTTGCGAAAACATCATTCAAAATTATATGTTAATGTTCTAACAAGGACTAAAACTACCTGCAAAATAAATTTTTAGAGGCTATTATCACCTCTAACACACACACTCACACCTTACTATTATCACACCATATTTATGGGAAAGAACTTTATAACACAACCCCTTCCTATCAACCTCCACCACCATTTACCAATTAACACATAATTGAACTTTCACAAGTTACACACACACAATTCCCTTCTTTCACGCTCCAAACACTCTCTTTTCCATTTAACTTAATCCCCCTTACGAAAATTCCTTTTGAGGCTTGACACTAACTCAAAGAGAAGTAGATTTGCCATAATTTCACGAATATTGGCCCAACGTTTCTCCCCGAAAACAAAAGTATCATCAACAAACTATAGACGAAATAATCTACACTTGATCTTGCTTCCAATCTGAAAACAATTAAATAAGTCGTTTCATTACTAATGCACAAAGCATAACATTCAATCTCTCACCACTAGTAAGAAGAGAAATGGTGATAGTGGTGCACCTTGTCAATGGTCAAAACCAAGTGAAAACTCATTGGTACGATTCCTGCTGACTAACACAAATGGAATTTATGAACTCATGTACTCCATAATCCAAAGTCACCATAACACAAAAAAATTCATTCCGCACATCACCGGTCCAAATAATTTCATTCCATTGTGTGACACCCTCTATCCTATAAATGAAATATGACGTCAAAAACGCATAAATTAAAACTTTATTTATTACTTTCAAAATACAATTAGTGGTATAGAAGATATAATTGATTACAACTTTTAATCCATAATAAAATATTTTTTTTATAAATAACCATGATCTCCAAAGTCATATTGTTAGAACCTAATGTAATCTAAACTTCAAGGACTTTGAATCCTCAAACTTATAACTTGTATGGTCAGAACTTCAACACTTCGCCAACCATGTACCACCTATATCAGTTTTATGGGTGAACATCACAAACAAAAAACATAATAAAGCAGAACATGCATAATAGCCACTTAGGTATACTTGATATTCATTTAGCACATAACAATTCATCATATAACCACCTTTAATCATTTATCATAATCTAGGACATAAACACTTAGTCATGTAATCATCTTTAATCATTTGACATCATATCATCAACTTAATTAAATCATACATTTAATTATAATCATTCTTCAACGGTGAGGTCATTCAATGTATAAAAGGTACATATATCCAACAATGTCTTGCATTTCTATCAATGTCTAACTTCAACACCTAGATCCAAGTACTTTAGGTTGTGACAAGTAGGAATGTCCTCTCCTACCCAATGAACAAGAATGTGTAATCAATGTTAACTAGTATTTCATGGATTGTCCCATAATTACGTATTGGGCAATACATAATGACATTCCTACCTATAATTCCCTCAAGGTCCCATCGACTGTCAATCTCCAATTCTATCACAGTTACCGATGCTCTCATATTTTAATTATGTATGTTAACACGTAGGACAAGATAATCATCATTAATATTGATGCCATTTAAAAGAACACATCTCATATTTGTGACTGTGTAGCATAAATGCTATCATATTAATTAGTTGTCATGACTTGTTAATCTACTTATTAATTACTTAACTCTTCGTTGCTAGTCATCAATAACCAGTACTATTAGGTTTACTACGTAAAAGAGTTATGTATCCACTAGGTTTAAAAGTCTATACTTTCTTAATTTATATTTAGGGTTAGGAGTTCTCAAAATAGGTTTTGACTGACAAATTAACCCCTTTAAAACGTGCGTGAATCGTGGCATAACACTATAAGAATTTTGTGATTTTGTTAGGACCAAATGCCCTAGGAAATGCTAAAATGCCCTAGTTATAATACTAGTAAAAAAGGAATACAAAGGGCTAAAGCCCTCGCAAAAAGTCATTTTTTTTGAAGAAAAAAAGATGACCCGTACATAAGGCCAAAACCCTTGAAAACAACATAGGGTTGAGGCCTTTGGAACATACCTAGGCTACAACCCTCGTTGATTTAAATTTTCAGAATATTTCTCAGGACTCAAGCTCTCATTAAATTCACATGTCAGAATGTTTTTCATGGCTATGGCCCTAGCTATCCTCACCTTTTACATAATTTCATTGGGCTAAGGCCCTCACTAAACTCACGCGACACATCATTTCCCAAGGCTAAGGCCCTTATAAATGATTTTAGAAGTAAAAAAAAAATTATTTTATTTTAAATTCATATCAAAATAATTGGATTATTCAATTTTATTTATTAAAATATATAATAAAAATTCATTTAAATTTAATCATATAAATTTTATTTTGGTAAAAATTTAATTAAATATTTATTTTAAATATAATTGAATAATTATAAAATATTATTTTAAATTATTTATGTAATTAAATAAATTATTTTAAATTTATATAAAATTGAATAAATTTCATTTTCATGTTCAATAAAAAATGATTTTTTTAATTATTTAAATAATTTTCAATATTATATATATTTAAATTAAAATTAAATTATTTAAAATGATTAATAAGATATAAATAAATTTGAAAATAAAGCTATAATAAAACATTATATAATTAATTAATGACCTAAAATTATAATATATTAATATTATTACAAATTAACATATTCCTTCCTAAATTACAAATAAAAATTCAAATTAAATAACATATATACATAAAATAAACTTATATT
>JBBPBQ010020323.1:14455150-14503643 GCA_037974755.1 Cicer yamashitae
ATATTTTTTAATACAAATTTAAATAATAAATCAAAATCAAACATTTAAAATTTTAATTTTCACATTACGATATTAAACACATTTTAAAATATAAAAAATAACATAGAAATCAACATACAAAAAAAAAACATACAAGTCACATATCACAAATAACATTACTAATATACATTTTGAATATATAAAAACAAAAAACTAGAATATATAAAAAAAATATTATATAGCAAGAACAACTTGAAAATGAAGAAGAATAGATGTAGAATATGGTGCTCGTAAACTAGAAGAGAAGAAAAGAGAAGGAAGTAGAAAATAGAAGACAAATGAAGAAGAAGAGAAGAAGCTGAAAATGGGGAAGAAAGAAGAGAAGATAAGAAAGGAGGAAAATGTTGAAACATAAAGAGAAGGAGCATGGGTGAGGGCTTTAGCCCTTGGTAATTTAATAAGCCAATCAGTGAGAGCTTTAGTCCTCATAAATTTGTTTTCATGGGTGAGGGCTTTAGCCCTTCGGTCACTGAAAAAGTACACTACAGAGGGCTTTAGCCCTACCAAAATTTTAATATAGCATTACCTAAGACTATGACTCTCACAAAATCCAAATGTCCATATTTTTCTAGGTCTTTGGCCCTAGCAAAATAACTTGACTATTTTGCTAGGATTGTGACCCTTGAAAATTCAACACAGTTACATAGTGAGGGCTAAAAGGCCCTAACAAATCTCCTAGGGTTGAAAATCTCTAGGAATTACCTTAGGTATTTCAGCTTATTCTTGTAGTGAAGGTTACTTAAGAGTTCAAGTAGAATTTGATCGTTTTTCAATTGAACTGCTGACTTAATTTGATCTGTTAATTGGTTAATTTAAAGGACCTAATCGATTAATTTGACAAATAAATGACTTAATCAATTAAATATCACATGTTAATTGATTAATATATTTGGTCCAAGACTTTTCTATCTATCTTAATTCGAAACCGAATGTTTGACTTCCTCCCTATGAAGCTCGAAAACGTAGTACATATGTAGGTATGGTACAATACAGATATGCAGATACATACATTTTTTGAAAATTAGGATACAATACGACTTAGATACACTAACAAAAAATTTATTTAAAAAATTATATACATAAGGAATACTTGTAAAGAAAGAGATATTGATCATTCAACATAAATATATAACTACAAAGATAATAACTTTCATAATATATTTTAATTCTTGTATTAGAATATCAACAAAAGTATCATTAAAATAATTTAATATAAATATTGACTTTATGTAATAGTCAACAATTCAAAAACACTTTTCATTTTCTCTTCACCCAATACAACCATCCATAAAAAAAGCCATGGCTTCTAATTAAGTCTGGTTCATCGAGAGACAATTTTACCAATTCAAAAATTTCAATGTGATCTTGAAGTGGATCATGTACATCTCCACTAATGTTTCAAAAAACAGTGTCTCATCTTTTTTATTTATCTGACTTTCATAGAATATGTATCTATAAGTATCCATAAAATATCTCAGAAGTATTAGATAAATAAATCTTTTTAAAATAAAAATAATAATTTTAATACTTCTAAAATACATATCAAGAAGTATCTATAAAATATTAGATACATATTGAATACAGGTACAACCCTAATTTAAAAGTATCCGAGCTTCGTAACTTCCTCCTCATCAAAAACTTGCACCAACCGAATATATATGAGCATTACCACATTTTCAGAATATATATGAGCATTACCTTACTTCATTATATAATTTTAATTTTTCATCTCAATGAATATCATACATTATTTGATGCTACAAATAATTTTAATAAAGTTTGTATAATATTGCGATCAATTCACACTGCAACAACGATAATCTATGACACAATGTTCATAATACTTTTGTTTTTCTTTTGTTTTTTTTTTTATTTTCTTTTGTTGAGGCCGTTATATTTTGCTATTGGTAATTGGTTGTGTTCAACAAGTTGTTTATTTTCCCTAAAAAAAAAAGTTGTTTATTTAAGTTTTTACTAACCAAATTTATTTCTTTATTGAATTCTCTGAAAAGACAATGTCTTATAACATTTATAGTAGGTTCGGGGTATTGTAGAGTTTTATTTATTTTTTCCTAAATATTTTTACAATTAACTATCAATTTTCAAGCAGCATCATACTCACTAATATAGCATCTGATTTAACCAATTTTGTGACTGATGAGAAGTGAGGAAAAGCTAACTAGGCCTTTAGATGTAACCAAGCTATAACTGAGTTTTAAAACAACACTATACACAAAAAATTAATGTATAGATGTATATTTATAACTGAAGCTAAATAAAAGCATTGAAAGCATTGAAGGTACGTACTTAAGCTATAATTTAATTACCTGATTTTGTGAGGTTGAATATTATGTCTCGAATTCGAATTATGTATTTTGTAGTTGTGTAAATTAATTATGATAATATTTATTATTTCTTTTAAGACTAAAAAAAAGCCGTGAAAGTCTTGTTAAATGACTTGTAACTAAAAAAACTAAAGCAAAATGAGTCTAATAAAATAAAGACATAATTGCTCTTGCGGTCCCTTAACTTAATTTCAATTAACACTTCAGTCCTTTATCTTTTTTTTTTCTTCTCGATTTAGTTTTTTATTTAATTTTAAGTAACAATTTGATCCTTTATATCTTAAAATGTCAACAATGTTATCATTTCTTTACAGAAACTTAGAAAATTAATCAAAATCTTCAAACAAAACCCATAAAATTCAATACCAATTTCAAGAAAATTCATATATTCATCAAATGCATAACTCAAATATTCAAATAAACTCATATTTCCATCTCCAACAACATCAAATTCATCAAATAAAGAATGAAAATATGAGTTTATTTGAATATTTGAGTTATGAATTTGATGAAATTTGCATTATATTGAAGATTATAATTAATTTTACGGGTTTTGTTTAAAGATTTTGATAAATTTTTGTAAAAGAATGATAACATTGTTGACATTATAAGACATAAAAGATCAAATTATTATTTAAAATTGAATAAAAGACTAAATAAAAAAAGATAAATGACTGAAGTGTTACCTGAAATTAAGATAAGGGACTGCGAAAGTAATTATTCCTAAAATAAACATGTTTATGCGAATATAAAATTACTTCACTTATTTTAGTCTATATATAACTTTCTCCACGTTTTTTAAGTGTCATATTTTAGAAAAAAAATCTTTTTTATTTGTTGTTTTCAAAATTCAACGTAGTATTAACTATTGCTTTGTTAATATTGTCTTTAATTATTTATTGTAGAAAAAAATAAGTGAATTGAATTAATAAATAAAAAAATCTACTATAGAAAAATAAATAATTTCCTAATCATAGCAAAATACTTTAGAAACTATTATATAGTTCTAAAACGTACTTAATTTGATTAATTGAAAATATAATATTTTTTCAAATTATAAAATAAGTGTTGGGAAATTTTTTTTTGTCTTATATGGTTCACTCGGTTTGATTCATAGACAAATGTTTTTTCTTTCCGAAGGCTCCCCAGTCTCTTGAGGTAATATTGTCTAATATTGTCAATCATTAAATATAAACATATCTCTTCAATAAAAATGTGAACCTTACTTCAACACATTATATGATACTAACCATCTTCACTAGACTCTTCAAAGGTTGATGATAAGACAAAGTTTAACTTCTAGTCACTCAATTCTAGATAAAAAAAGTTTCCTATAAAATTATATGTTTTTTTGACATCTTATTTTTTTTTTAACTCCTCTAGAGTGAATAAATAAAAAATATTAATAGATATTTCAACTCACTTACAATTAATCTTTTAATTTAATCGATAGTAGTGATCAGTGATTTTTTTTTTTTTTTTTTTTACTTTAAAGTAAAGCGATTGAGAGATCCAAGAACTTTACCTTGCAATAAAGGGGTGAGACAATTATGTAGGGCCATTATTATTATTTTTATTTATAAAATTGACAGAGGACAAAGCTTAGAAAAAAAACATAATATAAATATATGTCCAAAGCTGCTTCTGCTTCACTTCACTTCACTTAAGTCACCTTTCTTAATTTCCTCTGCGATTTGTTTCTCATTCTCAAAAACACTTCACAAACACGTTTTCATATTTTTTTTGTTTCTCATCATCATGGCCAGACCCCAACAACGTTATCGTGGTGTACGCCAGAGACATTGGGGCTCTTGGGTCTCTGAAATTCGTCACCCTTTATTGTAATTTAATTTTACTTTCCCTTCACTCTTTAAATTCATATTCACACCCCCTTTAACTTTAACTTAATTTTCTTTATTAAAAGATATTATTTTTTTTCTTACAACATCATTCTCCCCTTTAATTTTGTTTCATTCATTTCACTTGTGAACAACTCTTTCATGTGTGTATTAGTTGTCAAAGTAATTTACTATATTATTATAATATAAAAGATGTTTATGAAAATTGATTTATTTTGTTTTTTATACAATAAATAATTTGTGAAATTTATGGTATGGAGATGGTGCCCAACAACACCGAAGTACCAAAATTCTCTATCTTAATATTTTTCTTGTGAAAATCTCTTTTATGTTTGTGTTTTTGTGTGTGATGAATTCATGTGTGTGTTATTTGTTCAAGTAATTTACTACATTATTTTATATTCACTTGACTTGGTCATATGTTTATTTTTTTATTTTTTATTTTTTTGGTACAAAGGTCATATGATTATTAAAATGGGTGGATATGAAAATTGATATATTTTTTGTTATTTGATTTTGGGCTATAGTAATTTACTAGATTATAATATATACAATACAATTGACTTGATCATATGATTATTACAAAGGGTGTTTATGAAAATTAATTTATACTTTTTTTTTACTATAGGAAGACAAGAATATGGTTAGGAACATTTGAAACAGCAGAAGATGCAGCAAAAGCATATGATGAAGCAGCAAGATTAATGTGTGGTCCAAAAGCTCGCACCAATTTCCCATACAACCCAAATGGACCACAATCATCTTCATCTAAGCTTCTCTCTGCCACTTTAACTGCAAAATTAAATAAATGTCACATGGCTTCACTTTCTCTTCAAATGTCAAAACAACAACAACAACCTCAAAGAGAGCCTAATCATGTTTCATCAACACAAATGTCTAGTTCAATTATTAACCCTTTTGTTGTGTCTAATAATGACATTGTTGGAACAAGTGGTGAAAATGGTTTTAGATGGCTTGATGAAGTGAATTGGGTTGGTTTTGAAGGTCAAGTTGAAGTTTCTCATCAACAATTTCAGCCTGTTCTTGAAGATGATCACATTGAACAAATGATTCAAGAGTTGCTTGATTATGGTTCAATTGAGCTTTGTTCCGTTGGTTCATCTTAGACTACTCTTAAAAAACATGTAGTTTTTCTCGTTGATGATACTTTTTGGGAGATGAAATTAGGGGATTTACACATTCACGCATTTGAAACATCGATGGTCGTCTGATTTTGACATGATAATCCAAAACATTCAGACTTTTACTTTATTTTATAATACACAACGTCTACCGATGTTTGATCTTGATCGAACGACTACCGATGTCTCAAATGTATAAATGTAGAAATTTTCAACTGCAGACAAGTTAATTCGTTATGAGAGTCTAATAGCAGTTGTACTAAATCACTATCTAATAATAATTGTATAAGGTTTAGTAACTTTGGAGATTCACTTCACCCTTAGTTTTCACTTTCAATCACTTGTTGAATGAGAATGTAACAAATGATGCATATGATGGACTTTGATAAATAAAATTAGTAGCAAAAGCATACAATTTTTCAGCTTGTGTTTTTGTTTATATTTGGTATTACCTAAAGTTGTGCAAAATTCTTCACAAAGTGTTGGATGGTGGTGGGGTCACAGTTTGTTGTAAGATATGATATCCCTAGCTTTTATTTGTTTATACATTGCTTGTTACCATTTTTTAATAGAGATAATTAAACTTTGGTTTATATGACAAGAAAGACAATAACAAGAAAAGAGAAAAAGAAGAAGGAAAAGAAGAAAAAAGGAGTAATCAAAGTTAGTCATCATGACATTTGTTATAAAGAAAAATGTGAAACAACTTTAATAATGGATTTGTTTGTTTAAAATTTTTAAAAAGTGATTTTTATTTAAAAAAAATAGTTTTATGATAATTTTTTAAAAACGTTAAAGTTTGTTTTGATTTATTTGTTACTTATTAAAAAAAGTAATTTTGATATTAAATAATTTAAATATTCATTATTAAAGATTTTAACAAGATAAAAATTACATTTATGTTTAGATAAAGTATCTTTCAAAATTAAATTTTATGAATAGCTTCTCAAAATAGCTTTTCATTTTAATTACTTTTTGAAATTTCATTATCCTAAAAAAATTGTAGCAAATAAATGAAATACTTAAAATGATATTTTAAGATAAAAACTATTTAAACTAATTTTTCATTTGAAGCTTTATTTAAAAAACAAATATTATAACAAAAAAGATATAATACTATAAAAATCATTTTAAAAAAATCTTAAACAAACGGGCCCAATATAAATACTAATAAAAGGCGATTTTTTAATATGACCATTCGATATTTTTTTAAAAATTCTAATAATTCAGAGTTCAGTTAAAAGATAAATAAAATCTAATCAATAATTATTAATCATCTGAAACCAATCACTTACTTAAATACAAATTATTTGAGACATGGTTAGCACTTTGTTGTAATAAAGCTACTACCACCACTTTGGCATTAGTAGGCGCTGCCATGATGATAAGGAAACAGAGAAGGAAGCAATTTGAGAAAAAATGATTAGTTAAGAGTTTATTGTCCAAACATAAAAGTACTTTGGTCTTGAATCAAGGAATATGCATACAGATACTGCCAATTATGACCAAGTATGCCAATTTGGAGAGATAATGATAAAGCATTGCTTTTTTGACAATAAACATTGCTATCATACATTTTTCTTTTCCCTGCAATCAGTTAATTCTTTTATTTGTTCATATTAGAAGTTGAACATATATTCATTTCATTATATAAGTTATCTTATTAAAATCAACTGTTAAAATTATCAATTACTTAAATGTGTGAAATCCAGGTTTAAATAGAAGGAAGTTTTCCCTATTCTAAATCCAAAACAAACATACCTTAAAAAAAAGCCAAATCAAAATAACAACCTCAAGAAGGATATAAGCTATACAGTGAAATTTCACATTTTCAACATGAGTGTCTTTGTGTAATGGGAATACCCAATACATGTTAAAAAGACATAAGGTCTAAATAATTTATAATTACTGACTTTATAAATCAGTTGTGTGATGATTAAATAAATTTAATTTATATACATTGTCAGTATAAATTTTTTTTATATTGTCAATTAATAACAACTCTTAAATCATTATAGATGTTTTACTTTTACCATAATTATTTCTAAAGTCAATTCAATGAATGATTGTGATGTGCTGACAATGCATGATAATTAAACTCAAATTTAATATAAAAGAATTTAATATGGTATCAAAACCTATTCATTTCACCAAATTATTCACACACCAAACTTAAGATCGAGAATCGCTGCAGTGATATAATCACACAATTATACGTAGTAATAAATCTCGGCTATTGATTTGAGATCGGAGGTTCCAATTACAGGCACACTATATAAAGTTTAATCAATCATGTTCGTTGATTGAAATTGAACGATTTATGACTATAACTGCATCACACAGTTACAACAGATAATCTGTTTTTCTGAACCTATCACTATTAACGTGAAAGGTGTAATGAAAAAGAATAAAATATTATATTAATTAAATAAAATGTAAAAATAGTTTATAAAAAAGTAACGTGTAAAATACTATCAAAGCTTATCTAAGAAGTTCAATTTGTACTAAGAAGATTCATGATCCAAAGTCATTCATGTGAATGTCCACCAAGTGAGCCAAAACACTCTTAGCCGTTCCTATAATTTCTAACTTGCTTTTTCTGGTTGATGACATACCAGACAAACTTTTTTCTATTTCCTATCCTCGATTTTCGCTTACAAACCACTCGACAAGTTCATTCATGATCTACATGTTCAACTCCTTTTTGTTTTAAGATAATTTTGTTCATGAAACCTTTTGTTTTTTATGTGAAATGATAAATAAATTTGCATTTGTAAGGTATCATATTCGAATCTAAAATATAATATACACTTTAATAATATCGATATTTGTCAACTGAAATAGATCTTACAAATGTCTTTATTGTAATTTATTAATAGTTTTAATATTCTTTCTACCTAACATTGAAGTTTAAATTATAAAAAAAAAGTTAAAATTATCTATTTTATAGCAGTGATGAACATTTTCCTTTTTCATTTGTGTGAATGTATTTCAACGAGAATCCTATCTTTTTCTCAAATCACATCTAAAATTACAACTTGTAATACATGTGTAAATTTACTCTTTTGGCCTTTTAACTTTTTTTTTTCTTTCCAATTTTTATTTGTTCATTTATCTTATTTTTTTAGGTAGCAATTTGTTACGTGTGTTCTCAAACATTAGCAACATATTAATTGTTAAATTTGTATTAGATCGGAGGGTAGGACCCAAAACCTCTTTATCAATTAATCTCAATATTTCTCCTCCAAACCACTTTATTATTCTCGATCTAATTGGACTATTTATGGTTTTCTCCAATAGCTTTTTATGTTCTAGTTTGTAGTACAACTGTTGTAGAAGATTTTGTCTACGACACACTTATAAATATACTAGTATCAAAACTATTACTTTATGCATAAATAATAATAATAATAATAATAATAATAATAATAATAATAATAATAATAATAATAATAATAATAATAATAATTTGTTTACTTGATAAAAGGTCTCATGTGTGATGTCATAAACTCATGATAGAATTTGTATCCTAACATAAACAAAAACTATTATGAACTTTTAAAAGGTATCATCTTAGGATTGAGATGGATATCGTGAGCACTAATTAGAGTTTTGTCTTAATGCTTTAATTTTTAAAGAAAAAGTGATTATAATAATCCAGAGTTTACCTATGAGTATGTTAAATTTAACTAAGAACTATTTCAAGCATATATAGTTGAAACTTAGACACCCCAAATCATTTCTTCTTTAACTAAAATTCAATATTAACTCCTACAACAAGCCAACCACTTGCTTAAACCCTCTCTATAGATGGTCCAACTATTTCAACTCAGATGTTAATGGTTTAGAACATGTGAAACTAATTTGTTTAAAAAAAATATAAATGACTATATAAATTGAAAGTTATATGATATTACATATCAATTCGAGAAAATTCGAATTTAATTCATAACTGAAACAATTATTTGATCAGATTTTGCATACTCCCTCTATTCTTAATTTATTATAAGAAAAAAAATTCAATTTTTTTTGTTCCTTAATATAAACAATTATAATTAACTTCTCAATTTTTAATTTTATTATTCCTATAATACTTTTCATTAAATTTTTGTAACAATTTTCTATACATTTATCGAATAATTCAAGAAAAACTTTCGGGTAGTCTAGATTTAGGTAAAAGGTGTTAAGTGGAAAGTCACAAAAAATGAATAAGGATATTTTTGTATATTTATATATATATATATATATATATATTTTATTAAATCAAGAAAACTTATTAACTTTACCTGATTTTTTTAATAAACATATAATTGATTAAATTTTCTTATAATAAAAAATGGAAGGAGTACCTCTCAACTGAATTCCAAATTACTAGAATTATTTTTCTTTAAAACCACAGGTTAAGACAAATAAAATTTACTACATCAATTGAGTAGATAGTTTTTTTTTTTCTCTTCAATTCAAGTAAAAAACATATCCATCGCACCACTTTTATTAGTAAAATATCAACGAATTGATTGCTTCACATTGTTAGCTCTTTTAAGGACCATTTTACTTAAAATATTGAAATATCAAGTCATTGTTAGAACATATTTTCTTACTAATAGAGTAAGCCTAAACTAGAAGTCCAAATACACATGGTGTGTTTTTACAATTCTTCTTCTTCTTTTTTTTTCTTCCAAATTAATTAAATAAACTTGGAACTTTATGTGTCACTTTGGAAATGTAATTGTTTTTTAGCTGGCAACTTTAATTACTATGCATGGGAAGTGTCTTCCATGCTTACAATCAAGACCATGTTTATTTCCAACATTCCGGACCCTTATGTCTCTTGGCTTTAAAACATTCTCAAGTCATATATATGATTTGCTTCACACCAAATGCGTACATATAGTAATATATATCAAAGATAAGATAAAAAAAAATGTCAAACATTGTAGCTGGAGATCATATATCAAGATAATTAAAGTGCACAATTTCTAGCTTTATGATTTTTTATTTATTAAAAGCTATATGAATTTTCTTCTTCTTATTTTTGTCCATACATATATGGATTAAGTGTCGGAGAATAAAAACTAATATTGTCATAGAAGCTCATAGTTCACTATTTTTAGTTCACTATTTTTATGAGGTGGAGTTTAAAAATTTGGATCTATCATGTCCTTTGGATTTGACTTATTCTTATGTTGGATTATGACTAAGAGGATTGGGGTTGCGGGAGACAAATCCTTGCGGTATAGTTCAAGTGAAACTCATAATTTCAACCGTAATATTTAAATACATATTTGTACTATGTAATTTTAAGATATTGCAATATAGAAAAAGTACTATATGTGTTGAATATTAGATTTTTACATCGTGACTAACTAATCATATTACAAAATTGATTTATTAGGTTCAATATAAAAAATCTTATATGATATTAATAGTCTATCGATTTGGATTACCCATACATTAAATCTAATAGTATTAAACGTGAAATGGGTATTGAGAAAAAACCAAATCCTACGTAAAAAAAAAAAAATAGATTAGATGAGTTTATAAATAGAGATACTCTATAAATTGCAATATATAAAAACCTAATTTTGAATATTTTTGATACAATTGAGCGAACCCAACTATCAATCATTTTGTTTTTGTGAATGCCGTTGATTTATGTCTTTATTTTAGAGCTTATTTGAGTTCTAACAATCTCAAAAATATTTGCATATTTGTCCTAATTTACTGTGAATAAAATTGATTCAATCCAAATTCAATCAATGTATTAATCTAACGGTTGAGAAATAATATAGTGATTGAACTTGGATTGAAAGTAACTACATTTATGCAGAAGATCTAGATCCAATTTGATTTACATTATTGAAGAACAAACATAAGAATATTCAAAAGCTCAATTGTAGAGGATCCAGTTTGATTGGATTCATTGCTCTGAACAAATTCTTTTTGCATGTCAAATATGTTCATGGGTGAAAATTACGGCTGTCATAATCATAAAACGTGCTTCATCATTTACCAGTACTATGTTAATTTAACTTTATTTTTTTTTAAGTTTAAATATATTTGGAGAGGTGGGTAGCACAAAGAATTCTTGAATCATAACCTCATGCTTAATGATTACTTATGGTAATTGATTCTGTCTCCCACGTCCAATTAAAAGCAAAAAACTTGATAAGCCTAATGACATGACAATAAAAACCATAGATTCGGGTTAATTAGTTGAGTAATCACTTAACTAGCCTTTTGCAATAGTTTTAAAGTGAATTTATTTTATAAAACAGATTTGTAAAGAGAAAGATGTGTTAGACTTAGTTTTTTCAAATATACAACCATATATACTCAATATTAATTTTGATATATGTTTATATTTGGTGCGTAGGTATAAATGGTGGATTGTGGATGATTCAATATATGAACTTTGATATTATATTAATATTTTTATATTGAATCTAATTCATTCTACAAAATCGATTTATAAAATGAACAATGTTTCTCTTTGTAAATTTACTTTAGACATTGTCTCTCTTGTGAATGCCAGATTTAGATTTTTACCTATCCATAGCATAAACATAAATCAAGGTCATATTCATATCCTAATTTTGCTAACTAGGAAGTTTAGCAATAGACTAGTATGGCCTCAAATATAAAAGTAAAATGGAGGAACAACACATTGCCCAAAAAGAATTATTAATTATGTTTCATAAGTGCAAGCCATATGATAAAAGATTGTAAAAACATTTGATATGTTTTAGCGTAGATTTGAACTCAATATTTTATTTATCTTTATTTTGTCTTTGTGAGTTTCGCCGCTAAACATTTTAGAATTTTCTCTCTATTTCTTTACCTTATCTCATCCTCTTTAGTCTTATCTGTTATAGTTGTCTTTGTGTATTAACAACTTTGCAAGGTCTATTATATGTTTATTGGAACTCTTCAACTTATGATTTTACTCTTCCAAATTATTTTTTATTTTCTTTTTGGAAATAGACCATAATTATTCGGTGTGGATTCTAAATAACTTAAATATTTATAGTTATTTGCAAAAAAACAAAATGTTACTGCGTTGTTACTTCATTTGTGACAAAAAGTTAATATATTATTTAAATTGTATTTTACAAGTATCATTTTAAATTTTTATCAAATTCTTATTTGCATTTTCACATTCTCCAAGTTAAGTTATTGCTCTGATTAATTTCTTAAAAGTAATTTAAATAACATGAGTTATAATAAGAATAATCTTACTTATTAATAAAGCACAATAATGAAATTATTTTCCCCGGCTACTATGAAGACATTTGAAGACAATCTTAGTAGAAACAAAAAGTATCAATCTGCCCAGCAACAAGAGAACATAAAATGAGTATAGGCTGCTCGAGGTTGGCATACAGGCTGGTGACTTGTGAGCTCATATGTAGGACCACTGGTTTGCAGATTGATGGAGGCTTGTATCATAGTTTTACTGATAGGAAGCTGATTGGAAGAGGCAAGCTCATGACTAACTAACTGGTCTGAAACTGGCTAATGACTGGATAATTGTACTAGTGCAAGCTTATGTCAAGCTGATGGAGCTAATCCGCCCTTACAGAACTTACATCTTCTACTAGGCCCTCACAAGCTGATGGGAATATATGTTGACCAATCCAAGCTTGGATACAAAATGATTGAAGGCTCGTGGGTATACGACTTTGGTGAAAATGTCTGCAAGTTAATCATGGCTTGGAACAGGCAAAAGTTTCATTGTGCCATTTTGTGATTTTTCCTTTACCACATGACAATCTATGTCAAGATGTTTTGTTCTTTCATGGAAAACTGGATTAGCTACAATATGCAGTGCTATTTAAATGTCACAATTAACACAAGAGTCTCGATGCTTGAAATCTTCAAATTAGCCAACAAGTAAACGATTCGTTGTAATTCCCATGTAACTAAAGCCAAGGCCCTGTATTATGCTTTTGATGATGATTTTTCCATTGTTACTTGTTTCTTTGTCTTCCAACTTATGATTGAATCCTCAAGGAAGAAACAATAACCTGATAGATCTTCTTGTATGTTTGCAAGTCCCCCAATCTGCATCACTAAAACCACTCAATCGTAACGAGAAAGTTCTTGGAAACAATATTTCTTGACCAAGACTTTGCTTTAGGTATGTCAAGATTCTAGTGTTGCCTTTTGATGTGTTTCACTAGGACTAATCATGAACTGGCTCAACTGTTGTACTGAAAAGGTAACATCAGGTATGTTGTTTGTAAGGTAAAATAGTCTTCCAATTAACCTCGTATAACTTGTCATATCAGTTGGAGGTATGCCATCATCTTGCTAGAGCCTTAGATTAAAATCCATTAGGGGTATTTGTTGGTTTACAGCCAAACAAGTCTGCATCATTTAAAAAATTGAGACATTATTTTCTTTATTTGGGTAACTTCAAGCCCCAAGAAATTTTGAGTGTCCCTATGTTCTTTATACTAAAAGACTTATGAAATATCTTCTTGAATGGTTTTAATTATGTCAAATCATTACCAACTAAAATTACACAATCAACATATATAGCCAAAGCTGTGAATGACTTACAAGTGTGCTTGATGAACAATGAATGGTCTAATATGACTTATTTAAAACCAACAATTAACATAACTGATAATAGCTTTTCATGCCATTCTCTACTGGCATGTTTCAAGCCATAAAGTGATTTGACTAGTTCGCATACTTGATTGGGAGAATAAGGTGATACTTTGGATGGGAGTTTCATGTATACATCCTCACATAAATCACAATGAAGAAAGGCATTTTTTTATGTCAAGTTGATGTAAATTCCAGTTTTTAATATAGGCCAAAGCTAATAAGACCCTAACTGTAATCATCTTAGTAACTGAACTAAAAATGTCAAAGTAATCTAAATCTTCCTTTTGATTATATCCTTTGCCACCAATCTTGCTTTTTATCTCTCAATTGTCCCATCTTGCATTCTCTTTATTTTGTATACCCATTTTCACCCTATGGGTTTAACTCCACGTGGTAAAGTTATAAGTTTCCATGTATTATTGGATTAGGGAACTTCTAATTCTACAGTCATTGCTTGCTTCCAGTGAGGGTGTAAACTAGCTTCATCATATGAACAAGGCTGAGTCTCGTTGGATAAAGAAACACTGAATTCTCTTTGTGCACTGGACAATTGGATTATGACACATAGTTGGATATATGATAAGGTGTTGTTGTTGAGGCAAAATCCTAAATCAAGTATTTTGAAGATAAACAAACAAGTTAATTAAACTCTAATCATGATTCTGACTATGTTGATGTTTAACTTGTGTTCTTGAGTGTTTTATTCAAAGATAGGTGATCAAATACATTCATACAAAAATCAACAATCACACTATGATCTAAATCAAAGAATCATCGTGCCTTAACTAAACTGGAAACTAATCAAAATCATTCTAGTTTATCAAAGTATAATCCTAGTTCATCAAGATCATTTAGGGTAATCAACATCATTCTGGTTTATAAAAGTATCATTTTGGTTTATCAAGATCATTCTGGGTAATCAAGATCATTCTGGGTAATCAAGATCATTCTGATTTATAAAAGTATCATTCTGGTTTTTTCAAGATCATTCTAGTTATTCGTTTTAAGGTCAGAAGTAGAATCAATTAATCCCCATAATTTGGATCTTAAGATAGAAGAATATCAAGACTACTCAAAACAATACTCAAGCCCAAAATTCTAGCTAAAGGCCCAAAGAAACAAAAACAATATCAAGATCAATGACTTGATCAATCTCAGATTGATGAGCTATGAACAAGTACATCTATGACAACAAGGGTGAAAGGACACTGCTGCTGCACCTTTTACAGAAAGCTCAACATGTCTCTAAGACAAAGAACTGACACCAGACAGATGCTAAATCCTTCAGCCATGTTTTCCCATTCAACACAAAACCAAGAACGTTCTGGATTAAATAGCACACATGTCTATTAAAGATCACTCTAAATAGATGTTTGTCCTTAGGTTTAGTAACAACTATAATGAGTCCTTTCTAACCTTCTCCATGCCTATAAAAGAAACATCAAGATGAAGACAATAACATGAGTTTTCAGTGCAATAATTTCATCACTAAAACAATCATACTCGAGCAAACAAAAATCTTCAACCAAGCAAAAACTCCAGTTCTTTCTTACTATATTCAAGGATCTCTTTATTGAGTTATTGCTGATAATCAATCTCAAACAAGTGTTAAGTAGATTCTGGTCCTACAAACCTCTATCATAATCATTTTGAAACTCAATTCTATTTCTTAAGATAGTTTAAGTATATTGTTAAAATGCTTTTAATGATTATAAGGTAGCTTGTAAAAATACTTTATGTAATGAAAGGTAACTGTAGAAATTCTTTCAGGATTGAAAGGTGAATGATTTAATTGATCAAGAGTGAAAACAAGAACGTTCTTGTGTGAAACACATTAGTGGAAAAACTCACAAATTATGAGGACTAGATGTAGCTCACATTGGGTGAACCAGGATACATCATCGTGTGATTTTCTTATCCTTATCCTTTATTATTTCTCACTCACTATCACTAATCACGTAGAAATAATTTGTTTCATTTGTTTTTAACTAACCAAGAATATTCTAGATTTTTACGTGTAACCAAGATGGATCTTGAGTTAATTTAAAAAGTAAAAGCATGAATTAACATTTCGAAAAGGGGTCACAATTCAAACCCCATTTCTTGTGATTGATATTTCTACTTTCGGTTTTCCTTCTCTTTTTATGTTGCCCTTTTGGCAAACGTAATATGTTAAGTAGGATGGAGGATGGCTAACATGTGTGGATCTCCTTAGGATAATGTGATTGACTGCTGAGTTTGGTAATAGTGTTGTTGAATCTAGAATTGGTGATGTTCTATTGATGTCCTTAAGAATATATGTTTGTTGATTGTGATGTTGACCTAAATTATCAACATCTGCTTGGTCTTGATCATCAACATCCTTATATGTGGTTGATTTTGGATTGATGGGTTGATTACGATCATAAACTAAGAGAGGAACATGATTTGATGAGTTCCCATTTGAAAGTTGAATGCATTCCTATCCTGGTCTTGATTGTGACTCAATGTTGCTTGGACTGTAAGGAAACATGAGCTCCTTAAACGTGACATTCTTGGAGACAAATTTTTCTTTACTATTTATGTCATAGAGAATGAATCGTTTTGTTCCTGGTTTGTAACCCCAGAAAAATAGATTTCATTTGCCATTGATCAAATTTGGAATGATTAGATAGTAAAGTGGAACCATAAAAAAGACATCAAAAAACTTTTAGATTGTTTAAGTCAGGCAGAAATATATGCAAGCATTCATATGGATATTTGTTAGACAAAAGAGGTACAGGTATCCTATTTATCAAATGAACAGTATGTGCAATAGCATAAGACAAAAAAATGTTTAGGTAAAGTAGATTGAAATAATAAACCATGAGCTACACCAAGAATGTGTTGGTGCTTTCTTTCAACTCTCCCATTTTCCTGAGGAGTTTCTATAGAGCTTGTCTGGTGGATTATTCCTCTTGATGAGTAAAGGAATTCCACACCATTATCACTACAATTTTTTTTTTTAGATTAGCATTATATTGAGTTGAAATCATAGTAACAAAATTCTAAATATGTTGTCTAGTTTCAAACTTATGTTTCATGAAAATAACTCATAAGTACATGCTATAATCATCATGAACAATGATAAAATATCTAAAGATATGGATTGACTTGACATTAAAGGGATCCCAAATATCAACATTTACTAAATAAAAAGGAGCAGAAAACATTGTGAATACTATCAGAATAAGGCAATCTCTTTTGTTTAGAAAAATGACATATCACAAATGTGTTTATTACAATTAATAAAGAAAAAAATCTACTTAAAGTGTCAATGCATTTATCAGAAGCATGCCAAAATCTAAAGAGCCAAAGGGCAGAAGAAGGACTAGTGCTAATGCTTTTTGTGCTATTCATGAGTTTGATACTTTTAATTTTTGAAGATAGTATAGCACATTTATGAGATCAGTTGTACCAATCTTCTCCATTGTCCTTATATCATGTATAACACAACTGCTACTAGGAAAAACAGCGGAACAATGTAAAGATTTACACAAGGTTGATATTGAAATCAAGTTAAATGAAAACTGAGGTAAATATAAAATATTTTCAATTTTTAACTTGTTTGTAAATTAATGGTGCCAACATAATTAGAAATAGAAGTATTTCCATTTGGCAATTTAACTGTTACTGGCTTGATTTTGAAAACTTCATGATAAAATGTTAATTTAAAGCAAATATGATCAGTTGCCCTTGAAAATGTTTACC
Organism: Cicer yamashitae; assembly: GCA_037974755.1. Taxonomy (NCBI): domain Eukaryota; kingdom Viridiplantae; phylum Streptophyta; class Magnoliopsida; order Fabales; family Fabaceae; genus Cicer; species Cicer yamashitae. The sequence goes on from JBBPBQ010020323.1 coordinate 14,472,881, forward strand.
TAATGCTTTTGAAGGAGAAAGACCAACCTGTGATGAAGAACCAACATGGTTTGTTGAATGACTTGTTTCAAGGCTTGCTTGTTGAATTAGTGACATAATGCTCATGAGCTAATCTTGAGTAAAATGTGTTTAGTCCTTGGTATTATCACTTTGCTCAAAGTCCTCATCATTAGTTTTATCATCATCTTGTTAATCACATGCATTATTGGAAAAATTTCCAATCTTGGGCTTTGGTGGAAAATCATGTTTCCTATAGCAAATGTCTATAGTGTTTCCTATTTTCCCACAATATGTACATAACTTTGAATTACATTTTCCTTTTCCTGTAAATCTTTTCTCACATGCTGCATTGATGAAGGTTGAAGAATTGTCCAGGTTCTTGCTTTCTGCATTTCCAATTGCAGTCTCTGCCATCTGCCTTTCTTGTTGCATTACAAGTCAAAAAACTTTATTTATGTTAGGTAATGGCTCCATAAGGAGCACTTTAGATTTAACTATGTCAAAGTGGTCATTAAGACCAGTAAAGAATGCTATAACACTATTTGATTTAGTATATTTAATTGTAGCACATGCAGAGAGAAGTGGTGATCTAAGATGATCTAATTCCTCCAATATAAAGGCCAGTGTTGTAAAAAAAACTCAAATACAAAGGTGTTACCTTGTTTCAAACTATGGATTTCTTTGTTTAACTCTAAGATTAGAATTAGGTCTCCTTGGGAGAATCTTTCCTTCCAACAATACATTATGTGTATTATCCTTGAAATCTATACTTTGCGAAATTGATAGGGTAATTGAATTAATAATCTACGATGGGACTAAACTGTTGCATCTTTGCCAATACTTGTGTACGAGTTCATAAGCATTTGGAAGAGGTAAAAAACCATCAAGAAACTCACTCATGTGTTTACCTAACATGGTTATGTGCATTGATTTTATCCAAGAATGATAATTGTTACAATTAAGGAATGATGTTACTGTGACTAAAAAAGTCCCATCACTTGGATGAATTTAATAAGGACTTGCATTATTCTGGTTAGGATCAAGATTGTTGTTGTTGTTGTTATTCCTTGCCATGATGAAGAGAAAAAAGCTCTACAACCAAAGCTCTGATTATCGTATAAGGAAATTATACAAAACTATTTACTGAATATATCTCATTATTTTATTGAATTATAAAAAAATTCCTAACACATGATAAGATAAAGTGATTGTTATTATCCAAAGGCTAAAACGGTTATAATTAATAACTAACTCGATTGACTAATGGATAACAAACTGAAACAAGTCAACTGGCTTGGAAGGATGAGGAGCTAGTGTTTGCTGGCTGACACTATGACTGGCTGACTCGAGGTTGGCATAGAGGCTGATGAAGGCTTGTATTGTAGGTTAGCTGATAGGGAGTTGGCTGGCAGATACAAGTTCATGACTATTTGACTAAGTTAGCATTGGTTCATGTCTGGATAATTGTATTAGTGCAAGCTTATGGACGATGGAGCTAACTCACCCTTATAAGGAGTTACATATTCTAATATAAGATAATAAACAAAACAAAAAGAATGGACAAGAAATGACAAATAGCAATCGATAAGCATTTTAATACAACAATACAATAAATAGACAATATCTTTGATTGAATTTTGATATATTCATTCATCATATGATAAACATTAAAACCTAAAGCCTAAGTTATTATTCAAATCAGAGAATATTTGAGACTGATAAAAATGTTTGTGCAGGTCAATCTTTGAATCTCAAGAGGTTGTTCTTCAACATCCTAGTTTTCTACCCCAAGAGTTCTACATACACCTCTTTCCAACTATTATCTTTTGCCTGTTAAATTTGCAATAATTTCATCCAAAAAAATAAAAATAAAATAGCCATAACAAACTCAATAGAAATAGGCCCAACATTTTAATTAGTCACATGGGCTAATTTCATCGAAAATAAAATAGTTGTGACAAACTCATTAAGACAAAATAGGCACAACATTATAATTAGTCGCATGGACTAAATGAAGTTCAAAATCTAATGTTTTTTTTACCCAAGTTTTTTCCAACCGAAAGTCAAAGTTTGATCCTTCAAACTATTTTAATGAGTTGATGTCTTTCGACAAATGTTTTTTTTATATGCAACAACTATAGATTAAAACCATAATCACATGTTTAAGGGACATAATTATCTACCAATTATGTCTCGTAATTTTATTAAAATCCGATGGATCATTGTTTTGTGGGAGCATTTAAAAAAACTTGAAAAATTGAGCTCATTTAGGAAAACTTGAAAAAAATGAGTAATAATACATAACATATTGAAACTTCAAAATGATTGAGCTCATTTCTAAATAGTGAAGTCACCAAACCAATCTACTTGTAATATCTTGTCCTAATTTCCGTGCTTTATTAGTATCTAAGGCTAATTAAGGATGTCATAATTCTTTATTCAGTATTTGACATCAAGTAGTATCTACTTCATTAAGAGCACCTTTGTTGGTGGTAAACTAGTACACAGCTCCATTGCAACAAGTCTAGGCGGCAACAAAAGAAAGCCTAAAAGTTAAGGGATACCTTGTATATATATATATATATATATATATATATATATATATATATATATATATATATATATATATATATATATAAAATGTTAGGTTGCTTAGCATTAAAAATGATTATGTAAAATTTTAAATCTAATTATGGATACAAAATGAGTCAATTATCAGTTGTTTATATGCAACTATCATTAAAGTAAAAAGTAGTTGGATTGTCGATAGATTAAGTTTACCTGAATCTCCCACAATGTGACAAATCATGATTTAAATTTTGATTGGTAGTTATGTCTATATTTCATATTTAGTGTTTGACAAAGTTCAAGAGATTATAAAAAAAAAAAAAAAAAAAACCTGCTCCAAACAAGATTAGCTTTAATGTATGAAACATAAAAAAAGAATTTATCTTGCTATTAATTTTTTTTATAAGCAAAAAAAATTTATTAATGGAAGTACAAGGGATACTCCAACCATGTACTCAACATCATAGTGAATAAACATTACCAACCTTCTATAAAGGATTGCAGAATTCTCACCTAATCATATGCTCCAAGATAAACAAAAGACAATATAAATAGCTCATACAAATGACTATAGCATGAATCCATTATGATATTTTGAACCACGAAAACATCGAAATAGACTCCCTTATGTTAAAAAAAAAAAAAAAACTAGAGAGTAATGTTTTAATTTCAATTCTTAATTTAATATATTAAACGTTACTTTTTCATATGTTTTTCAACTTGAGAGAATCCATTCTCCAAAAAGGAAAATTATAGTTAAACAATTTAGTTTCTTACAATTAAAGGTGCTTTGAAATTTAGATGTGAGAGTAAAAATATATAAAGAAATTGTAGCTTTGCCTTCCACAATTTTCACTTTCTATTTTTTTCATAATATCACTTTCTTTATTCTCTTAATATTGAATATAATATATGATCAATTAAGTGTAAGCACGCATGACAACATAATCCGTTCTAGTTGATCTTCCTTTCATTCTCTTTAATTTTGATAAAAAAATTCTATTTTAATCGAATATAAGTGTGAACACAAGTTTCTCTTAGTAAGTGTTAATATCTTTTAGATTTAACTCTAACTAATAAATTCTAAAAATATCCCATACCACACCAATGTCACTAATTATTTTATTTTATTTTCTAGTTTTGATATTCATATATAGTAGTCTATTTTTTTAAATATTATTTATTTATATATATATATATATATTCTTTTTTAATCTATTTGTAATAGAAAATTTTATTTTACAATACTAATAAATTATTATCTAATAGTTATTATTTTATTATAATGAATATAATATTTGAATTTCATTGTTATATATATATTGGCAGGTGGGCCCTCAATTTGTAAACCTAATCGAGTTTGAGAGCGTGAGCTGATTTTTTTTGCATTAATTAGGGGTGGAAGCGGTGATTTACGACTCTCCATTGCCATACCTATTTAAGTGAACTTGTTAGCTTTTTTTATTTATTTATTTATAAATGAACTTGTTACTTTTTTAATACGTCACTTTTGAGATTAAGAATTATAATATTTCAATATAAATATCAATTAATATAGTTTATTAATAAAAAACAAAATGTTAACTTATTAATATATCAACAATGGACCTTTTTTGTCTCTCACAGTTAAATATTTATTTGTCCTTTTCTTTTTTTATCACTAAGAGAAGTGGTTTATTTTCTTCTAAATTTTTAAATTATTTTTTAATTTAAATAATTTATTTTCATAAACATTTTATTTTTTTATTTGATTTCGTGGTATTTATTTGTTCAAATTTACAGATTAACTTCGATCTAGTGTAGATTCAAACAATGATTTTGGTTGTATCAACGTTACAGTTCCAAAAACATAAATACTTTAATTTTATTATATTTATAGATATTTTTCTGTTTTCTACTATTAATCTAGGTGTTATAAGTTTATTTTCATATTTATTTTTTTTTATAGATTTAACAACTTTGAATTGTATTGCTTTTGAACATATAATTTTTACTGATTTAAATGAACGAATGTTGTTTTTTATTACTAAAATAAAAACTAGTTAAAATATCAAATAAAAATTTGAAATGAAAAATTATACTTATCTGATGTATCGGCAAATTGTGGTTGATTCTCGGTATAAAACAACTATAGTTATTTTTTAATATAAACATTTTAATATATTTATTTATTGTTCTCATAGAACAATCACGAGGGACTATTAAATTATTCCGCATTTATGGATCTGTACTTCTGTATATAAAAAAGGAAAAAAATTGAAGTGCCGTTGTAGAAAAGAATTGCTATAAACATTTGTCCTACTATGCCTAATAAGAATATGGATCATTACATCACATGGCCCGAACATGTATAGAATTTTCCTGAATAATATTATTAGGTGATTTAAATTAATGACTGAATTTTTTTAAGTTTCATAATTGTCTTTGTCCCCTTGAGAGTTAGAGATTAAAAAAGAAGAGAAGAAAATGGCAACAAGTGATGGAATTAAGAAGGTTTGTGTAACTGGTGCAGGAGGGTTTGTAGCATCATGGCTTGTTAAGCTTCTACTTTCCAAAGGTTACTCTGTTCATGGAACTGTTAGACAACCTGGTACTATTTCTCATGTTATCATTATTTCTATAAACTTTCAATTATTTTAGAATATAGTGTACATATCTTAGTTATTGAAACAATATTTTAATACATTCATTAGTTTGTTTTTTTTTTTTTTATACAATTATTCATTGGTTTATACATTTATTTTTTACAATACGCAATATTATTAATAATCTGATCCAGAATACACATAGAAACTTTATCACAAATTTGGACAATAACAATATTTGTTAATCACCCCCACTACTACAGTATGAAGCACTACATGAGTTTTCCAATTAAGAAATTCCTTGGAGAATACATGTGAACGTGTTTTTTTATGAGCTAAGAAATTCATTATTATGAATAAAACAAAGCTTAAGCACATGTGTGCAGAAGCATGCGATATAGATCTAGATCTAAATACTTTTAGACTTAGGAAATTATTATAAACCAAGCCTAATTCTTTAGAGCATAATTGTATACCTTAATTTAGCACAACCATCGCAACACTTTCAACTAAACCACCATTTTTGGATCAAAAAATTGTAAGTGTCTCGCAATTTGAGACTCCAAATTTACGAATTATTAAATTACAATTTCAAATTGTCTAATGTCATTCAGAATTCTGTTTCCGTCTCTTGTCAAGTAGTTTTGTTAGAGATTCTGATGTGTCACATTAAGCGACACTTGACTTGTCCACGTTACACGGAATCCTAAATGCAAGTTTTATACCAGTTAAAAGCTTACATTTTTATGCGTATTTGACTCCTCATCAGTGCTAACTTGTTTTAGAATTCTTGCATAGCTGTCAATCTCCTGTTTTTTCTTCAATGGTGGAGTTCCTCCATGGCAAACCAGTTTCAGCAACTTTGTAAAGTACTTCAAACCACTTCACTTTGTCCTGTTAAAACTGGCCCTCCCCTTTCATGATCATGATAGCATATCCCTCCATCTCTTTTTTACCAGCTTCACCTATATTCCTTGAACTTCTTAACTATGCACCTTTGTTTTAGTCTATCTAACTCCGACACTTTAGATTGAAGGCGTATCGGTGTCAGAGACTGGCTGGTATGACACTGACACATGTGGTTAAATTCCATCACATTCACTTTCTCAATTTATTACCTTTGTCTACATCTTGGTATTATTTCGTGTCTGGTATCCGTGTTTGTATTTGTGCTTCATAGATACAGGTTATTCATGTATAGTCCATAGCACACCGTAAATCACACTACTGTCCAACAGGTTATTCATGTAATGCACGACTATATGCAATATAAATTGTTGATTTTTCATCATTAGTTAATACATTACTTAATATTATTTACTTTATTATCTTTATAATGTGAATTACTCATTTCAGAGAATTCCATCCCATCTCTATTGCCTTCTTTTTAGCAAAATTTCAAATTAGTATACTATTTGGAATTCATGGATATTATGCTTTTCATACAAGTGTTGAGGAGGATGTTTGTTATGCCTCTTTTCTGTCATTCTTTTGATATAAAAGTGTTGTGATTCATTTAGAATGTATCTATGATCAATGCAGGTAGTCAGAAATATGAACACTTGCTGAAACTTGAGAGAGCTTCTGAAAACCTTACACTCTTCAAAGCAGATATCTTGAATTACGAATCTGTTTACTCTGCAATTGTTGGATGTAGTGCAGTTTTCCATGTTGCTTGCCCTGTGCCCTCAGCAGAGTTGGCTAATCCTGAGGTAACCAAAAATTATTTGAATCTTCTCTTGGTGCAAACTTATTCTTTTGGGTCATCACGCTTCAGTTCTCAGGAGAAGGGTATCATGTAATCTAAGGTTTAGCCGAGAGATAAGTAAAGTCTAACAAAGAACTGTTCCAGTCAGGATTTGAACTCGGGTTCTCCTGAACGATTTGAGCTTAACTGAAGCTCATGAACACTTGAGTCCATCCACTTGGTTGTTTGCAGACTAATTTGATATGTGATCGAGTGATTCTCATTTTGCCTTCATGATTGAAAATACATCAATATGTTGAAAGATTTTCAGCTTATTAATCAATGCCATCAAAATTGTTCCAAATTCATTTTAGTATTTATGTATAATTATGATTTCATTGCATCATGTTCATGGTGAATTATATGATATGAAACTGCAGGTGGAAGTGATTGAGCCAGCAGTGAAGGGAACTGTTAATGTACTTGAAGCTTGTCTTAAAGCAAAAGTCGAACGCGTTGTCTTTGTATCATCTGCAGCTTCTGTTGTTTTGAACCCTAATTTTCCTAAGGATAAAGTATTTGATGAGTCTTGTTGGTCTGACAAAGACTACTGCAAAGAAACCAAGGTCTGTAAGATTTTATTACATGTGTGCATGACATAGACTCATCGTTAGCGTGGTTATCCGTATCTTAAGATACATGCAACTCGTATCTCAATTCAATACTAACCTGAATCTAATTGATACGAATCTCTAGTGTGTATATCTATTTAAGAAATAGGTCTTTCAATTCACGATTTGAATCTCACTTCGATAACCATGACCGTTAGTCTTATGATATGATAATATGCTATGTTATAATCATCAAGAATGATTGTGCTATATCTGTTATGTAAATAAACTCATATATGTTCCCTATGATCCAGAACTGGTATTGTTATTCCAAGACAGAAGCAGAAGAGCAGGCCTTGAATTTTGCAAAAAGAACTGGGCTTAGGGTGGTAAGCATTTGTCCTACCCTTGTTTTGGGGCCAATTTTGCAGTCAACCACTAATGCAAGTAGCTTGGTTGTCATCAAACTTTTAAAAGGTATGCCTTATCAAATTCTTATGAATTATGCTATACTAGTTGAAATGCCTTAAATTTTGTTTGACATGATAACCACATAAATTTTATAAAATCTTTTGATATTCAAAAGTTTAGCTGAGTTGCGTTCTAGAGGTTCATCAGGATCAGGGTAGACCTCAAGAAACTAATAGAATCATTTTTCGTGTTACTCATCTTATCTTTCTTATTTTTATGAATTGAAGGTTGTGATTCGTTGGAGAATAAGCATCGTTGGATAGTTGACGTACGAGACCTAGTTGATGCAATACTTTTGGTTTATGAGAAGTACGACGACGCAGAAGCGAGATACATATGCACTTCACACGGTATCACGACACGAGATTTGGCTGCGAAATTGAAGAGTATATATCCAAACTATAAGTACCCTACAAAGTAAGGTTCAGCTCCACATTATCTAATAATAGTTTCTTATGCAAGTGGTTTTCAGTTTTGTCCAAAATCTTATACAAATATCTTATATAAAATTTTTATTTTTGGCAGCTACATTGAGGTGGATGATTCCAAAATGTTGAGCTCAGAGAAACTGGAAAGTTTGGGTTGGAAATACAGGACATTGGAGGAAACACTCATTGATTCAGTTGAGAGCTATAAAGAAGCTGGACTCCTTCAATCAGAATAATTTTAGCTTGTTACATATCTAAATAAAAAATAAATGTGACTAAATATTTAGCATCTCCCTATTAGAAGGGACTTGTGAGTGTGTTTCTGTTGTAGTATTTGCTTGTGCTATTCAAACCAATTACTACTTTTAAATCTACAATTTCCACAAGGCATGTGTTATTAAACATTGGACTTGTCAATGATTCAAATTTGATTAGCTTACCAAAATTTTGCCAACAAAATGTTCCTTTTACACTTCCATACTTTGGAATACATAACAATGCTGCATAAACAAGGATAGACTGAGGATATGTGTCACATTGAGTTTCCTCTACTTCTAATCAATAATAAACACAAAAACCAGAATGTGTAATTATTGTTCACAAGGATGGCTTTGTACGTGTTAACCACAACAACAAAATCATCATAAAACTATATATCTTCACAGTTTTGTCCTTTGTGAAAAGATGCCTCAATGGAACAAGAGGTTAAGGATCTGCTGGAATAATCTGAAAATCTAAAAGTAATAGAGTTAGAATGAAAAGGAATGAGATATATATTTTATTCTATTGTTTGAATATTTTACGATGAAATACAATTAATTTTCTATTGAATACACTCCAAATTAAGGGAATAAAAAATGAAATGGGTTCCATCATATTCCATTTTATTCTATTCATTTTTTATAAAATCAAACAATGGGTTCCATCATAGAGTTTAAAGTTTTTATCCTTGAATGATGAAAGATATTAACGCTAGGTTTGGATATTTAATACTGAATTGAATGAAACAATTCATTTTAATGAATAAAGTGAGTAGTTTCAACCATTAATTAATAAATCAATAGTTATTAATAACTATCCACTTTAGAATTGTAAAATTCATAGAGAAAAATTACAAGTGTATATTCTATGGATTAGTTCCTAAACTAGTTCTAACAGATTTGTATGAGTTTGATTGAGCTAAAAAACAAATTTATAGCACTTAATTTTTTATTTATTCAAGTATTTAAGTAAATAGCCTTGTTTGTTAACTATTTTTCCTTGCGAGATTATACCGTTTTTCCCAAGTTTAGTGTTTCTTGATAAGTTATTCAGAAGCAGCAATTTATAGTTTATAGTGTTTCATTTCTCATCCATTTTTCATTTTTCATGAATATAAATTTTGCATATGTTTGTAGTTGTTTAGTGCACTTTTTCTTTTCTCACTACGTCAAAAATGATATTTTATAGCGCGTCTTTTAAGGTGCTTATTAAATACAAGCGCTGTTGTATAATTTTTTAAAAATAACAGAGGATACAACAGCGCTTTTTTTACAAGCGCTGTAAAAAAAGCGCTGTAGTAGGGTCATATAGGGTCTCATACGCTTGCACATAATGTTAACAACTCTTTTACAGCGCTTTTTTAGAAAGCGCTGTAAATTGAAGCGCTCTCACATAGCCTTTTACAGCGCTTTGTGAGTGCTTTAAACACAAGCGCTGTAAAATGTAGCGCTCCCATCTTATGTTACATAGATTTTAAAGCGCTTCTTGTGTAAGCGCTGTAAAAGCCTTGAGTTTTCTCATAATCAAATGACCTATTACAGCGCTTTTGATACAAGCGCTGTAATAGGCTTGCCCTTTAAATAAAAAACATTCACTTTAATTAAATAAAAACAAATTTAAAACAAATTTAATACGTTGTCCAAACCCTACGAACCCTCATCTCACCTCCCCTGCGAACCCTCTTGTGCGCCCATCTACAAATTGATTTACCTTCTTCCTCCTTTAAAACAAATTGATCATCAATGTTGTCTCAAGTACTTTATTTTATTTATTTGTTGTTGTCACTAATTCAAACTGATAAATTGTTACATGATATTAGATATGTTCTCATGATATATATGTTCTGTTTTGAAATCAATTAATCTTGGACCAATATTATAAGATATGTGTATTATAAATATATAGGTCATATATATCAGACTTGAAATCATGCTTATTGTGTAACTGCATTTATATATATAGGTCATATAAATGGACCGGAAATGGATGTCTGTCAATCGATTGACAAAAGAGTATGAAAATGGAGTGAAGGAGTTTATTGAGTTTGCAGTGATGAATGCAAAAGATCCAAATAGAGTCGTTTGTCCTTGTTTAAAATGTTGTTTTGGAAAACGCATTAGAGCAGATGAATTGGAACGACATTTAGTATGGTATCGAATTGATCAAAGCTATACATGTTGGATAAGACATGGTGAGAAAATCAATGGAAACACCCGCACAGATACATATGTTTCAACTGATTTCGACACAGATACATATGAGCTGGACCGAGTTGAGGAGATTGCAAAAGCAGTTGAAGAAGATCTTCGTGATTGTCCTAAAATGTTTGAGAGCTTGTTGAGTGATGCAGAGAAACCATTATATAATGGTTGTACTAAATTCACAAGGCTTTCGGGGATATTAAAGTTGTACAACTTAAAAGCGAGTAATGGATGGTCTGATAAAAGCTTCACAGAATTACTAACACTCTTAAAAGATATGTTGCCAGATGATAACGAACTTCCCAGTAGAACCTACGAGGCTAAACGAATTTTGTGCTCTATTGGTATGAGTTATGAAAGGATTCATGTGTGTCCTAATGATTGCATTTTATTTCGAAATGAATATGAATTACTAAAGGCGTGTCCGAAATGCAATGTCTCTCGATATAAGAAGAAAGAATCTACTCCAGCAAAAGTCGTGTGGTATTTTCCTATAATACCAAGATTTAGGCGCATATATCACATTGAAGAAGATTCAAAACACTTGACATGGCATGCAGATGAAAGAATTAGAGATGGAAAGTTTCGACACCCTGCAGATTCTCCGCAATGGGCAAAAATTGATCACGAGTATCCTGAATTCGGTATAGAGTCGAGAAATCTACGCCTTGCACTTTCTACTGATGGAATGAATCCACATGGTCTTCAAAGCATCTCACACAGCACGTGGCATGTGATTTTGTTGATTTATAACCTACCTCCATGGTTATGTATGAAGCGTAAGTTTATGATGTTGTCTCTGTTAATTTCTGGACTCAAACAACCGGGGAATGATATCGATGTATACTTGGCTCCTTTAATTGAAGATTTAAAAATTATGTGGGAGACAGGTGTAGAAGTCTATGACGGGTATAAGAAAGAATGTTTCAATTTTAGGGCTATGTTGTTCGGCACAATTAATGATTTTCCAGCATATGGTAATTTATCAGGATATAGCATTAAAGGTCAGTGTGCATGTCCTATATGTGAAGAGAGTACAAATTGGATGCGGTTGAAACATTGTAAGAAGAATGTATTTCTTGGACATCGTAGATTTTTACCTTATAGTCATCAGTATCGTGGGTGGAGAAATGCATTCAATGGAAAATCAGAGGAAGATAGAGCTCCTAAAGCATCGACTGGATATCAAATACTTGAGAAAGTACAAGGTTTGACCAATAAATTTGGCAAACCTTTTGTGGGAGAGCTGGTCAAAACTGGGTGGAAGAAAAAGTCAATTTTATTTGAATTGCCATATTGGAAGTCATTGTATGTAAGACATTTTCTCGATGTGATGCATATTGAGAAAAATGTATTTGACAGTGTTATTGGTACGTTACTCAATGTACCAGGAAAGTCTAAGGATGGCATCAATGCAAGATTGGACTTGGTCGATATGGGAATAAGAAATGAATTGGGTCCCGTAAAGAAAGGAAATCGCACATATCTACCTCCAGCCGCTCATACTCTATCTAGAAAGGAAAAAATTGTTTTGTGTAAATTTCTACACGAAGTTAAAGTTCTAGAAGGATACTCTTCAAACATTAAAACTTTAGTTTGTATGAAAGACCTCAAGTTAAAAGGTTTGAAGACCCATGATGCTCATATTCGAATGGAGCATTTGCTACCAATAGGTATACATTCAATTTTACCTGAAAAAGTTCGCCGAGCCATAACTAAATTATGTTTCTTCTTCAGGGAAATTTGTAGTAAAGTGATCGATCCTCAGAAATTACCGAGATTGCAGAGGGAAATTATTGTTACTTTGTGTGAGCTTGAAATGTACTTCCCACCCTCGTTTTTTGATATAATGGTTCACCTTACTGTTCATCTTGTTAAGGAGACACAACTTTGTGGGCCAGCTTATATGAGATGGATGTACCCGACAGAACGATATATGAAAATATTAAAAGGGTACGTAAAAAGTAGAAGTCGACCAGAAGCTGCTGAATTTTGTACTGAATATTTGTCAAATGTTGAATCCATAGGGCTTCCCATGTCTCGTCATTCGGGAAGATTATCAGGTGAAGGGATAATTGGAAAGAGACTAATGACTATATCAAGGACAGAATGGGAGCAGGAACAATTGTATGTTCTGCACAGTAATGATGAGGTTCAACTGTATGTTACAATACACATGGATCAATTATCTAGTTTGAACATGAATAGGAATCAAAATTGGATAACTCGAGAGCACAATTGAAGTTTCATAACATGGTTAAAAAATCACATAAAGTCAAAGTTTGATGTAGACCCCGAATCAATTTCACAGAGATTGAGGTGGCTAGCAAATGGTCCGAGTTTACATGTCTTTTCTTACACCGGTTATGTAATTAACGGCTACACATTTTATACCAAAGAATAAGATGATCAAACAACTATGCAAAATAGCGGAGTCACTCTCGTAGCTGAAGCGATGCATATCTCAAGTGCAAAAGACAAGAACCCAATATATGCAAATCTATCATATTTTGGAGTTATCGAGCGCATATGGGAGCTAGACTACACAATGTTTCGTGTTCCCATATTTGGTTGCAAGTGGGTCGATAATAATAATGGCGTTCGGATTGATGAGTCAGGGTTCTTGCTTGTCGATTTTAATAGGGTGAGATACAAAGATGAGCCTTTTATTTTAGCGTCGCAAGCTCAACAAGTGTTTTATGTCACTAATCCTGCTGATGATAAATGGTCCGTTGTCCTATCGACCAATAAAATAAGTGATGATAACAATAATGATGAAGATGTTGGTAATGATCTTTTCTTTGCAACATCACAACCACATGAAATTGGTTCAACTGATGATGGTTTATATCTTAGAGATGATCATGATGAGGGAATTTGGATTAATCCATCGTTTCATATCATTAATGGACAAACAAATGTGAATCCCACCAAGAAAAGAAGAAGGGCATCTTAATGTGTTTAATTGTTTTTAATCCATGTAATCTGAACTGAGTTCATGTGTAATTTAATTGTTTGATCTGCCATAATTGAGCATTTTGGTATTTAGCTTGAACTGTTAATTTGTAATTTTCTGCTTATACTGTATGTAATTGTATACTGAACTTGACCTGATCAGTTCAAGTTCAAACAGTTTAACTAATTAGCTTGAACTTAAAAACAATTTAAGTTCAAGTTATACATGTAATTTAGCTTGAACTTGACCTGATCAGTTAAACACAATTTGGAAGAAAAAATAATTTAACTAATTTGGAAGAAAATAAATTATTACAGGGCTTATGAAAAAATAATTTAACTAATTTGGAAGAAAATAAATTATTACAGGGCTTATGAAAAAATGATTTAACTAATTTGGAAGAAAATAAATTATTACAGGGCTTATGAAAAAATAGTTTAACTAATTTGGAAGAAAATAAATTATTACAGGGCTTATGAAAAAATAATTTAACTAAATTGGAAGAAAATAAATTGGAAGAAAATAAATTATTAAAAAGGCTGTGTACGAATATAAAATAAGGAGCTCTTTTAAAGCGCTTTCCTCATAAGCGCTGTAAAAGGTTCACACAGTCTTTGGACATGATAAAACAAAGAGGCATTTCATATATAAAACCCTATTACAGCGCTTTTCTAAAAAAGCGTTGTAATAGGGTTTAAAAAAATAAAATAAGGAGGTCTTTTACAGCGCTTTCTTCATAAGCGTTGTAAAAGGGTCACACAGCCTTTGGACATGATAAAACAAAGATGCATTTTATATATAAAATCCTATTACATCGCTCTTCTAAAAAAGCGCTCTAAAAGGCTTTTAAAAAAATAAAATAAGGAGGTCTTTTACAGCGCTTTCTTCATAAGCGCTGTAAAAGGGTCAGACAACGTTTGCATATAATAAAACAAAGAGGCATTTTAAAGCGCTTTCTGTAAAAGCTGTAAAAGGCTTTTAAAAAAATAAAAATAAGGAGGTCTTTTACAACGCTTTTTCACAAGCGCTTTAAAAGGCTTATAAAAAGCGTTGTAGTAGGGTTTTAAAAAATAAAATGATGAGACCTATTACAAGCGCTGTAATAGGGTTTTATATATAACAGTAAACCTCTTCAGTTTCATGTTCATTACGTAAATTTCATACGAGTGTTTCAGTTTCCTCTGTGTTCTCCTTCTCATTGCGAACCCTACGAGAGTTTCAGTTTCCCTTGTTTCTTCCTCATTACTTACTCTCATTACGTAAACATCCTACACCTACGACCGTACGTAAACATCATAAACATCAAGTAACCCCGTTTTTGTCCTCGTTTTCGTCTGCGAACCCTGTAACCCTACAATCGTTCGTAACTGTTCGTCCTTGTTTTCATCGTCTTTTGCACCGTTCGTCTGTGAACTCGTAACCCTAAGCATTAAAAAGAGCTATTTCAGGTATTGTATTTATTAGTTTTTTGTTTCACTAAAATGCATGTTAACTTATTTTGCTACGTACTTAGACTACTGCATGTTGAACTTTGTTGAAGTTATACTGAACTGAACTGCATGTTGATGTTGAACTGCATGTTGTAGATAAATGGATACCAACAAGGAGTTAGATTGTCAAAATGAAGAAGTTGGCAACACCAAGACTTACGAAAATGAAGTCAAACGTGGTGCAAAAATAATGCAAAATGTTATAAAAGCAAGAAGTATTGGGCAAAAATTTGAGGTATACTTTGTTTGTTGTTTTCTTTTTTTTCTTTTTATACTATACTTTGTTTGCTGTTTATAATTTGAGGTACTTACTATATGAGTTTATTAGGTGAGATGGAATGAGAGTGGTCAACCAATTGACCCCAACAGTTCCATGTTTGTTAGTTATATTGGAGCTGTTGTTCGTCAAAATATCCCAATCACAATAGATGATTGGAGAGATAAGGCATTGAAGAATGCCAAAGATGTATTGTGGGCTGATATATAGGTAATTGTTTTACTCCACCCTATTACTTATAAATTTTTACATACTGCTTTGAAGTATTTTACTCAAACTATATATTTATTTGGTTTGCAGTTAGCTTTTGTTCTTGATGAGGTGAGAAAGAGCTATGTGCTCAGAGTTGCCGGGAAAATACACCGGGGCTTTAGATCTCACCTCTCTAATTGCTATTTAAAAGACCGTGAAGGAAATACGAATGCGGAAGCTCCAAAAATATATAAACATTATATATCAAATGAGGAATGGAGCGCATTCGTATCAAAATGTTCCGACCCCGCATTTGTTGTAAGTGATTAATTTATTAGCATTTGTGTTTTATTATTCATATTCATAGCGTATTTTAAATTTTTACTAGATTGTTATTTTTTTTATTTAGAATATTAGTAAGGCAAATCGCGAGAGGGCAAAAATTATTCCCCACCCATACAAGAAATCTCGTATGGGATATGCTCGTCTAGAGCAAAAACTTGTAAGTAATTAAACATCACTTTTATTTAATGTGGTATATTATAAACTATACTATCTAACTAATATTTTGTTTATGATCTTAACGATAATAGCTACAAGACACCCAATCCGATCAAATGTTGGGTCGTCATATATTGTGGAAGGAAGCTCATGTAAATAAAGACGGAGTGGTTGATAACGAAAATGTACAAAAAGTAATAGAACTTCGTGTAAGTATATTTATCACTTTAATATTTTTTAATATTGTATTTTAAAAATGTTATTGAACTTATCTTTTTAATCCTATGTGTATTTTAGGCGAATATTGAATCGGAAAATCAAGAGGACAACAAGGCAAGTTGCTGGGACATATTAGGTAAAGTGTTTAATGTTCCTGAATATTCTGCCGCGTGAGGGGGAAAGGATTTGGCGTAACTCCTAGAAGTTATTTTTCACAAGAGAAGCGCCAAAATCCATCTAACGAGGAAGTATTAGAGAAGATCAAAGTATTAACGGAGCAAGTGGCCCTCTTGGTGAAGACAAATAAAGACAAGCAACTTGCGGACCAGCCCCACTATGAAATTCACATGGAGAGTGAAAACGCAAGTTACAACGTTGGTCTCAACAGTCTTCCTGAGGTAATTAATTACTTAATAAAATAAGAAATTCATTCAAGCTAATTGTTTCACATACTTATGTATTAACCATTGATTTTAGGGGGTCACTCCATGCGTGTTGTACTTATCCTCCCCTACTCATCGGAAGGTCGGAAAGGGAACATTGTGCAATGCTCCGGGCAAAGTATTGCACAACACACCAATCCCTGCGGGCCATGACAAAGTATCGACAGTTATTGCTTTGGAACCAAATGCACCGTTGCCTGTACCGGACAACGATGCAGATCTGAATTATTTGGGCGAAGCAATTGGCAGCTACGTGGCATGGCCCAAACATCTTGTTGCCCTTGACAAGGTATGTTTAATTAATTGAAATGTATGTTTAATTGATTATATTTAATTGCTGAATTTTTTCCAATGTTAACTTTAATTTCACATTTATTTAGATTCAAACAAAGTCTAATAAAGGGAATGATAAGAAGATTCCCAGAAATGAAACAGTCACATCGCCCGAAAAGGTTTGTAACATTTATTCTGTAAGGTTTGTCATTTTTTTAGATTCAATAAACTAACAAACTGATTAACCTCATTTTTTCAGATTCAATCTAATAAACCACCCGCACAGCAAGCCAGCAAGCCAGTTGCCGCACCACGACTGGATGTTCGTGGCAAAAATAAAGCCGGCAAACTTCAAAAATTAGAGGGTAATAAAACTGGCAAACTGCAAAAGCTGGAGGGTAATAAAGCGGCCAAAGTTGTTGCTGCTAAAAAACTGGATCGTGTAAAATCAGTTGCTGCTCCTGCTCCTAAAATAAGTCAGCCACGACTTGCTCCATATGGGTCGTGTCTTGACATACAGGCAAAAAAAAAGATGGGCAGCGACGATTCACGAATAATAAGCATGGATAAAGCTCTGTTCGGAGATGTGTATGAAGAATTTTTTGAAAAAGAGCACATATAGGAACTTCTCGACCATAAGGAGCTGAGTGCTACTGTTATCAGCATATACATGAGGTAAAAATTACTTTTCATCGCATTTATTTGTAATTAATTTATTTTATTGGTAATTAATCTAATTTGAAATTTTCATTGAAGGTTTTTGTATGAGAAGTTCGTGTGCACGCGCAGATTGTCAAATAAATTTTCATTCTTGTCTCCGCATAAGATATCGATGCTTCAACACGATCCAGTGAATGTAAAGAAATACGTTTTAGATATACTATTAGGAAATAAAGAGAAAGATAAGTTATTCCTTGCACCATATACTTCAGGGTACGTAATTATATATTCTATATTTATATCTTTTTTAATTTATGAGATCTTAATTTATTAGTTGTGTAAACTAAATTTTTGTTGTTGTAGGGCACATTGGGTTCTAATTGCAATCAATGCGATTTCTCAAAAAAGCGCTTTCTCAAAAAAGCGATGTAATAGGTGCATTAGAATGCACCTACTACAACGCTTTTTTGAAGAAGCGCTGTAATAGGTGCATAATAATGCATCTATTGAATGCACCTACTACAGCGCTTTTTGGAAAAGCGCTGTAATAGGTGCATAACAATGCATCTATGTAAGTGCACCTATTACAGCGCTTTTGTGAAAAAGCGCTGTAAAAGGTGCATAACAAATCATCTATATGAATGCACCTATTACAGCGCTTTTTTAGAAAAGCGTTGTAATATCTGCATAATAATAAAACAATTAAATGCACCTATTACAACGTTTTTTTGAAGAAGCGTTGTAATAGGGTCATAATAATGCATCTATTGTTATAGGGATTTACAGCTCTTTTTTAAAAAACGCTGTAAAATGCGTATAACAAGCGCGCAATATATCCACCTTTTTTACAGCGCTTTTTTTTATAAAAAAACGTTGTTGTATCTTTTTACAGCGCTAGTAACTATAGCGCTTTTTTTTTTGAAAAAGCGCTGTAAATAGCTTAGAAAAAGCGCTGTAAAATGCGTTTTTTTCGCGTAGTGTCTTTATTATAATTTTATTCTCTGAATTTTTCTAATAAAACTCTATTTAGTAAATTTAGCTTGTAGCTTATAATATAGTTGATAAGTTAATTGAAATGTTCCATAAAATTATTAGTTTAATTAGCTTAAAAACGTAAAATATACTCTTATTTAAAAATAAATTTTATTAATAATTAATGTTTAAAATATTTTAAAAGTAGTAATATAAAATTTACTTTTTTATTAATTTAAAATATATCAATCTGATATAGTTTTTATATATTTATCAATTTTATATATTTGAAATTAAAATAAATAAATAAATTATTTACTTTAAAATATTAATTATTTTAAAATTTAAATTATTTAGAAATAATTTAAAGTTATACTAAATAAATTATTTATAAATATTATATTTTTTTATATATTTACCTAGTTTATTTATTTTAAGTTATAATAATTATTTTAAATTGTAATAAATACCTTTTTTTTTAATTATTACTCATTAAAATTATTTATTTTAAATTATAATAAATAAATTATAAAAGATAAAAAAAATATTTTAGTTACACTTATAAGGATAAAATTATAAGAAAAGAAAAAAGAAAATTATAAATTATAAGCTCATACAGATAAAGTTTATTTTATAAATTATAAGTTATAAGCTCATTTATTGATATTACAAAAAGTGCCTAAGATTTTTAACGAAGTAGTCGTTTCTATCTCTTTAGAGTGATGTAAATTATAGGTTTAATTTTAAGTGACAACATAATTAAAATGTCAAGTTAATCATGCGATGACTTTACACTCTAATTTTTTACACTCTAATTTTGCTTAAAAAAAGTTTAGTTGTGTTATAAAATAGCTAAAACACTGGATATTAGCTATATTTAGAACAATTATTATTTAAACTATAATATCTATTTTTATATTTATAACATATATTCAAAGAGTAAATATATACTCATATTTATTATTTTTAATTGGATTTTATTTTAGTAAATTTTTAATGAGATTATATCTACGTTGGTATGAATATAAGCTGCCTAAGGTATGAATATAAGCTGCCGTTAGTAAAAAAAAATTAGTAAATTTTTAATGAGATTTTATTTTAGTAAATTTTTAATGAGATATTTTATTTTAGTAAATTTTTAATGAGTAAATTTTTAATAGTTATTTTGAACTCAAAAAAGCAATCATGCACTAGTTATTTTTCCAATAGAAGTAGCACCTAACCACTTATAATTATAAATTAAAAACAATAAAAAAGAACATGATCTTTTTATTTGAATCATAAAACTTGTGATCAACAAAATTTATAAAATTCAGTTTTTAGTCATGTACTCTACAAAATTGTTCGGTTCTTACAAAAAGGAAACATCTGTCAATCTTTAAAGTTTGAATGATTTATTAATATAAATTGTGGTGAATTAAATATAAATTTTTTAAATATCATTATTTTTAAGATAAATGACACAGTCAATAGTTTTCCTATACCTATGGCTCTGACGCCGTCACTATAAGTGTCTCCTTATGATAATTTAGTATTAATATTAATAAATATACACTAAAAAGATAATAGTTCAATCATATTAAAATTTACCATTTTACAATTATTTCAAATTACACAATATATATTGTCTAACAACAATCTCAAAAAATACAAAAAAATAATCAAATCTTGTCTATGAAATATCCAATCCAAGTGCGCATAGACAAAATCTAGACTTCTATAACATATTCCAGCGTAGAAAATATTAACAACTATAGTGAGAATTAGTTATATGGTTAATAGTAATTAGTAAAATATAAAATATCAATGTCACTTTCATATAAAACATTACTAAAAATTGTGACATTTCCAATAAAATCACTTCCGCAAGTAGGAGTTGAAACGAGCGGAGGAGACAAGGTTGTTTGAATATTCTTGCATTATCCAAAAAATTCATCATCGTACCTAATTCTATCCAAAATATAAGGAACACCAAAATACATGGGATACATACTAACAACATAAGTTTCACTCTTGTCTCACCTACCCAATTCTATCAAAACCGTAAAGTACCTATTCATCATCCCCATGAGATTTTGTTTTTCACAATTCTGCAATAGGAAGAAAAAAAATTGAGTTAGAAAACACCTCCAATAACTATAAGCCCCATGTTACACTACAACTCACATGATTCATAAGACAAAAAAATAATACAAAATGAAAGAAAATAAAGACCTACCTCTCACATGAATGCATCAATTAAGGCAAAAGGAGAGCCAATATATATAGATGATACACGAATTGTACACTACATATATAAAAGTATATATTTATCATTATCGATATATAAGTTTAATCTATGCAATATAACTTCTTATTGTCTTCAATCTAAGATCTAAGAAACTCTAAATGAAGATGATACACTGAACAAACTAAATCATTGAAAAGGAAAAATCAAAATATAAATTACTAGAAGATATATAGCAAAACGAACACTTTAACCCTTCAATATCTCTCAAAAATAAATCCTAAAGGACTTTGCCTCATCACTAACAACCTACAAAAACAAACTTAATATGAACAGGAAAGAGAGCCAAAGCATCAAGAAAAGATTCAGCGACAACCTACACATAGAACATTAAACTTTAATGCAAATTGCAAAAGTTTAACCCAATGATTCCCTAGTGTTTGATGTAAAATGCGATTCACATTATTTTCTGATTTAGAACTAAAATGGAAGAAAATTAGTTGATAATAAATTTAATGAAACCATTATCACACTACAAACTACAAAGGAGGTGATGCAGTAAATGTCACCAATAAGGAAACCAACCATCAAGAAAAAACCCTCATAGATTTGTAAAAAGATAACATCATTAATATAGGATGAAAACACAAACACAACCAATAATAAAAGAGAAAAGATACATGGCTATTACAAGTTTATCTAGTGAACATAACTTAAAAATAAAATCAAACAGGGGGAGATTTTAGGGGTGAGAGGAATTGTTGGAAAGAAGAACAAAAAGAGCGAGAGAACATAAACAAAAATCAAAAGAGAAAAAATGTAGAGAGAACGATGACCTAGGCTGCCGTCGCCACCAGATCCACAACTGACCATCAACGAATCAATTGCAGCTTCGTGAGCGCCAATGCTCATACCACCACATGCAACCTCACTGTGATTTTCTAATCGACATGGCAAAGTATCTTACATTTAACCAGATACATTTTCATTCTGTTTATGCAACTCTATATATGTTTCTCCTCTTTGTTGTTCTTTTTATTTGATGCTTTGAAAGGCCATTTAAGTGGATATATATAGAGAAGAAAACTCCTCTCTGTTTGTAAATCTTTGCAATGAAATAAAATAAAAAGTTAGTTTTTGAGTCAAGGCAATGAGTATAGCATACTACTAGAATTAGTTTGGAAGTCAAAGAACAAGTTTTAGACTACCTTGTTTGGCCAATCACAACTAAACCATCTTGTACTTGTTTTGTTTCTTTTAGGATTTTGATCTATTGAAGAAAATGGATGATTTATTGAATAAATTGTCAGAAAATATTATCAACCACACGGTGAATCTGGCGGAATCAAATATGTTATCGTGATTTTGGTAAAAACTATATTTTAGTGCTTCCACAAAAAATGCAGGCCACAAAAATGCACATGAAGTTGTTCTGCAGAAAATCTTCTAAGGTATCTTCCTCTTCATAAAAATACTATAAATGAACACTCTATGACCAACACCATAGTTAATTATTGATGATCCTAGTTTAAAGCCAAGAGGGTTTAATGTCTGAAATTTTAATTAGTTTTGGCTCTCATGTTGTACCAAAATTAACAAGTGCACAAAAGATCAATTTTCATGCAAAAGACTTTTGAATCTCAATACTATTTCAGTATATAATTCAGTATAAGAGTATAAACGTACAAGACCTCTTTTGATTAGAATTCAATACAAGAGCTCTTTCCTTGGAATTTCACTTCATTGATGTGTAGATTGGTCCAAGTCCATGCTTTGTAGAGGAAATTTCCCTTCTTTTTGTATATCACTGAAGAACAAAAAATGCACAAAAGCATAAATAATGGAATCAATTCACTTCTCAATCAGGTTTATTTTACATACTTGTTTCTTTAAACACCATTCAGGTGCTTCCAATGTGGCACACTAATTTATAAAATTTACATTTCATTGTATACCACCACTCCAAACAACGCCTAAAACAAGAACAAAGTCAGATACAAAGTTAATTGGTAGATCTTATATTCTTGACCTCACTCTTCTTTTACCATACTTAGCAATGTGGGGATTTTGCATTTTAGTTTGGTTCCCTTTAAATAATCAGAAATGTTTAAGTAATACATTGCTTTTGCCTTTTAGCTTTGGTTCCCTTTAAATAATCAGAAATGTTTATGTTATCCTTCTAACACTGAAAAATTTTGAACTTGATATCCATTATTATTACAAATCAAAAATAAAAATAAAATTTCAAATCAAGTTGGAAGGGGCTGCGCGAACGCAAGCTCCCACTGCCACAAATTATGACATAGGCTCTCCTTCTTGAGGAGACCTTAGATTGACAAACCTCCTAAGTGCAATGGAGGTCACCAATCTAGGCCATGGTTCTTCTTGATCAACCATTGACCTTGTCCAGGTAAGTATGTTTTAGAGGTGCTAATCACATTTATTTTATACACATGTCTCTGTCAATACCGTTTAGCTGCTTCCAATGTGGGACTCACAATGTTTACAAATTTTCAAGTTTGGATCCTAATAATTGTATAAACTTTGAGCTTTCTATTACTCTTAAACTTTTTATTTGTATTGTGCCACATTTTCACATGATTTGATGATTTTATTCCCAAAACAGTAACATTCACACAGTTTCAAAAGAAAACAAAAAATTGCTTGCCTCTATGAGCAATACCAAATTGACTGCCACAAATGTTCATGAAGATTTGAGAATATATATATATATATAGTCAATGGACTGCATATTGCAGAAATAGTTTATTAATCATTACTTAGTACCTTTACAGTTTGCATAGGCTTGCGTGAATTTTCTTCATGAACGATAAATTGAATCATATTAAAATGGGTGAAGTTTACATTATATTTTTTAGTATTTAATATTATGTTAAATGAATGAACTCTAGAACTATTCATTTGACACCTAATCACATTTTATATCACATAACTTTATTTGTGTCACCTCACTTATTTGCTTAGTTGTTATAGGTATAATATTTTCTCTTTCTATTTTTCATATAGTACACAATTTCATTTCATCAACAACAAAAATTAAACAATAAACAAACATTAATAATAGCTCATAATGCAATAAACGTTTCTCTATTATCTAATTATCATTTATTTAAAGTAAATTTATTCCGCAACCATTTCCGATGTAAGTCCAAATATTTATCCTTTTTTTCTTTCCTGGACCAAGATTCAAGAAGACACATACCACAACCTCGAGACATACATAAACCATTGTTTAGGCTAACTTACTCTCCAATTTGAGTATAACAAAATTGTTTTTGTGGTGTTTGATGAAATGCAACTGATGTTTATATTTTTCTCATTCATAACCGTCTTCTTCTTCCACTGGAAATGTGTGCTCCATTTTATGCCTAACATTTAGTTACGTAATTTTTATGTTATTTTTCATTTACAATATCAATAATTAAAAAAAAAAATCAATTTATTTAATTTATGTCGATGTCAATTATTGATGTTTCATTCAACAAACTATACGTTTTGTCTCCTTTCAATCACTTTTTATTAGGCTATTTGCTCTTCTTTTTTTAAACCATAAGGTCTTGATAGTTTCTAATTTCCATCATTCAAAGTAGATCCATTATTACAATCCATATTTTTTAGCGCAGTAAATCAACTAGACAATGGTTGAAATTTATACAATTATTGGAAAATTAAAGTTTCCACAGTAATTAAGGAACAAATAACAACACATTTGTCTACAAGATAATTTGAAACATTTAATCCATGTTTTTAACTTTACGTTCTCCAAATCAAATTTAAATATCTCCTTTTGCGTTATAATTGTATCATGAGTGACATTATATTTATTGTTTTTGACTCATATAATTCAACAACAAAAAACCCGACATAAGAGGCATGTGAGCTGGAGATGAAGGCTACAAATTAGGATTTAACCAAATATTTTAGATTTGTCACAAATTTGTAAATTGTTTTTTCCATTTTGAGAAGTCAAGTTTACGAGAAAACAATTATTTTCTCCATATCATTTTAAATACCTCATTTGCCATTTCTTTGTGTATCAAATTATTTGTCATTTTACAATACCATTACAATATTAATTACTTTTTTTCACTAATATTCTTATTTATTATATTTCAACTCATCAAATTTTTCCTCTAACTGCAATTAATAAAAACATTTGAGTAAATGAAACATTTTATCATTGAAATCAAATCAACTAATCATTTTCTAAATAATTGTACCCATCTCAAATGAGAAATTTAAAATGAGACAGATGAAGTACTTATCTTGAAGAGTGATGTTGTTTTTCATACTAATATAATGAAAACAAAGTTTCTACCGGGTTCCAAACTTATTCTATTCTAAATGTACATATTTTCATAATCGAATTTTATTGATGTCTTTTTTAAGATGCACTTATGTTATATATTTGTTTTAGTTCAAACGTTTTCCTTTAAGATAGCCTATTATCGTAGAAAGAAAAGTAATTACTACTATCAATTCAAATCATTCAATTATTTTTTAATTTCTGTAGTTGCCCTGTGAATTTTATAGATGCTAATGTTACTTTTCATATTTTTTCAAGTTATTCTTTTGTAACGTGACTAGCACCTTATTGTCCATTTCCTTCCCTATAATTCATACATTTAATTAACTATTATTATTTTGAGATAATATTTACAAATAAAATTGTGTAAAATAAAATTGAAAATACAACTATTGTGTTTGATTTGATATCTAAGTCGTTGAATTTATGTTAGATACAAGGTTTGTTTAATAAGAGTGTTAGTTCACGAAGCAAAATGAAAAATGAGACTTATAAATGATTAATTCTAAAGTAGATTTATAAATTATATATTTCATATAATTTCTAATGTTTACTAATTTTTTGAAAATAAATCTCAAGATACTCGCGCAAACGCGTGGGTGGAAATCTAGTTTTCTTAACTACAAGAACAAAAACAATATATATAATTATTAAAATACATTTAAACACAATGGGCCACTCCAAAGTCCCCAAGATTTTTTTTAAAAATATTACTATCTTTTATTTATAAGAGACATTTTGAGTTATAATGTGGTCAACAAAAATTGATCTATTTGATCCATATTATAGACCAAATACATGAATTTTCGTTGACCAAATTATAACTCAAAAGTCTATTTAAAAAAAACCATAGGGAATAATTTATTAAAAAAATTACAAAAACAACTACTATAATTATAAAATAAACTAAATTTTTCGACCTAAATTTCAAATATGTGAATTGTGAATTTTATCTATACATATAAAAATCTAACCAAATGATTATATGATCCCAAAAATTTAATGAACTCGCGCATCAGTTTGGAAGACACGTTTATGTGGTAAAAAAACCTAGGGAAGTGTGGAGTGCACGTTTCTGTGGTCAAAAACTTGGAGCGCACGTTCTGTGAATTTGGACTAATGGATCGCTTGTTTTTCTCTGATGCAATTGCAAATTTCCTCTATAAATAGAGGGTTCTCCTCAGTTGGAAAAACACATCAAAAGTACTCCGAAATCTGAGACTTTTCTCGTCTTCTCCCCTTTTCTTTCTTCTTCTTTTCTTTCAAGTGATCAGAGTACCATATTACGAGTGACAGTCATTTGACTGTCATATTGAGGATGTAATTCTAGAACGATTTTATACGGTGCAGCAGAACTCCGATATAGTGTATCTGGGTTGTTTTATTCTGGAGACTTCGTGGTTGATAGTGTACATTGCACAATTTGGGCAGTGCCGCGAAACGTCTTAAAAAGAGTAACCTAGTCTACGACTCAACCCAATAATATTTTCGGTGACATAAATTGATTTTTATAAAAAAATTCAAAACTCAAAAACAACACAAACTCTCAAAAACATTCATAACATTGTACAAATACGTAGTTAGTAAAAAATGGCTTACGAATAGTAAATTAAAATTACCAATAAACTACTTAATTAAAATTATGTCACACTTAATTTAACCATATAATTTTATTTTTCTGTATTAATTTCTTATTTGTTTTTCTAACATTTTCGGGTATTGATTTTTATTTGATAAACAATAAACCAGATTATTTTTAAAAAATAATAGTGGAGTATTACAAAATTTTATGTGATTGTTTAAAAATACTCAGTTATTTGATATATATTAGAGACATAGTACATAAATGCAATAGACGTTAGAATTTCTAACATAAATAATATATATATATATATATATATATATATATATATATATTTTGATTAAAATTACTAACAATTAGTTTAGGATGTACACTAAAGAATAAATTAGTTGTAAAACAACAATCTTCAGTTTATATATGAATAATTGATTGAATTAAAAGCAATAAAAAATATAGACCGTAAAATATGATTTCTGTGTGTCTGAAATAATGCTATTATAATTTTCAAAAATTGTATTAATTAAAATTACTAATAACAATTAGTCTAGGATGTACACTAAAAAATAAAAGAAAACACACTCAATTTTAGTATTCTCCATTAAACTAAAGTTGAGTCTGCTTTAACGTTACATCACACTGTTTCCTTACAAAATGGAAACTAAGTTTGACAACTATTAGGTTAACGAGAGTCTTAACCAACATAAGACACCATCATGATGATAATCTCAATAAGAGAATCAACATTAAAGATGGTTCATGCGGAGAAAAAGAGTTACCATCGTATTGGATATGTAGGAATAAAAAGTTTCACTAAGATAATCTAGGAAAAAAAGACACTGCTAATATTGATTTATTTAATATTCAAAATTAATTTTTTATCATTTATTTAATTAAATTTCCCAACACTTAAATTCATAAATTAAAAGTAAATTTTTTCATTTTAGATTAAGTTCAAAAATAAATTTCGTATCACGAGTTTGATATCTAGTTGAAACAATCCTTCGTATATTTTCCTTACCTGAATCTCATATTAGTATTATTTATTTCTTTAAGAATTAGAAGGATTAGATCAAATCTAAAATTTCTATCGAACTTTCAAAATTTAAAACATAAATATGCAAAAAAAAAAAAAAAATATATATATATATATATATATAAGAATTGGAAGTATGGTATTTGACCTAAATTTTAACTCTGTCTCATTAACATCTCTTAATTTTTTTTTGGTTAAAATTCACCTTTTGACTTTTTAAGTTTCAAAATCTAGCAATTTTAACTCCTATATTTTGAAAATAACACTTTTTCCCCCTTAACTTTAGTCCATTTTGCAAAAGTCAATCTTCATTGATTTGACCTAGTCAATGCTTACATGGATGACAAGTCACATGCCGATTGCATAAATATTGTTGATGAGACGTTATTTTATTATTATTTAAATATTAATAACAATTCATTTATCATTTAACTAAAAAAGTTATCATTAGATAAATTAAGTCTTCAACCTCAATCTTCATTCTCAACCATCAAAATCACTTGCACAAATCAAACTGAAAAATTCAACCTTTAATCCAAAAATTCATCCCATATAATCAAGAGAAGAGAGAGAAATGAAATAAGAGAACGTGATAAAGAAAAGAAAGGGAAGATCAATTGAAAAGGAAAGGGAAGAGGGATTGAAGGTGAGAAAGAAACTCATATATCTAACGTTTATTTCCATCATCGTCGTTCATCCCTTGAATCAATTCACATTTTCCTTTCTCACCACATCACTCTTGAAGAAGAACACGGCGAACGAAGAGGAACACTATTTTTTGTGTTTTTCATTTTAAATTGTAATTTTAAAATAATATTTATTGTTTCAAATTCGAATGAATTAAAATAATCATAGCTGACATCTTATAATTTAAAAGACATGTCCACGTAAGCATTAAGTGAATCAAAATCAAATGGGGTTTTACTTTTGCAAAAAGAATAAAGTTAAAGGGTCAAAGGTGCTCTTTTCAAAATATAGAGGCCAAAATCGCCAGATTTTAAAATTTGAGAGGGCAAAAGTGGATTTTAGCATATATTTTTTTTATCTCTAATATTATTGTGTTCAATGTGTTAGATCATCGCACCAAAAAATATCATTGTGCAAGCCTCTACCAATCAATCAATTTTTTTCATTCCTTTATCTCATTCCATTAATCGATTTAACATAAAAGATTGAGTATGTTGAGGAGTTTTTTAGCAAAAGTTTATAAAAAAATATATAAAAAAATTAAAAATTAAAAAAAATTAAAAAAAAAAAAGACATGTTTATTGATGTAGTTATAGATCTAGTAAAATTTTGGGAATTTTGATTTGCGAATTCAATTGTTAGTGATGAAAAATTATCAATCAAATGGAGATTAGATGTGTGTTTGTTCAAAAATATCAAATTCGTAGAAAAATCAACATGATAAAAATCCATCTGAATGCACACAACAAACAATGATTTTGCCGATGAATATTTTAGGATTCATTATTATTTATATATATTATAGATTAAACAATTGACTCATGTTTTTTAGATTTTTGTTTAGTATTAAAAGGTTCAAGTTATTCTCTTCTTCAAACTACGTTTCAAACATATTAAAACTTATCAAAACATGATAACTCTCATTATTTTGACGTTGAAATTCTATTTGAAGAATTCTAACTCATTAGATTTATTTTAAAAGTTGAATAAAAATCAAGTTTTATGGTATTGAGGTTATTTTTTTTTTCTAAGGTAGGCATACTTTATAAAATAATATTAACAATCTATATTATTGTTGCATTTGCTGAGAGACGTTTGCAATCTGCTATGTTTTAATATATATTACTTAGTATTCCTTTGATTTCTATCAAAAATGATTTTTAAAATACATTAATTATACATAGATTATTTATGATTTTGAGCCAAAAAATTGAGCAGAGGAAACAATTCTAATGATATGAGGGAACCACTTTTTTAGATCCCTCAAGGGAAAAAATATCTTAGGAGGAAACCACTTTTTTAGTTCGCTCAAGGGAAAAAATATCTTAGGGCAACCCTTGTGTTTAATATCCCATAATTTTGTATTTTTGTCAGTACAAAATTTTGTATTTAGTAATATCACATACTTGAAAATAGTTTTGTTTTATAAATTAGATCATATTACTCGATTAGTATTGCTAAACCATCTAATTAATCATTTTTTTAAGAAACTACTCGATTAGACCTTTAGTATTAACAATTAGTCAGTTGTCTTAAGTCAACATTATGAGCCATAAAATGAGTCTACTAGACACCTTTATCCAACTCAAGTTACCATATGAGTCATTTGAGGCAAAGTTGTTGTGGGGTTTATCATATTTTAACCTAGAAACCTTTTTATATAAAGGATAGCATAACCCTGTCTATTTTGTACCTGTAAAAGTCTCCTAGTTAGTTTAGATTTAGTGTTTTGAGTGATACCAAAATTAGTTTAGTCGAGATAATGTTTGTATGCCTTTTTTATTCTTATTCTCAATCTCTAAAATATGCTATTTGAACAAGAAAGAATTTATGAAAAAGAAAATATTTTAACATACACAAGCTTTGTAGTATATTCATATTAGATTAGCCCACTTTGAAACACTTTAAATCAAGAATGTCATTTGAGTGATTTTAACTTTGTAAATCAAGTCTATCATTTGAATCGATTCACCTCAGTATTGTTGTGAATCGACTCACACTACTGCAGACTTTAAAAGTTGATTCACAAACTTGTGTAAGTCGACTCACAAGCTTGTAAATCAATTTACTAGGCCTGCATACATGTTTTGTTTTTTTTTTTTTTTTTTCAGT
>JBBPBQ010020323.1:14504005-14551287 GCA_037974755.1 Cicer yamashitae
TTTTTTTTTTTTTTTTTTTTTTTTGCAGTTATGAGAACTACAAAGTTTTAATTTCTCATGAAAAATGTTTTGTGTTGGCCAATCTTTTTCATGCATCATATAAACATTCTAAAAAATTTCTAAACCTAACAATACTTTCATCCATTTCTCAAACTCATGCATCCAATATCATTTACTAATATTAATATGATATATTTTTTGTTTTATATATTTCGATAGTTTATTTATTTTAAATTATAATAAATAAATTATAAAGGTAAAAAATATTTTAGTTACAATAATAAAGGTAAAATTGTTAGAACAAAAAATAAATTATAAGTTATAAACTCATAAACTACTTGAATTAGCTTATTGAAATACGTTATAAGCTATAAGCTCATAAATTATTGTTACCGGACAGAGTTTATAGTTTATAATAAGCTCATTTTTACATAGCCTAAGATTTTTAACGAAGTAGTCGTTTGTGTCTCTTTAGATTATTTTCTTGAGTTTTAGTATAGCTCTCCATATTTTTTTTTTTTTTTTAATAATAATTTAAGAGTGTCTCAAATAATAGGTTTAAGTTGAGGTGCCTAACATATTTGAAATGTCAAGTTAATTATGCGATGTTTCACACTCTAGTTTTGCTTAAAGAAAAATTAGTTATATTTAAAAAAAACAAAAACATGAGATATTGGCGATATTTGGAACAATTATTATTTAGACTATTATATCTTTTTTTATTTAGACAATTATTATATTTATTATTTTTAATGGGACTTGTTTTAGTAAATTTTTAATAGGATTATATCTCCGTTGATATGAATATAAACTTCCTAAGGTTAGTAAAATATAAGAACTCATTGTTTTTCCACTTTTATGAGCTTCATGGATAGGTTTATTGCTCACAAAGTATTTGTGAGATATTTTCAAAATATTGGAGAAATTTTTAAAATATTGATGAATATATGTATGTATAAACGTTTTTAATTGACATGATAGAGTTGTTGGCTCAGTGGTTGTGTACCTTATGTTAAATCTTGGTAGATAGACTCTGGTGCTACCCGTCATGTGTGCAAAAATAAATAACTATTTAAGACCATTGATGAGAAAGATGAAAGTGTTTTGTACATGGGAAATGTCTCAACTATCCAAGTCAAAGGAAAAGGAACAGTGGACATTGAATTCACTTGTGGAAAAACACTTACGAACTTGATTTATGTACCTTACTTAATAAGTTTGGTTTCAAATGTGTATTTGAAGGAGATAAATTTATTCTCTCTAAAGGGGATATGTTTGTAGGGAAGATTTATCTTTGTAAGAATATGTTTAAATGTAATGTTGCTAGTAACTATAATAATAATAATAATATGATTTCTACTTATATCTTTGAGTCTTGTGATTTATGGCATATGTGACTAGGACTTGTTAACTTTAGAAAATTGAATGACATGATGAAATCAAATTTAATTTTGACTTTTGACAAAAATTCAAATTCATGTATTACGTGCATGTTAACTAAAATCATAAGACAACATTTTAAAAGAGTTGAAATAAGTTCTAAGCTATTAGATTTAATTCACTCTGATGTATTTACATGGTTGGCCTACAATTGGTGGTAAAAAGTATTTTGTTACTTTTATTGATGATTGTATGAGATTATGTTATTTTTATTTAATGCACTCTAAGAATGAAATTTTAGACAAATTTAAAATATTTAATGTACAAGTAGAACTTCAACATGAAACTTTTATTAAGTGTTTCAGAAGTGATAGGGGAGGAGAATTCTATCATTCTGAGTATTTTGAGTCCACTGGTATTGTGCATCAAATAATTGCACCTTATTCCCCACAACAAAATGGAATTGCTGAAAAGAAAAACAGGATATAGAAGAAATTGTGAATGTCACATTATCCTATTTTGGATTATCAAAAGATTATTGGGGTGAAGTCATGCTAACTGCATGTTATTTGTTAAATAGAGTTCCTAATAAAAGGAACAAGATAACCCGATATGAACTCTGGAAGAAAAAAAAAACTCAATCTTAACTATATAAAAGTTTGAGGTTGTAGAGCAATTGTTAAAGTTCCTGAACCAAAAAGAAAGAAATTGGGAGAAAGAGGAATTGAAAGTGTATTTCTGGGCTATGCTGAAAATAGCAAAGCATATAGATTCATGGTTATTGAATCTAATGACTCATATCCTATTAACACATTGATTGAGTCAAGAGATGCAATTTTTCAAGAAAATAGATTTAACTCGATTCCACATCTCAAGGAAATTGTATGTTCTAGTGTAGAAAGTCTATAAAATAATGTATCTAATAATGATACTTTGACATGTTCAGAACCTAGAAGAAGTAAAAGAGTCAGAAAAGAGAAAAGTTATGGACTAGACTTCTTTATGTTCCTTATAGAAGGTACAAATAATTCCATTAACAGTTATGGACCAATTTGCTATAACTTAGAGAGTGACCCAGACACATATGAAGAGACAATATAGTCTCAAGACTCTACCTTTTGGAAAGAAGTCATCCAAGAGGAAATGAACTCAATTATAAGGAATAAAACTTTGAAATTAGTATACCTCCCACCTGGATCCAAATCAATAGGATGTAAATGGATCTTTAAGAAGAAAATGAAAATTGATGGTACCATTGATAAATTCAAAGCTATACTTTTTGCAAAAGGATTTAAACAAAAAAAAGGTATTGACTGCTTTGATACTTATGCACCTGTTGCAAGAATTGCATCCATAAGAGTGCTTTTAGCACTAGCTTTTATCTATAAGTTTGTAATCCATCAAATGGATGTTAAAACTGCTTTCCTAAACGGAGAGTTAGATGAAGAGGTGTATATGAAACAACTTGAAGGATTACTCATCAAAGGACAAGAACATTAAGTGTGTAAATTGACTAAATCTTTATATGGAAATGGTGTTATGATTTATTTATATGTGGATGATATGTTTATCTTTAGCACCAATTTAGATGAGGTAGAAAAAAAAAACCAAAATTTTCTTATCAAAAAATTTTGATATGAAAGATTTAAGTGAAGCAGATGTGATTTTAGGAATTTAAATCATAAGAGATGATGTAAATATTGGTTTATCTCAATCTCACTATATTAAGAAAGCGCTAAAGAAATTTGATCAATTTAATTACACATTCGTTTTTACCCCCATTTAATCAAAATGTAAGTTTACAACCACATAAATGATGTCTTGTGGCACAACTAGATTATTCAAAGGTAATCAGAAGCTTGATGTATGCCATGACTTGTACTAGACCTGATATATCATATGTTGTTAGTAGATTTAGTCGGTATACAAGAAATTCAAGTAAAGAACATTGGCATACTATTAATAGAGTATTAAAATATTTGAAAGGAACAATTAACTATAATTTAGTCTATAGTGGATATCTTTTAGTTTTGGAAGGATATACAGACGTTAGTTGGGTAACTTATGTTGAAGTTCATGCTTCCACAAGTGGATGTATCTTTAACCTTAGTGGAGGTGCAGTTTCTTGGGGATCAAAGAAACTTGCATTGCTGACTCCACCATGGTTGCAGAGTTCATTACTCTAGCTGCAAGTAGTAAAGAAGCTGAATGGTTAAGAAACTTTTTGTATGAGATACCAATTTGGCCAAAGCCAATGGCACCAGTATCCATACATTGTGATAGTCAATCCACACTATCCAAAGCATATAGCCAAGTATATAATGGAAAATCTAGACATATTAGTTTAAGACATAGTTATGTAAATGATTTAATTTTAAATGGAGTAATATCCATAGTGTTTGTAAGAACTGAAAAGAATCTTGCAGATCCTTTGACGAAATGATTGACAAAGGAAATGGTGTTGAAGACATCATTGGGGATAACACTCAAGCCTATATCTAATTAATCATTAATGGTGGAAAATCAACTCACACTTGAGTAACATCAAGTCTTGAGTTCAATTATGAAAGTACACTATTAGAGTGATTGCGAGTACTTGAATATAGATGCATCTCAAAGGTTAAAAGTATTTGGACCATAAGTATAAAGTTGGAAGGTTGAGTTTTACTCTTAATAAACATATAGAATAAATTTTCTGAAATACATATTATGGGTGTATTTATAATATAGTCTACCTATGTGAGGATGAAGTGAGGCCGCTTCAAAGAGTTAAAGGGCTTGATTATTAAATTATCATCAAAAGGGTACACGACACAAGACCTTATCAAATGTGTGTACGTATGTATAAACGTATTTAATTGAAACTTGTGATATATTTTCAAAATATTGGTGAATATACGTATGTATAAATGTTTTTAATTGACATGATAAAGTTTTTGGCTCAGTGGTTGTGTACCTTATGTTTAATGGTAAATCCCAAGTTTGATTGCTCAAATCGATTCTTGCGCAAAAAAGAGGTATTGATCAACCACCAGATTGTTGCAACTATACCTTTTTAGAATCCTGAAGAGGATTCGCTGTTTATCCCATTTGCATCCGATTGGTGGAGGCGAATCAAATTTAAAGGCTAGTGTTACAACAAGTATTTACTTCTTCAATCCGAGAGAGATAACCTTTGAAGTTCTGTCAAATTTGGAGGAACAAAATTAAGTAAGGTCTTGGGAAGTTCTTACGTTAGTGTATTGGCTTGTTGGTGAGTTAATTTGAAGTCCAAAGACATCACTTGTATTGATGTATCTTGAGATACATGTCATGTAGTAGGTTTGTTTGCTCAAATTCACTAAGAAAAATAAAAGATCGAATTCAACAAGCATTGTTGACGCACACAAAAATAGTTATTTTGAACTCAAAAAAGCAATCATGCATTAGTTTATTTTTCCAATAGAAGTAGTAACTAACCACTTATAATTATAAATTAAAAACAATTAAAAAAAATAAAAAAAGAACATGATCTTTTCATTTGAATCATAAAACTCGTGATGAACAAAATTCATACAATTATGATAAATTTTATATACAAATATATGTAATGAACACTACATTTTATTATAAATCTAAAAACAAAAAAACTACATCTTATTCTCCTTTCTCTTTCTTAATTTTTAATAGACTTGTTTTATTTTAATTAATTGTTAGTTTTTATAC
Source organism: Cicer yamashitae (assembly GCA_037974755.1). Lineage (NCBI taxonomy): Eukaryota > Viridiplantae > Streptophyta > Magnoliopsida > Fabales > Fabaceae > Cicer > Cicer yamashitae. Next base: position 14,509,091 of record JBBPBQ010020323.1, read on the forward strand.
AATTTTTAAATAAGTTTTTAGTTCTTGTACAATTTTTACAATTCAGTTTTCAGATAATGTACTACATTCTTCATTGTGTGCAGAAACAAAATCTCCTTCAATTTTTAAATTTTGAATGCTTTTTTTTGTTGCATATTTAAAACATTATTAAAAGTTCGTCCGCACATATTTAAAATATTGTAATTTGTAATGAATTAAATATAAATTTTTTAAATATCATCTATTCAACATAAAAATATACGTACTTAAAAATCAACTATAAACTCATTTTTTGTGGTAAAACTTTGATAGTGTTGTAAATATTTATGCAAAACCATCGTTCAAAAACATAGTTCCAATGTTTACAAAATTTTCAAAAATGTTATAGAAATGAAAAAATTATTTAACTTTTAAAAATATTACTATTGCTATTTATTGTTATAATTTACTCAAAAACTAAAAATAAATTTATATTTTTATTCTTTGATTTTTATTATATTATATTTTTATAAGGTAAAATTTTTTAATTATCAATTTGTTAATATGATAAATATTAATGTATAAACATTGTACTTATTAATGACGTGTGATTTGATATCTATATATATTAGTATGCATAAAAATAAAGTTTGTTTACTCTTCATTCTGATTTCAATGTTGTTGAACTATAAAATTGATATTGAATTATCCAAAATCATATAATATAAAATTAATATATCTTTTATAATAAATAATAACATACTGACAACTTTTATTAACAAAAAAAATTATATTACATAATATTTGAATTAAAATATGTAAGTATATTGAAAAAACAATACATCTATCATTAAATAATGTCACTCAATCACTATTATATTTCTATCTCTTTAATAAATATTGAATATAGTTAAATAAATATAAACTGAGAAAAAATAAGATAGAATAAGCAACAGTAGAACCATGTACATTAATATATTAAGACACATATATATATTTAGCGTGATACATTGAATAATTATTGGAGTAAATAATTTGTTGAAATATATATTTAGCGTAAATCCGAATCTAGCGTATTACACAAATTGGCAAGATGATCAGAGAACCAGCTATCAAATATGACAGGGGCGTATATATTGGTGCCTAGATTCCTTTTAAAGTTAAGCAACCACTGCTGCATCCCATCAATAATGCAGCAGAACATTTATTTGAATCTCACGATCAGAAATATACTGCTTTCCTGCGTTCCTGCCAAACACATTCAATGACACCCTTATAAATATATAATATGAACCATGTATCTGATACACATATGACAAATTTCTTTAATTTTTGAATCTCACGAAATATACTACTTTCCTGCGAAACACATTCAATGACACCCTTATAAATATATAATATGAAACATGTATCTGATATAGTTAAATTTTAATACCTTATGTTTATTCTTTTTGAAACAAATCTTAACAAATCTTAAATGTTTCTTCATATAGTAGAAGATTGCCACTTGGATTTAATACATAAAAACCATCTAGAGGATTTATCGTTGTAAAGGCTTAGTCCGAGTGCATTTATGAAGAGCAGCACAGATGCGACTAATTGAAGGGCATGCGATAGATCTCACAGTTCCTCAAACTCTCCCAAAGAAGCATATGTGGAAGCAATATAACTCGGTAATTAAGTCAACATAAATAGGCTAAAAACATATTAGACTAATATGTTAAACCAAAAATACAATACACTGTTTACGTAAATACCAATTGTGTCGATTTTATTATTTGTATAAGAATATATTTACAAATACATTAATTTGTATATGCTTCCCTAACAAATATTAAATCAAATACATGAGAACTCTATTTTTCAATGTTATATAAAGTCACTATAAACTAAATAAGCTACAACATTTATCATGTGCTATTATGTTCTTAGTGTTCCAACTATAAGTTCAAAAATCTTTCATTCTACTTCAATTGCAATAGTTATTTACCAAATCGCTTTGTTTGACAAATTTAACAATCGATACATATGATTTTTCCTAATTCAAAACGATTTAAGGATATTACTCCAAGTTTGCTTCTCATTTCTTGGAACTTCAGTCTCTCTAATGCTTTGTGAGAATGTATGTCTCTTGGAACTTCAGTCTCTTTAATGCTTTGTGAGGATGTATGTATTTTGCTCACTTGTGCTACAATGCTCTAACTTTAATTTGTCTTTAATCACTTGGTCCCCTAGGAAATGAAATCATGTTTCAGTATGTTTGCTTCTTCCCTGAGCAATTGCTTGGCTAAGTCTATTGCAGATTGTCAATCATTATCTTCGATGGTCCTTCGTGGTCAGTCTCATTTCAGCCATAAATTCTGCCAGCCATAGAGTTTAACAAGCTGCCATTGATGCAGCCACATACTCAGCTTCTCACTTGGATAGAGCTACTGCTTCTTTGGACACCATGGAATTGGTGTCTTATTCATCGTGAATACATAGCTTGTGGTGTTTTTCCTATCATCCTTGTCTCCACACCAATCCGCATCAGTATATCCAATCAATTCAACTTCACTTTCATTTGAACTTCTAGGATATAGCAGGCCGAATTCACTAGTTCCTTTTATATATCTCAATATCTTCTTTGTGCCAAGTAGTGAGGTGCTCTAGGTTTTTCCATGTATCTACTAACCAATCCAACACTATAAGCTAAGTCAGGTTTTGTATTACACAAATACCCTCAATGATCCTACAATCTGCTTGAACATTGTGGAATCAACCAGCTCTTCATCTTCTTCTTTTGATAGTATCAGCTCTGCTTCTGAAGGAATGCTTGTGCCATTGCAGTCTTGCATGTTAAACCTCTTCAATACATCAGTGGCATACTTCTTCTGGTGCATGAATACTCCATTCTTTATGGTAGCAAACTCAATTCCAAGGAAGTAAGACAATATTCCCAAATCTATCATCTCAAGTTCTTCTTTCATTCTGGCCTTGAACTGGTCTATTTCTACTTCATCACAGCTAGTTACTAATAGGTCATCAACACAGAGACATATCAATAGTGTAGGCAGTGCTGCTGCTTTTTTGACATAGACCCCATGCTTATTCACACATTTTTCAAACTGCTGTTCTGAGAGGAATCTGTCAATCCTCTTGTTCCAGGCCCTAGGGGCTTGCTTCACGCAATATAGGTTTTTTCTTAGCCTATATACACTGTCTTATTTGCTTTTTATCTCATATCTTGGTGGTTGTCTCACATAGACTTCTTCTTCCAATGGTCCATTAAGAATTGCTGACTTTACATTTAGTTGATGCATGAACCAGCCTTTGTAACTGGTCATTAACACTACAAGCCTTACAGTTTCAATTCTGGCCACTGGTGCATATACTTCATCATAGTCCAATCCAGGTCTTTGTAGGAACCCTTTTGCTACAAGTCTGGCTTTGTACTTGGCAATCTCACCATTAGGCTTCATTTTGATTTTATAGACCCATTTCAGATCAATTGGTCTTATGTGCATTGGTAAGTTCATCATCTCCCAAGTCTTGTTCCTTTCTATGGCATTGAGCTCATCTTCCATTGCTAGTCTCCAGTTTGGATCACTTAGGGCCTCATTATCATTGACTGGTTTTGATTCAGCTAACAATGCAAAATGTATCAGCTCTCTATTTGCATTGATTGCTGAATCAGATGCTACTTCAAAATGGTTCAATATTATTGAAGGTTGTCTGACTCTACCAAATTGTCTCAATGGTTCTGAAGTTGGCTGTGTTGCTGGTCCTGTTGCCTGATCATCATTCATATCAATTACTACTGCATTGTTTGAGCTGGTTGTGGCACCTATCTTCCAATCCCATCTTTTAGATTCATCCACCAGTATACCTCTGCTTATAACCATTTTCCCTTTGTTTTGATCATAGAGTTTATAATCCCCAATTGAGTCATTTCCCAGTAACACCATCTGCTCAGCCCTGTCACACCTTTTGGATAAATAAATGTATTTGGAAGTTGGTTTTCTAAACTTTGCAAATGAATTATCTTTTGAACTTCTAATTCACATCATTGGGTTAAGGATCAAGATAAGATAATTTCCAATCGATTTTTTTGTTGTTGTGGTAGAACAATTGGAACATAGTTTGCACATCCAAAATTGCATATATCGGAGAAATTATGTTAATTGTAAGGCGATGATTATGATAGTTTCTTGGTCTGATGCGAATCATGCAAAATTACATGTCCCATATAGAAATTAAGAGTTTTATTCGCATGAGCAGTGGTCTAACTTTATATGTTTAATAAATGATTGTGCAATTCCATTTTGTGTATGAACATGTGCTAAAGGATGTTCAATATTAATGTCAATAGACATGCAATACTCATTAAGTGCTTGAGATGAAAACTCAACAACATCTCTTGACGTGATAATCAGCTCTTATTTGAAATAGTTGAGCAAGTAATCTCGCAAATGTTTGGTTGTGAATTGATAATGAAAAAACATGTGACCAACTAACTAGTTGATGCATCCATTAAAATCATAAAATATCTAAATGGCCCCATATTGACCCATGAATATAAGTGTGTATACGTTATAACAAAATTAGAGATTTACTTTCAATTTTTGTTGGCGATAGTCGAATTATCAACTTCCCTTATGAACAAGAGATACATGAGAAATTATTAGACGGCTGAATCTTATGGCTCTTCAATCGATGACCGTATGAATTTTCAATTATTGCTCGCATCATTATAGACATATGATGATCTAACCTGTCATGCCAAACAACAAACTTTTTATCATGGGTAAACTTCTAGTTTACAATTACATGTGCTTCAATTTTACTAGTTTAAATGTAGTACAGATAGCTTTTCCAATACACATGTTTTATCTAAATCATGTTTTGTGATACAGAGGTATTCAATACCAACTTCATTTATTGTCTCAATATGGTATTCATTTACACTGATATTCTTGAAACTTAATAAATTTCTATGAGACTTGGAGGAATATAATGCATTTTGTAACTTTGTTCCTCTATATAATGATATGTTAGCTCTTCTAGAGCCTTCAATCATCTTTGTAGTACCATATATGGTACTAACATCAATTTCTCGTTTCATTAAATAAGAAAAATATTAATTATCTTTAAAAATTATGTGGGTAGTTGCACTATCAGCGAGACACATATCTCCATTGAAGCTTGTATTAATACTTATTCTATCTAATATAAACAAAAATAAGTAAGTACAAGGATAAATTTAAAAGGGAACGTTGTGATTTAAACACACTTAAAGATAAAATTCATTGTTTATAAGACATAAAACTTCAATGTCCATACCCTAGAGAATTCAAAATACCCTCAAATATAATTTTTGTTATTATTATATGAAAGTAGAAGGGATGTATTTCTTGACGCGTCCATCTCCAATAACGTGATCAATTTTTTTTCCAGCATTAGTAAATAAATCGCCAATATCTAAATGAGTAGAATCAATATCACCATCTTCATAAACAAAATGAGTCTCGAACCTTTTCCCTTTGTTTTTGAGTGATTGTTGATAAAGTTCAACGAGATGCTTTGGTTTATGACAGGTACGAGACCAATGACCTTTGTCTCCAATACAATGACATAAATTTTCATTAGTTTAACTATGTTGTCCAAATTTTCCCTTTTCCTTCTTTTCAGTATTTTTCCACTTCTGGTGAAAAAACTAATTCTTGAAATTTCCACTATGGTTATGATCATGACCACGATTGCGACCATGGCCAAGACCAAGACCACGAGTTTGCCCACGGTGGTTGTATGTTACTACATTCATTTTTGGAAATGGAATAGTACTAGTGGGACAAATTTCATGATTTTTAATTAAAAGTTCATTATTTTGCTCTGCCACAAGGAGGAAAGAAATCAAGTCATAATATTTCTAACATATTTTATTTTATCCACACAACTTCTATTGAGAAGTGATTCTGAATATTGCAGAATTATATGTAGTTACTGTTTTAAACTCTTGTAAACGTAAATGCATCTGTTGATGACGAGCTTTTGGGAGAATAATAGTTTTTTGGTGCTCATATCTTTCATTCAAATTGTTCCAAAGCACAAATGGATCTTTATCAGTTAGATATTCATTCTTAAGATCTTCGTCAAGATGGTGACGAATGAATATCATAGTTTTTGCCTTTTAGTGATTAGATGTTTGATTTCCTTCTTTGATAGTATCTCCACTGCCTTTTACATCTAAATAAATTCAACATCTAAAGTCTAAGGCAAATAATTCTTTCCCAAAATGTCAAGGTCTCAAACTCAAGTTTTGACATATTTGACGTTCTTGATACTATCGTCAAACTATAAAATTAAACAAGTTAGATAAAATAACTAGCAAATATAGTCACTTAAAACTAATAAAATTTCTTAAAGTCACTTAAAACTAATAAAATTTCTCAAAGTCACTTAATTTTGAAATATTTTTATGCTTTATTATAATGTTTTACAATTGGAATTGAGCGAGTAGACTTCTGGGTTTAATTAAATACCAATAGATTTCTATCATTTCACAATTCCATCACCTAAGTAAAGAAAAAGATAAAATAATAAATTAAATTTTTTAACCAGATGTTCAAATCTTTTAAAGAGAAACCAAGTGACCCATTAAACTTGTTTTTTGTGGTAATAAAGTCGAGAAACTAATTCCCACGTAAGCTTATATCTATATACAATTTAAAAAAGTAATATGCTCTGCTTTTTATGTAACTAACCTTATCATTAATTAACTAGTAATTAACAAAGTTATTTTTGTCATATATATATATATATATTTTTTTAGTTTATTTCCTAGTCCACATTTAACACTCAATAATGTTTTTTCAACTACATGTTTTATTATGAAACACTAGGTTGAAACTAAATTTTTCCTATCTGCCATCATAAAGACCAAGTTCAAAATCTAAGTTCATTTCCATGTGATTCTTACAACTTATGTAAATTTCATTAGAGGAGTATACTTTACGGAGGAGTTGTGAAGTTCGTCGGTGTATGTTAATTTTACGTGGAAGTGAATTAAGCTCGGAATAATAATGTCTTCATTTAATAAACAACTATATATACCGATAAGAAAAAAAAATTATTTATTATTTTTACTTTGATGATTTTGAATATAGTTTTTAATGGTTAGTTGTATTTATTCTTTTTATTATTTTTTAATTATAATATTATCAGGTAGTTGAAACTATGTTTTAATTTTACTTGTCTATAATTCTTTATTATTTCTTATTTTAATATAGTTGAGTTGATATACACCAGACACGCTAGATTAATAATAGTTAAATCATTGATATTAATATACACGGAACAAGGTAAGTCATTAATACTAAAATTATTTACATTGATTTACACGAGACAAATCAAACTTTATTTACTTCACTATAGATTAAATAAATAACAAATAATGGAGAATATTATACACTTATATTTTTACACGTTTTTGTATACCGTTATTTATAATTTTCTAAGCATATTTACGATTTCATAAGTCGGTATACTATTTATTTTAATCATATTAAAAATAATGTTGACTTTATATATGACTAAGTGGAATTGGATTTTCTAGATTTCGTTATGGTAAAAATATATTTCCCGATTTTATGGAGGAGATAAGTGATGGAGTTCCTTAGTTCTATGAAGGCATCGGTGTTGGTGAATGGATCTCCCACTAAGGAATTCTCTCTCTCTTTCGAGAATTAAGACAAGGTGATCCTATGTCCCTTTTTCTATTTGATGTGTGCTTCTATGAAGAATGATATATTTTTGGGGTATAAGGTGGATTCGAACGGGAATGTTTTGTTTCCTATTTGCAATTTACTGATGATAATGTGGAATCCGAAAGAGAATGTTTTGTTTCCTATTTGCAATTTACTAGTGATAATGTGATGGAGTGCCTTAGTTCTGGGAAGTCATAAAGTTTATCTTGCTTCTGTTTGAATTAACATCTAGATTGAAGGTTAATTTTCATAAGAGTTTTCTCGTTGGTTTTAATGTGAATGATTTCTAGTTGGAGGAAGCAGCATAAGTGCTTCATTGTAGAGTAGGACATTCCTCTTTCAATTATCTAAGTATGCCTATTGGAGATAAACCCAGGAATATTGACTTTTTTAAGGCCTATTATTAAGAGAGTTTGAGTCTAGGTATCAGGTTGAATGAACTGTAATTTATCTATGGGATGACGACTTTTCTCATAAATGTTTTCCTTTTTGCGCTACTGATATACTTCCTTCCCTTCTTCAAAACTCCTACAGGTATTATTTTTAAACTCAAATTTTTATTTAAATCTTTTTTGTGGAAATGAAGTAAAGAAGCTAGGAAAATTCATTGTATTAAATGGGATAAAGTGTGACAAATTAGAGAGAATGGTGGTTTTGGAGTTCAAAATTTAAAATCTTTTAATATTTCCCTTTTAGTTAGTTGGTTTTGGAGGTTGAGAAATCATAGGGAGGGGTTGTGGTTTAAATTTGTATTTCATAGGTAAAAGTGTGTTAGTGGTAACGTTTTTGGGAGATCTTCTAAAGACTTGTTGTGGTGGAAATATATTTGGTCCATTTTAGAGGGAGAATATGGGGGAAAGAGAAGTTGTTTTGCTAAGAATATGCTGAAAGGGGTGGGGAATGACATGGATAAGTTATTTCGGTTAAATCCTTGGGTAAGTGGAGGTCTTTTACGTGAGAGGTTTATGTGTCTTTTTAATTTGTCTGTTGTTAAAAACATTTTGTGGAGGATATGGTGAGTAGGATGGTGGTGTGGTCTTTAATTGGGGTTGGAGGCGGGAGTTGTTTGAGTGGGAGAAGGTGTTGGTGGATGAGTGTGTTTTGTTGTTAGATAACTTTGTGTTGCAAGATAACTCTTCAGATAAGTGGTTATGGATTGGTGGCCAAGGAGGCGATTGCGTTGTGAAGGAAGCATATAATCTACTATCTAATAGTTTGACAAAAGAAATGCCTTTATTCTACCCTTTAGTTTGGAATAAATTGGTTCAACTGAAAGTGTATGTGTTCGTGTGGAGGCTTGTTCATCTTTGTTTACCCACCCACTAAAGATAATCTTGCTACAAGACGTATTGTGTTACTAGAGCCTAGTTTGTGCGTTGCGGAATGTGGGTTTGATAAATCTATTAAAAAAATTGTTTTTCACATGCCCTTTCTTTGGGTGAGTGTGGATGGATCTTTTGAAATGGTTGACGTTGTGTTGTACTTTTCCTCATGAGATGGGGGCTTATGTGTTTCAATTTCAAGGCCTTTGTCAAATGGATAAAGATGTTTGTACTACATTCAAAGTTATTTAGATGATTTATGTGTGGTCTATTTGGAGCGCACGAAATTCTATTATTTTTATTTATTATGAGTTTAATGTCACTTTGCGGTTAGAAAAGATAAAATTATTTTCATAGAAGTAGATGAAAGTCAATGATAAAAGCTTTGCTTATAATTTTAATTTATAATAAAAGCTTTGCATGAATAATACAATCATTTAATGGTGGATATTAAGAAATTTTTCATTCATCGAAGCATTAAAAGAAAGCCATGTAAATACCCAAAATTTTAAAAGTAATTGTATACCAGTATTAGTTAGTACATCTTTCATGATATTATATTTTGAGTGTAAAGATATATTACATTGATAGAATAAAATAACTTTACAATATTATTTAATTTGTCACATCGTATTGTATAATTTAAAAATAATGATAGATATCTAATTAATTGACATCGTAGCAACTTTAGACTGTGAACACTATCTTTATTCTCTTGTATTTTAAAATAATTTATGAAATTTCAAAATGTTAATCATTTCACGGCAGTTATATAAACCTACTATCAAATGCATCTTTATTATTTACTTAATTTTAAATGCATTTCAAACATTACCAATTTAGGACCTATTTTAATTAATATTTTTAAGTTTATTTACTAACTTAACTATTTAGATGATCTTATAAAATTAGTTTATAGCTTGTCTATAATTTAATTTTAGTTTAACTATTTTTATAAACTCTTCGAAATAATTTATGAAAACACATTATATATAAGTGGTGTTATATAAAAATATATAATTATATTTTGCTACAAACGCTTAGTAAAATTGTTTACTCAAACGCAATTTTAATGCATCATAGTCACTACAAATATAAGGGAGACGAACATGATTAAATTCTCATAATTAAAATATTGATAATTCATATAGATACCACCGAACAATTTCAAGTACCAAATTGAGGTATAGACAAACAAAAGTGACAAATGGTTGACTATGTGCAAGGTATTAGTGCATGCGAAGTCCTAAGAGAACTGAAGATACTACAAATGATAACATTGATTAAATGCGTTCATGGAGGCGAATCAATCGGTGGTGGAAATAGTACTAATGGTGATGGTGACTCTTCCCATGGTTGAGGTTCAGGATCTGAAACCGGATCTTGTGAGTTACCTGGTAGCTCAGGAACCACCGGTGGTGCCATAAAAATATCTGGTGTTGGCATGGTGAAAGACGGTGGTTCTGGAGGAGGAAGAAAAATGTCTGGTGTTGGTGTGGTGAAGGATGGTGGTTGTTCTAGACCCATAGGAGGAGGAAATAAAATGTCTGGTGTTGATGGAGGTGGTGATGAAAATGAGAATGGATCTTGTGGGGTCCAAAAAGTAGGGACTAGTGGTGGTGGAATAGAAGTGTCTGGTGGATTAGTTATGATGGGAATAGGAGGAGGTGATAGCCATGGAAAAGCTGGTATTTCTGGCAATGGAGGAGGAATGACAAGAGGTGGTGGAATTACTAGTGGTGGTAGTAGTGGCATATCAAATGAAGGCGGCGGCGATGGGACTAATGGTGGAGGTGGTGATGGAGAGGGTGATGGAAATGGAGGTAATGGAGGTAATGGAAACCAGGGCAAAGTAACAGGAGGTGGTAATGGACAACAGGGTGCAACAGGTGGTGGTAATGGACAACAGGGTGCAACAGGTGGTGGTAATGGACAACAGGGTGCAACAGGTGGTGGTGGACAAGCAGGCGGTGGTGGTGATGGTGGTGGAGGAGGAGGAGGAGGTGGTGGTGGTGGTGGTGGCGGCGGCGGTGGAGGTGGAGGTGGAAAAGGTGGTGGAAAATATTGTACTATTGGAGAAGGAGGTGGATTTCTTGGTCTGTAAGTTATTGGCATAGGAGATCCTACTAAAGGTGGCAGTGGTGTTTGGTCAAATGGATTGTTTGGAGAAGCAAAAGTAGGGAAAGGCCAATGGCCACAACATCCAAATAGATAAAGGTAAAATGGATCACAATTTGAACTTCTTGTTCTTCTTACTCCATTGCTTCTTTTCTTTCTAGATTCTCTTAACTCTTCTTCTTTATGTTTGTGTTGTTGGTGATTGGAGGTTTTGTTAGTTTCAACAAGAGTTTGTTGTGTGAGCAAAAGAAGTGCTAGTAGAGATGTAATCACTACACTTGCTTTCATTTTCTTCTATGTTTCTGTTTTGGATTACCTTTTGCTTTTGTTTTTTTCACATTGACTTACTAGAAGGTGTCTAGTGCATATATAATAGTCACAAACAACTAGCATGCTTTATTTTCCATTATTTTTATTTTTTTTCGTGTATCAATTTGCGTGGAAGGTTTAAATGCAGCGTGTAAATTTAGACCAAGAAGTAAATTCCCATGAAGTGATAATAACCCAAGTATGGCCACCTACAAGTATGCAATTTGATGGAAATTTGTCCCCATAATGCACAAAAATAATTATGAAAGTATATTTTTTTAAGGCGTAAATCTCGTGTTTCTAGGCATATAACTATGGAGAATTTCAACGTTGCTCCACTTTTAAAGTGAATACTGAAATCGAGACCGATAGTTAAACCTATAATTGAAGTGTGCAAGTACAAATAATTTTAAATTGCACTTTACAATTACAATTTCACGATAATATAACGATTTTAAAAGTTTTTGTAATAACATTACGATCACAATTACAGCTAACATTTTCTCAAATTCTACCGCAATATAATCGCAACGTATTTATTAGTGCGAAGTACAATTTAAAATGAAGCCAAGCATATTGGTCAATAGAAATTGAATAATGTAGTTTATAAGCCTAATTCAACAGACAAATTTGATATTGTTAGTAAAAGTGTCTAAAATATATGGTTAATTGAACTACATTGATAAATTATATTGCACTTCACCAAAAAAAACTAAACTAATTAAATGGTTCATAAAATTTTTGAAATTTGTTTTTCTCGAAAAAAATATAGAAAATCAAAACTTTTTTAAAAATAAAAATATATTTAAATCATTTTTTTCTTCTAAAATTTTTTAGAAACAAATTAAAAAAAAGATTTCGTAATATATTTTTGATGTTTTTTTTGAAAAATAATTGAAATTTTTTTTATCAAGAAATTTTATATCTATTTTTTTCAAAAAAAATTTGCCAAAAGAATTTTGAATTTTTTTTAAAAAAAATAATCAAAACTTTTTATCTCGAAAAACTTTTTATTGGAAAATTTTTTACATCTATTTTTCTTAAAAGAAATCGATATTTTCTTTTCGAAAGAATTTCAAAAAGAATTTTTTGAAAAACTAGTTCGAATTCTATTTTAACTAAAAATTTGTTCAAAAAAATTAAACTGATTTATAAACAGTTCAGAACCGTACTGAACTTGATTCGAATTTGGTTTTTAAAAACTGAACCAAATCATTAATGTGGTTCAATTCGATTCAATTTTTACACTATAAACATCCTTAATTATTAGTAAAAATATCGTATTCAAATTTAAACAAAAAAACATCGCAGTTGTGTACGAAAGAAATTTGAAGAAATAGTAATTAATTGCATTTTAATAGATCTGCACTGTGCCATCATGCATGCACACACTCTAGTCGACACACACACACCTTAAAACTTGGGTCATTCTTCTCTTCGTGTTCCTTTCTGTGTATATCTTAGACTTGCAGGAGATGATTGATATTGTAGAAAATTAATGGAATTATGAAATGCCTTGTTGTACGTGCCAATTTAACTAGGAAAATTTTGATTTTATATATTGCTACATTATATTTCTCTTGAATGCTTTTTGTTTTGTATTTGTAACCATTGCTCGAAAAAAGTGAAGTTGTAACTTGTAAGCATTCAAGTCCTTTGCGTGTCAAATGTTCATTTCATGTATTTGCATGCATAGAATCATTAATAATGTTGGTCTGAAAAAAAATTGTTGACATTTATTTGTTGAGGACAAGCATCTTGTTATGTTTATGTTTATCTTTTTTACCGATTTTTATATTTTTGTAATCTTTCGTAAATTTTTATAATTTACTTCTCTCGAGTAAATTATCATTTTAGTCATTTAATGAGTAGTATGTTGTCACTTATTATTAAATGAAAATTTTAAATTTGTTTTTGAATTATCAAACGTCAATCAATTTTTTGTTTCTATCATAATCATTATATACTATTTTGACATAAATTGTAATTTTCATAAATTTTTATGATAGTAAATTATATCTTTCAAATATTTTTATGATAGTAAATTATATCGTTTAAAAAATATTTTGATCATTTGATAATTAATTTAAAATTATAGCTGAATCAAAAACTACGTTCACATTTTTATAATTAAAATGACAATTTATTATTGTATTACATTTATCTATCTCTAGATTACTCTCAATAGCTCCAAAGAATCACTAATAGTAGAACAGAGTCCAGGCAAAAAACTGGTAGTAGTAAATTAGGTGATTAACTTTAACACCTATACACACATTAATGAAACCTCAGAACTGATTTTACCTACCTACAGAATGGGCACACAAGTGAAAAAAAATAAAACAAAGCAGCCCTACAAGATGGGCATACAAGTAAAAAGTACAAAAAGAATCTGCAGTTGATGAAGAGTAGCAGACTCATTTACCTGAAAAGCAGTCGGTAAATTCTCTATCCAATTTCCAAAGAAAGTTTACACTGTGGATATTTAAAATTAGGTTTAACTCGGGAAAAGATTGTCTCCATTTTTTTTTTTTTTGGGATCTCATCCATAGAAAAGAAAGAGAAAGAAAATTTAAAAAGTGAGGTCGTTAAAAATTAAACAAAAAAAAAATGAGAGATGGATTTTAAAAACTAAGATTAAAACTCGTGAAAAATCCGGTGAAAATTTTACTAGAAAATCTATTCCAATTTAACTCATCTTTTAAAGACTAAAAGAGAGACAGAGAGAAAGCTACCAAAGGTTGACAATTATAAGGTTCCTACCCAAATTTATGTAGGATATTTAGCTTAAACAAAATTGAATACCCCTTAATAATACTATTAATTGAAAAAAATACCAGAATAATACTTAAACAAAATTGAATACCCCAAAATTGAAAAAAAATTGTTTAACGCATTTTCAATTTAATAAGTACATTTATTATTTTTTTCATAGATACCCCCCTTAATAATACTATTAATTTTCTTAGAATATAAAAAAACAAATTTAAAATATAAAATCATTTTAGGAAAACTAACACAAACATTAATTAAACTATCAATTTTTTTTAATACAAGCGGAAAAAACAATAGATGTTTATAAAAAAGGGATGGAGGTAGTAGTATTTTAGTCAAAAACATGCTATAAGATTTATTTATCCAATATATTGACCTAACATGCTGCAATATGTTTAAGTAGAAAAAAATGCTGCAGTATGTTTGAGAAGTGAACCAAAACAGAATTATTTCCTGACTTAATTATCTATTTCCAATTATGATACAAGAAATATTGTGGTGGAAAAGACAACCAAAATCCTACAAAATAAAGAACGTATAGGAAATTAAACAATTGTCATAAATTAAATCCAGATCTAGTAAAAAATAATAAAATAAAATAGGCTGACAACAATATTATTCTCATCCTCGTACAGAAAGAAGAAAATGGAGCAACACATTTCTTCGGCGATTGATATATGGAACATTGTTGTAGAAGCCAAATCTGAAAAACCAGTGACTCAGCCACTTCACCAGTTCAGTTGAAAACAAACGGCCAGATCTAGATTTACCTGGCTAGTCAGACACTCAGACTGGATAAAATCAGCTGGGTGTTCTTTTCTCTCCTTTTTTCAATTAGTTTAGGTTGGGGTTTGTTTAATTGGCCACGGCACCCGATCGACCGGTCCTAGATTTATAAGTATGTTCTGGATTATCACGTAGACCTAGCTTAGAGATAACAAAACAATAGGAATCCCAGTCGGTTCTTCTGAGGTATTTCAGCAATTTTTTCCTCTTTTGAACCATTGCAATCAGGCCTTTTCGAGAATGCACATCCTAAATCATCATAGAATGAATTGAATCAGGGATCAAATAGTGATACTATGCCACACAGTATCACACAACATAAAAGAAATCTGAATCATTAAGCTACGTAAGCATTTTTCCTCTTTGCTCGTGAATGTTGTTAAATGGCAGCCATGGTGCCACCATGGTCGCAAGGCCTGGCGGATTTTTTGACAACTGCCATAGGCAATGTGTGAAGGGATGCCCACCATGGCAGCGCCATAGGTTGCAATAGTGTGTTTACATGGCGAATTTTTGGCCTTCCACCATATTCCGCCATCCACATCGACAACATTGCCTTGAGTGACTCAAGGGACTGGGAATAATTCATGTGACAAGTGATAAGACTTATTAGTTGTACGCTAGGATAGGCATGTCAAATAACATGAATTGCAGCAAAGTAAAACAAAGAACATAAAAAATAATGATCACAGTGTGCAGTTATCAATTCAAAATTCTATCAAAGGCCGTATTTAAGATTTCGTAAACAGAAGTCATAGAAACAGTTAAATATTTGCTCTGCACTAGAGATGAAATGGAGACACAAATTACATTGCCCACCATGTCAAACAAATGACGAACTCGGAGTCTCGGAGAACACAAAAAATTACAACTTTTAACATCAGAATTAAAATAGAATGAAGCTTATATTAAAGCATCTGTGACATACAATTCAATAGAAGTCACTACCAAATAAAGCTCTATAGCCAGACTAAATCAAGTCAAATTGCACTTAAAAAAAATTAAAATACTAGCTCAAGTTAAAGTTCAAACACGAACGATAGAAAATACAATGTATTTATATAATTGTACAGATATGACTCGTAAAATAGTAGGGTATAATAATAAAATAAAGTTACTTAAAAAATTAGTACTTGATTATAACTTCAAATATCTTCAGCCAGAAGAAAATTCTACAATCTATGAAACCTTCAAACTAGATTTAAAAGAAGCACATGACAGAATAAAACGATCTTTCATGAACAAACCAGAGTAGCAGACACTACCCACAATATCTGTACATCATATTGATCATACAAATCTTCTATTGAGGAGTATTCTAGTCATTGTTAAACACATGCACAATATATGTATATATATATATATATATATATATATATATATATATTACTCAGGGTCAGCCCAAAGGCCAAGCAGTCTAAGCTAGGACTTTAGGCCTCAAAATTTTGCGTCTAAGAAAGACCTCAAAAAATTTTAATTTAGTTATGAATTTATAATATGACAGATTAGTTATTAGATGTTCACCTAGCTCAGTTGACCAAGATTAGGACCCATGTCCGTCCTGACCTAGCTTCAAACTTGAATGCAGTAAAACAAGATTCTTTTAAACCTTGTGCTGTTTTATATTTATTTAAAATGCCTCACTATAATATTTGCTTTAAACATGTTGGGCCAGCCCTAATATTATTTAAGACAAATGACCATCAAAGAAGCAACTAACCTTCTTGTGTAGAACTGATGATAAATGCTTAATCTTGGTTGTGAGTTGGGCAACTGCATAACATTAGTGGTTAGTATTAATTCCATGACAAGTTCCTATTAATATTCGACAAACTTGGTCAGATCATGAAAGAAAATAAGTGAAACAAACCTATTTGGTTCCTTCCAAACTTATTAAGTTATTGTCAACCACTTCATAAATCAGGCAAAGTAAAGTAGTTTCCTTTACCTTGAACACGAGCAGAGCCACAATCTGACTCGGACATTTTAAATTCATCTCTGACCTTTGTGAGCTCAATTTTCATCTTTTCAGCAGAGGACATGTTATCTGGATGAAAATACTGAAATAAACATAAAGTGGCAATATTAGGGCAATGAATTAATTAACACCGTTAACAAAATAATGTGTTTAGCTATGGACATTTGAAACAAAACAACTCAGACATCAAGAGGTTCATTCAATAATATCAAGCAACCTACAATTCTCAAGTACAGAACGGATAAAACATTCAACAAATAGCAAGGGATTAGTCAATGACTTGATGAATGGCATCACCAGAGGCTGTAATCACTTAGAAAGATGAAAAATAGCCTCAATATATTTATGTTTGAGCATGAATTCTACATTCACTAGAATATGCAGCATCTTAGATACACAAATAGGGAGAGAAAACAGAGAACAATGAAAAAAAAGAAGTTATAAACCACATGATCTAACATTTTAAAATTGCAGCTATCAGATAAAGGTTCACATCAACAATTCAGGAAGGACGGACAACAATTCAAAATTATAAATAAGAATCATATCAAATGAAACTATGCTTGCCTTTTCAACAAGATGTTCTTTAGGAGGCTTTGTCAAGTAGGTTGGAGTCCCACCCATCAAGGACAACATATTAATTCTTTGCACTGAAAAAATCATACCATTAGTTATTATTTCTGTATATATAAAATAAAATAAAATCACATCATAATAACCTTACCACATGACCACAGTCCTACTAACATCTATCTTTTTTTTTTCCGTCAAAATACTAACATCAGTATACATGACCATAGATGCAATATACAAAGATAAAATAACTCAAATGGTTTCCCTCTCAGTTCCAAATTATCAACAGGATTTAGTGTAGGCAAGTTGAAAGGACAAGTTTCAACAAGTTTTCAATATAATTGAGTATGATAAACATGGTTTGTCAAATCAAATTTCAAAACGTCAATCAGAAGACCTATTTTCCAAATCGTGAATCAAATCATATTATAAACCATTAAGATACATTACCAATCAAAATATGATATTTTATTTTAAGTCAAAATAATTGACATATAGCAAAATTATAAGCTGATAATTCGTATGCTAACCTCAAAAAAATTCAAGAGTCAAGTCATACATCAAATGACAAATGAAAAGTGACTGACAATAAAAAATTGACAAAAAAAGGTAGTTGGCTACACTAAGTTTAAGTAGTGATTCATCGGAATGAATCAAAATTCATCATAATGAATTGGGATTGAAGAAGAGATTCATGTCCCAATCCAAAATATATAAACACTAGCGATTCATATCGATGGAGTTTAGTTTTGCATCGAATCAATATATGACTTGCAAGTATCACAAAATAATTCTAACCATGACCATAAACACAAAGGCCTAAGGTAATCCCTTTGTAAGTACTCAGTGAGCCCTAAGGTCTTCCTTACCTTGGACTGGGGCACAATCTCCTCACCCTAAATTTTTTTTATCAAAAAACTAACACAAAAGCTGAACTTTCTCTAATGTATCATCACCATCACCATCATCATAACTATAAGAGGAAAAATTGAAACTATATCAAAATGACATAAATATAATAAAAATTAAACATGTTACTAACATGAAGCTTTCTTTGAGTTGCCCTCCTCTTGATTTTGAATATATGCTAGACTACTACTCAAACACGAGTTTAATACCGATCCGATATCAGAATTGGACTTAGCTTCAATTTCATCCATTTCCCTCACTTTCTGTAACCTCTCATTCAATTCAGCAATAGAAAACCATTCTTTTCCTTTCACTTGAGGTCTCAATTTCTTCAACTTCTCACCCAATTCATTGTGCATATATGACCTCAACAAATTCGCAGAACCACCACGTTCCCTTGCTATTCTTTCCCTCGCCTCCTTTCCGAAAACCAACTCTGGCAACGGACTCGTCCCTCCGATCACCGTCGAACTCGGTAAAGGTTTCCATTTCGATAATGACGGATTTGCAATTGTTCCTTTCATCTGACTTAGGCTTCCACGAATCGCTTCGAAATTTCCTCCTCCGACGCTGCCGCCTCTGACTTTCGAGGGTTCCGAACTGGTATTCGCGGCGGATTCGCCAGGACGATTCTGAATTTTGCTGTAAATCTCCTGAAACGAGATTTGCTTCTTCTGATCGTCGGGAATTGGAACAGCGGTTCGGTTACGGAAACCCTGGATGTTCTTCATGATTTCACCGCTGAAAGAATGTTGTTGAGAATCTGAAGAAGATAACGGAGAAGATACTGTGTTCGAGGTTGGTTGTCGTTTGAGGGAGCTTCTGAGATCTCTAAAAGAGGCAGAAAGGGACGGGGTGGAATCGGAAGGAGGTTTTTCGCCTTCGCCGCCGTCGCCGTCGGTGTTGGAGGTGGAGAAGAGGTGGTGGAGAGAAGGAGTATTAGTGAGAGTGTTGGTGGTTTTTGGTCTTGTTGTTTTCAGGCGGAGAAGAAGCGCCATGGCTGGTGGTGGAGGAGACGGTGAAGGGGTTTTTCTGAGATTAGGGTTTTTATTTACAGTTCATTTACCTCAAAGCGGCTTAGATAGTGTTAAAGTTTGAAGAAAAGAAAGAAGGCAAAACGATTAAATTTTACATAATATATTATCAAGTTCTAATTTATATATGTGTAAAGATTTTTTACATTATAATATAATATCACCTCAATTGAATTATTAAAAATATTTGTCTTTTATTTTAACTATTTCAAAAATTATAGTAGTAGATCCACGGTATAAAATATTTTACCTTGTTTAGAAATTAAATTCATATTATTACATTCCAAACAAATTTTGCAAATTATATTTTATTATTTATTGGAAAATTAAATATTTTAGGTGTAATTGAGAAGTCGTCATATTTCTCATAAGTATATTTTGCAACCGTTATTTAAAGATAATTGTAAAAATATGTTTGGAGATATATATAAACTTCTTCATAAATTTCAATTAATTTAAAATATTAATTTATGCATTTTGTGTATGAGGATCTTGGTTTACAAAAAAAAAAAAGAAAAAGACAAACTCAAAATGTTGAATTTGAATTAAATATTAATGTAAAACTAGTTTATATTAATTAGATATTGTGCATGTCCTATTTTTTTTATATACCTTTTCGTCTTTATTATATGTTCAAAAACAAAACTATGATATTGGAAAGGTACATATAAAATTATGATCTTGGTGTGTGTATTTCGTATGGGCGGAATTGGAAAATTTGAAATGATGCACAAGAAAATTTATTTGCCATTATAGCTTGTGGTAATGCTATTCTCGAATAATGGAGCAAATCTCCTGGAGGAGATGGTGAAGGTGATTCTAACATGTTGGCTTCGAGTATGAAATATGGTCTGAACTGACTTTTGATTTTCATAAATGCAATATTGATGTCACTTTCTTCATATATCAAAAGTTTGTTCGGGATGAATTATGCTTCAAGAATGGGAATAGAGCTTTCATAGTTGTCACATCTTTGTGTTATTCGTTCTGGTTAACTATTCATCAAGGGAAAAAATTTAGCCTATATAAACTATTTTTTTAGCAATGGTCTATAGCAACCTTAATTGGGGATGATGGAGCTAAATGTCAAGAATGTTATTTTCAAGTTGAATGTCAAATATATGGTTGATAGTTGTCGTTCTTCATCAATTATGTTTTCTAAGTTTTCTGTTAGTTTAGAATATTGTAGAGTTTTACTTAGTCTTTACTTTCAAAACTGACATGTTGAGTTATCTAGGAATAAAACTAATGTAGTCGCTCACACCTTAGTGGAATAGCCTAATTTTTCATTGACCAAAACCAAATTGTGACTAGAATCAATTAGAAATCATTTAAACGTGATTAATGTTAAGCTAGGATTGTTTTCTTAAGGATTAAGATAGCAAACTCGACATCCAAGTAACCCATTATGTATCTTGGCTGACATAGATTCATGAAGAGAATTCGCCATTTCCTAGTTGAAACCTAGTCAAATTCCTTAAAGGCAAATCATTTAGTCTAAACATGTCAACAAGCTTCGGTACAAGTACCAGATGTCATGCTTGGACTAGCTCAAAACATGTGGCATGTTCAATCCTACATTTTATTGCTCTTTCTAAAAGTCTGAATCCAGACTTTATTTTCTATTGTGTGAATTTTTTGAGGTTTCGTCGTTCTCTAGTTTTGGTTCCAAAAGTTACAACTTAATGCCATTAATTTTCTTTACTTTCTTAAGATTATTTGGATGTCGGTGATATGCTCAAATTAACTCAATTCATTTCAAATCCTTCTATTTGAAATTAGGGTTTTTATGTTGTTTTAAGGCTTTGCTATGACTTTGTTTCAAAGGCATTTATAAACCCTTAAACCCTCAATTTTTCATTTCCATAGTTTCTTTAATAACCATGGGTTATCCTTAATTTTAATTGAATTCATATTTGAACTCTTAGAGAATTATCGGTAATTATGGTATAAGAAGTGTTATCATCGGAGGTACCAATCGAGGATCCATTAAAGAGCAGTAGTTGTTGAAGCTACTTAGAGATTATTTACAACACTTCTTTTCAAGACTTTGATCACCAATAAAAGGTGGGGGAAGACTATGTACATGTCAAGATGGTTAGCATAAAATAGTCAATATGTGTAGGGTGGCCCAAGCCTTAATAGAGATAATTAGCTAAGGAGATGCAATGTTCATTAGCAACTCCTCAAGGTTACTAATGAAGTTATGTTGGCCTTATTTTGTTTATCATATGATTGATATTATTAATATTATCAGGAGATGTATTGCTTAATTGTTTGTGTGTTGTTTGCACTAATTTTTTTAATGTGTTGTGTGATACGTGCATACTTTGTGATTGTTAGGCTTCAGGAAGGTAGATTAACCTTGATATAATAAAGATAATTGATTATTTCATTAGATAGAATACAGCGAGGATAAACAAAAGGAATGTTAGTAAAATATGTCACTCAACCTATGTGACTAGTATAAGATATAACCTACACTAATGAAAGTAATTTGAATGTGAAATTGTTAGTCCTTAGGGTTGGAGTGGCCATGAAATATGAGAGATCATATAGACATTGCACTAGGATTGTGAAGTCTACTTTCGTGTGTATTGGCACATGATGTTGATTATCAACTAATTATTTGGACAAAATCTTTACTATTTGCAGCATGGCAAGATTGGACTCCTTACTGATATTTCAGCAATATTAACTTATAACACTTAGACTCTACGAGAAGCAAGTGACATTTAATTGATATATAGAGAACATTGGTGGTATGTAGTCATGTGACATACGACGGGTATACAGGTGATGTCCTTGACAATGTTTAGTGGCCTAAGTCAACATATAATTGAGGATTGCATTGAAATAGCTGGTTAAGACTTGATTTGGGAGATATAATTGAGGATTGTGTGTTTATGTGAATACACAACTATATTTATATATCCCTTATTGCCTTGGCTATGGTCTTGGACACTAAATAAATATATTATAAAATTTATGATTTTAATTAGAACCCAAAAAATGATAAATTTAATTTCAATTTTAGTATTTAATTTTAGATAATTTTTAATAATTATTAACTAAAGTAAATAGTTCACACTCCTTGGATCAAGGTCTTTGATTCGCTATTAGAGGTGAAGGTAAAAACAAACATGAAGATATAGTCAGACACACACGTTAAATACTATGGTTGGAGGTTTTCTAGTGGAAAAGAATTAAGCTCGACAAAGGTCGACCCAACACATACTGAAACATGAGGCGACGTATACAATAAGACATTTTTTATAGTTAATAATAACAATAATAATACTTTAATAAAACTATTATTTTTTTATTTATGTTTTATTTATTTAAGCTTCATGAAATGCAAAACCATTTATTAAACTTTAAAATTTTTTTAATTTTTATTAATATTAAAAAAAACATATTTCTATATTGATTTAATGACACTTTTGATAAATAAAAAAACTGGAGTGCTTCCTTGTTTTCACTTTATTCTCAAATCTCATTTTCTTGGATTTTGTTTGAACTTTGAATTTTTTGTTAATCTTTTTGTTGTTTTTTTTTTCTAAGCTCAAATTGCAAAATAAAGGGACGGTGGCACCCATACGTTGCCTTGAAGCAAGTGAGATGAGTACATTAGTGGTTAAGCAATTTCACGAGGAAAACAACGTACTACAAGAAATTTTACTTTTAGTGATAACAAAAATCTATAAGGAAAAGTATAAAAATCGTAGGGATAATCAAAATTACCTATACCGACAGAGTTTTGTGGTATATAATTACCCAATACCTACGAATTCTCACCATCATTATAGGGTATAATGACAGACTTTTGTCCGTTGCTTTAAACATTTGATTTCACCTACGAATATTTCATCGTTGGTGTATAATTTAGACATAATTTATAAAAGTTATACCTATGATTTTGATTTTGTTGCTATACATTTAAGTGACAACTTATTTCTGTTGCTATAGGTTTTAACATTAACAAATTTGCTATATATATTAATTTTTTGTTATTAATAAAAATTATATATTTAAAAGTCAAAATAAAATAAAAGGTGTTCATCGTATATATTGAAAATTAACATAAAAGTCTTACAAGCAAATCATATAAAACAATAGTTAAACAATGTTCACCATGCACATTAGAGTATTTTTGCTTAGCAGTGGAAAACATTGTCTTACTAACATTTAAAATAGACATATTATGTCATACATAACAATCTCAAAAAACATTAAGAAATTGAGTCCACTAAATTGTCAAGATTTCATCTTCAACAACAAATTAGCTTTTAATCTTCACCTAAAATCAATAAAATAACAAATGAATGAATACACAATTCAACATAAAAATATTATTAATATAACAGAGAAAATATTAATGATTTTAATCAAATTTAATTAATAGTATCTAATTACCATTTTCATTATCTTCATTGTTGTTTGGACTAAGAGAATTCAAATGGTTTTGAGCACTAGTAGCATCAGAACCTATCACAAAAGATAGAAAATACTATTTATGAAAAATACGAGTATGGAACTTATGAAGCAACTTAGATAAGATTAGTAACTTATGATATGTTTGTCTTGCGGTTTGTATTATATCATTCACATCTTCTCCAGAAATCGATTTTGAATTAAAGTCATCACATTTGCTGACAAGCTTTCCATATTCTGTCTTGCGCAACTCTTCATTTTCAAATACACAAACCTTGGATTTTTTGGAATGAGGAATCTTGCCCATACATCACACACATTCGTTTTTATGAAGTCCTTGTACTTGATAAAATGTGTCATCTTTCTATTACTTGGTAATCAAGAGGGGAATTTATTGGATAATATTTTGATTATTATTATTAGAATTAAATTGAATTACAAGAGAGTGAGGTTTATATATATATAACCCAAACTGATAGTTAGGTACAAAATACAACTAACTAAACTAAAATATAGCTAACAACTAACACACTATATTGACTAATACCCTCCCTCAAGCTAATGAACATATGGAAGTGAGGCCAAGCTTGGAAAGAAAGGTGTGAAATGGTTTTGGATCCAAAGCCTTGGTAAATAAATCTGCGAGTTGAAGAGAAGAGGATATTGGAATGAGATGAAATAGTTGCTGCTGAAGTTTCTCTCGAACGATGTGGCAATTGATCTCAATATGTTTTGTACGTTCGTGGAATGAAAAATTGGAGGCAATATGTCTTGTTGATTGATTATCACAATATAGCAAAGCTGGTTTGATGTATGGAACTTGAAGGTCATTGAGAAGATATGTGAGCCATTGAATCTCACAAACAGTGGAGGTCATGGCTCGATATTCAGCTTCAGTCGAAGATCTGGAGACAGTCGCTTGTTTCTTTGATTTCCATGAAATGAGAGAGTCGCCTAGGAAGATACAAAAACCTGAAATTGACTTGCGTGTATCCGGGCAGCCTGCCCAGTCTGAATCGCAGAAAGTCTTGAGTTGAAGTGGAGAAGAAGAAGAAGAAGAAAAGAATATGCCTTGTGCTGGAGATGATTTGAGGTATCGAAGAACTTGGATGGCAGCTTGATGATGCTGAGAAGTAGGGGCTGTCATATATTGACTTAGTTGCGGAACTGAAAAACTGATATCAGGACGAGTGTTGGTGAGGTAGATTAATTTTCCAACGAGTCTCCTATATGTAGTCGGGTCTGGGAGTAATTGGCCTGCATCCTTTGAAAACTTAATATTTTTCTACATTGGAATGTTTGCTAGTTTGGAAGCAAGGAGGCCAGCTTCGTGTAAGATGTCTAAGGTGTATTTCCTTTGGGAAATATGCAATCCAGCCTTTGAGGCGAGCGACTTCGAGTCCAAAAAAATATTTCAAGTGTCCTAAGTCCTTGATTTTGAAAGATTTGTGAAGAAAAGCCTTTACAGAATGAATTTCTGCAATATCATTACCTGCAATAATAATGTCATCAACGTAAATCAGTAAGGCGGTAAATGTGTTATTGTATGCCTTAATAAATAACGAATGATCAGATGCATACTGACAATAGTTTACAGAATGTAAAGCAGATGATAGTTTGGCAAACCACTAACGACTAGATTGTTTTAAACCATACAAAGATTTTAATAATTTGCATACATGGTTAGGATTAGAGCTAGAGATACCTGGAGGTAATTGCATGTAAACTTCTTCATCTAAAGTACCATGTAAGAATGCATTGTGGACATCTAGTTGATGAATATGCTAATGTTGAGATGATGCAATAGAGAGGAGTAATCTTACCGTAATGAGTTTTGCAACAGGAGAATATGTGTCAAAATAATCAATTTCGATTTGAGTAAAACACTTAGCTACTAAACGTGTTTTATATCGTTCTATGGAACCATCGGCTTTATACTTTACCTTATATACCCATTTGCACCCAATGGGTTTCTTACCATGTGGGAGAGGTGTTAAAATCCAAGTGTCATTCTGATTGAGTGCCGCAATTTTAGATTCCATTGCAGTAACCCAACAAGGATGTTTAGCAGCCTGCTTATAAGTAGTAGGCTCTTGAATAGAGGAAATGGCAACAACAAAGGCAAAATGTGAAGCAGATAAACTATTGTAAGACAAAACAGAAGAAATGGGATATAAGGGGTTGGTCATTGTATCTGTTACAGCAGCATCGCATTGAAAATCCTGCAGGTAAGCAGGACGTTTTTTAATTCTTGAAGATTGTCGTATATGAGAAGGGCCTGCACTATCAGAGGCATGACTATTGGTAGATACAATGTCCAAATTATTGTGGATAGGAGAATGTGGAACACATGAGTGTCTTGCATGAGGACTAGCATTATTATAAAGAAAAGCATCATCAAAACTCATAAAATCAGAATCATTAAAATCATAAGAAGTATTAGTAGAAGAAGAATGAAGAGAGATATAAGGGAATATATGTTCATAAAAAACAACATTTCTTGAAGTAAAAACATCATGAGTATGTAAATCAAATAAAACATAGCCTTTAGTACCTAACTTAAAACCAAGAAAGATACATTTTCGATCCCGATGGTCTAGTTTGGATCTTTGATGAAGTAAGGTAGAGGCAAAAGATAAGCAACCAAAAACCTTTAAATCAACAAAAGTGGGTGGCATGTTATAAAGCAATTCAAAAGGTGTTTTGATCTTCAAAGCAGGGGTAGTTAATCTATTGATGAGAAAGGCGGCATGGCATAATGTAAAAGACCAAAAACATTTGGGAAGTTATGAATGAAAAAGTAAATTTCTAGTGACATTCAATACATGTCTATGTTTTCTTTCAACAATGCTATTTTGTTTAGGGGTCTCGACACAAGAGGTTTGATGCAAGATTCCCAAGTCAGAATAAAACTGAGGCATGTTAAACTCAACACCATTATCACTTCGTATGATTTTTACTTTGGCAGAAAATTGTGTTGAAACAAAATTTAAGAAGTTTTGTAGTGTAGGTCTAGCTTCTGACTTGGAGTGCATAAGAAAAATTCAAGTAAACCTTGTGTGATCATCAATAATTGTTAAAAAATATTTATAACCATCAACTGAAATATCACTAATAGGGCCCCAAATATCAGTATGGATTAAATCAAAAGCGTGTAAAGATTGACTAGAACTTAAGGGAAAAGGGAGCCTAGAAAATTTTCCTAAATGACAAAAATCACAAATGACATTCTTATTTATTGAAATATAGGGAAATTGTTTACACATATGAGTCAATACAGAAACAGAGGGATGGCCTAATCTTAAGTGCCATAGATCAAAAGAATCAGACTTCAGGCTTAAAACATGTTTATTATAGGAAGCAGTAGTGTCATCTAAAGAAACATCAGTTGATAGAACAATAGGAGTTCTTTTGAGAATATAAAGATTGTTAAGATGCTCCACAATTCCAATCATCTTCAGGGTATGTGAATCCTTAAGATTGCAAGAATTTTTACTAAAAACCAGTTTACAGTTTAAATCAGTAGTTAACTTGGAAACATAAATTAAACTGAATTGAAACTGAGTTATGTAAAGAACATCATTCAGAAACAGAGATTTATCAAAGTAAATCGAACCAGAAAAATGTGTAAGAAGCGTGTTTCCATTAGGGAAAGTGATGGAAACAGGTTTTATCCTTTCAATTTTGGAAAAACATTGAATGAAAGGAGAAACATGATCTGAAGCACCCGTATCTAAAATCCAAATAGAACGATTATGATAAATAGAACCTGTATTAGAAACACTAGAAATCAAATGAGTATTGGCGGCTTCGGCAGATTGTTTCTGTGATGAAGAAGTGGTTGAGTGAAGAAGATTAATCAAGTAATGATAATCTTCCTTTGAATTTGAGGGAGAGTGATCTTTTGGATTTGAATTGGATGGTGGAGTAGACTTGGTTTCAGGAGGAGGAAGTGGATTAGGATTATGGTTTTTATTTGAACGGTATCCAAGTGGAAAGCCATGTTTGAAGTAGCAAGAATCTACTGTGTGATTGGTTTTATGGCAATATGTGCAGAACATTTGAGACTTTGGTTGAGCACGTCCTCTACCACGTCCAGCTTGTTGTGTATTAGATAATTGGTATTTCCAGAATTCACACTGAAAACAGCAGAGTCGGGATGAGACGGATTGGATGCACGTTCTTGTTGAGCAACCAAAGAATATACCTTACTAATGGAGGGTAATTTCTCCATGAGAAGAATTTGAGTGCGAATGTTGGAATAATTGTCATTCAATCCTTTGAGGAAACAAGTGACGTGTTCTTGATCTTTGTAGCTTCGAACAGCAATGCTCAGTTTGCACGTGCAGGGAACAAGTACATGAAGGTGTTGGGCGCAAATCTTCGAGTTCATCCCAAAGAATCTTAACATCGATAAAGAAAGTTGACAAATTGTGATCCCCTTGTTTAATTGAGTGAAGGTCACGGAGAAGATCGGAAAGACGGAAATGATTACCTTTGGTGAACCTATCACGTAAATCAGACCATATATCAAAGGCAGAGTCGATGCAAATGATGCTCTGTGAAATGTGTGGTGATAAAGTCCTGGTGATCCAAGAAATCACCATGTTGTTGGCGCGATCCCAAAGATCGTGATCGGGATGTGAAGAAGAAGGTTGAGGAAGCGAACCGTTGATGAACTGAATCTTGTTCTTTGATGAAAGTGCGCGTTTCATTGCTCGGCTCCAATTATAATAGTTCGAATCGTTCAACGGTGGGGCGACCAAAACAGCGCCGGGGTGAAGATAATAAGGGCTCCGTGGATTCAAAGCAGCATCTTTTGAATGGTTGGAGTCCTGTTGATCGGAATCAAAAGAGGGATCATTGTTGTCAATCTCCATGAGAGACGATGCAAGAAATTGAAAGGATTAGGTTTTGGAAATGCTGAATTTGGGGAAAACGCAAAATTTGGGGAAAATGCATAAGGAAGGAACGGAATCATGAAAATTTTGTTTAATCTGATACCATATTACTTGGTAATCAAGAGGGGAATTTATTGAATAATATTTTGATTATTATTATTAGAATTAAATTGAACTACAAGAGAGTGAGGTTTATATATATATAACCCAAACTGATAGTTAGGTAGGCCTGAACAAAAACTCCAAACCGGCCCAAAACCGCCCGATCCGCATGGCCCGCGTGCAAATGGACGGGTGAAATCGGGTCAACGGGTTTGACGGAAAAAGTCAACAGATTCATACGGATATAGGCGGGCGGGTGCGGGTGAAATATTATGGGCCGTCGGTAACCGAACCCGCCCGAACCTTTACTCTACCTGGCCCAAGTCCATTACAAATGAGAGGAGACTGACCCAAATGTTTTCACTATAAATATCAATCTTACAATGAACCCTAACAAACCCTAGCTGCCGCGGTTACCATTTTCTTCCTCTCAAACCTTACGTTTCATCTTTCTTCTTCCTCTCATCCGGTTACCATCTTCCTCTCATCCGGTTACCATCTTCTTCCTCTGAAACCTTAGGCTTCATCCTTTCTTCTTCCTCTCATATCTTAGGCTTCCAATATTTTGAACTCATCATCTATTCTCAGATTTTGTTGTTTTATTTTCCTTTTTTATCTCATCTCACTAATAAAAAGTATTCTTTGAAAGGTTATGATTTTTGTTAGAATTCTTTTTAATTTATGTTCGGCATTTTTATTTCTTAACCTGTGATTTGACTAACATGTGTATTTATCTTGTGAAGCCATAGATCGTACCATACATTCTTTGTTGGAAGCTCAAAGTCAGAGGATCTCAGATAAAAAGAACAAAGTTAGGGTTTTATATATTTTTATTTCATTATATATATATATATCAAATGAACCTAAAAATAATCACATGTTTGTTTGTTTGTTATTTGATTAAACTAAATTCTATATATTATGTTTTTGATTGTTACATTTTATGACTTTATATATGATTCTAATATCTATTTTTATTCTTTTATTCTACTTTCTATTTATAATTATATTATACTGTTTCTATTCATTTTAAAGTTTGCATGTTAATGATTATCTTGTTTTTATTTTTTCTTATATTGTTGTATTATTTTCCATGTGCAGATGCAACAATAACAATCTTCATCTTGAATACAACTATTAAAGACTTATTGAGCACCAATCTTTATTAAAGACTTATTGAGCACCATTCATAGTGTTGTATTGTATTATTTTTATTTTAATTAAAATGATTATTTGGTATTGTAATAATTTATATTTATTTATGGTTACGATGGTGGAACACTCAACACTCAACTGGTAGATAATAATTATAAAGGCAAAATCCTTTAATTTTTGGATTGCTGGAAAAAGCCTATGAAAAAAGATATATACAAAAGTTAATTAGTCTTTACAAAAAAAATATATAATAAAAACATGGGAAAGATACTAAAAATAATTGCAGAATTATTGCATACTAAAGCATAATAAAAATTAACATAATGGCCAAACAAATTTGTTGGCCCAACAGATTTATTTAAAAATTCTTTAAGATATATGGACAATTGGACAAAAAATAACCTGACAAAAAGGCCCAATTGAATAAAAAAAAAGGCCCAATTAAGTTAAAAAATTAAGGATGACTCAGTTAACCCGAATTAACCGAACCGACAACCCGCTTAAACCGAATACTCGAGAACCGACCAAACCGAACTTTGGCATGGGCGGAAGTAGGTGTTTAAATAGCACCCGCGGATTGGGCCGGTGGGTGATTTTAGTCCCGAACCCGCCCAACCCGGCCCGTTGTCCACCCCTATAGTTAGGTACAAAATACAACTAACTAAACTAAAATATAATTAACAACTAACAAACTATATTGACTAATCTTCCAAGACATAGAACCTTGAATCAGCTTTTGTATCAACGGTGAGCAAGAGATATGCAAATTCTTTATTAAGCAATCCAAGATAACAATATTAAACACCTCTTTTAAATTTAAAACTTGCTTTCTGGTAACAAAGATTTACGGTCCAACAATGCTTTAAAAACTAGACCAAAATTAAGGCAGTAAAAGTATTGATCCATGACTCAATGACTCAATTATGGTTAACCTGTGCTTTACCTTGACCCGTTCATAAAAAATGTCACTGAAAGCAGTTAAGACAGGTCTGGCAGCTGATTGTAATGTGTCTGCAACAGCAGTGCAGTGTACCTATCCGGCGAACAAGCTCAACCTGCAATTACAGAATAAGATTTTGGCATGCCACCAAGCAGTAAAATATGGAATAGGAGAAATACACAACATCTTGAAAAATGGTGAAGTTTCTAAAGGATGAGTAACCTTATCAGAATATGAAGTCCATTCTTTCAAGTATGACAAAAGCTTCAAAGCATCTGAAAACGGTAAAGCTTGCGTAAAGATGTCAAGTTGAACTTGATGTTTACAATCTTGTTTATAAACTTTTAAAAAGGAGAAAAGAAAAAAAATAACTAAATCTACAACAAGGACTGCTTCTGTTTTCTAAATTTGGGCAAAACTGTTATGGAAACTGAAACCTCTAGCCATTGCACTAACAGCAGGTGCAATGATGATCTTCTTGTAATAAACCATTAACCATATAATGCAATGATGGATCTTGAATTAAAACATCGAGGTGGTCAAATTTTTAAAATTTTAATGGATAAATAAAAATTATAATATTGTATTGTATATAAGAATTTTAAGTTGTAAATTTACAAAAATATATTGAAGAGATGTAAGTTTTGGTTAACATTTTTATTTAATTTTATAATTATAATAGTTGTTTTTGTAATTTTTTTATAAATTATTCCCTCTATTTTTTTAATAATAGATATCTAGATTATAATTTGGTCTATAAATTTTTTGATGTATTTGGTTCAAGGTTGTCTTAAATTTTGGAAACCCTATTCTAATCCTAAAAATTGAGCCTAATAAAAAAAGTGCAATTTTAATAATTAAAAAAAATTGGTAAAATAAAATTGAATTCATATACATATCAATCTAATGAGAATCTAAAAGTACCAATATACGTGATGCATATCATTTGATCACATTAATTCATGTAACAAGGAAAGATGCAGATAACATGTCGCTTTCATATATTATACTCAAAAATACATCTCGACAATAATAATACAACAACCACAATTCAACTCATAAAAATAATTCAATTCATAAAATACACAAATTATAAAATCCAAAATTACAACAACAACGTGTACCACAATTTCTATATTAATTACCATATTTATATGGATTGGTTTGAAATCGATTCTTCCTCACTCAATTTTGTTCTTGTGACGGTATCACTCTCCCAAACTCAATATTCTCAAAAAACTCAAAAAACTATGCATCTATTGTCTCAAAAAAAATAAAATAAACGTGGGACTCAAATTTATATTTCTCAAACTTTTCGAATATTATAGATTGTTGCATTTCAAAATTGAATTGCCTTTAACAACTAGAAACTCACTCAGAAACAAATTTAGCGTAAAATTAACTATCAAAATAAAACATGATTAAAATAAGTATTATTTCATAAAACTTAAATAATAATATACTTAAATATTATAATCCCTATATTTAATTTTCAAATCAAATAAAAATTGAATTTTAAAATGTCAAAATATATTTATACTAAAAGATTCACCTATACATTGAATGTTTCTTTTAAAAAATAAAATAAATAATTATAGAATTAGTATTTTTTTAATTGAATAAATCTTCTATAAATAAACAAATAATTCTAGAATCCACAATTCTCAAATTTAAAGAATCAAATCTTAAATTTTCAAATTCTATTTAATGCACTACCATATATATTCACAATATATTTTGAGATAAAGACAACAAATATTCCATAATAACATACGAAGACCAAATATATATAACAAATCTTTAAATGTTTTATTTTGCAAAATAAAATAAAACATTAATTGAGTACAAATTATTGTAAATCAATTTAAATTTCAAATAGAAATCATACTATAGGATATGATAAAATTGTTTCAAACCTTTTAAACTTCAAAAGGAAATCAAATTACTAAATATCCTTATTTTATGGCAACAGTATCTTAGACAAACTACAAAATTTATGGAAAACTTATACAGGTAGAAGAAATTAAGGAAACAACCACAATTCAAATTTAAATTTAAACCCAAATCTTTATTTGGATGATAACAAACAAACTGATACATTTGATTTAAAAATCACCAAAATCAAACTCAATCTATTTCATAACCACATCTCAATCCTTAATTTTCAAAAAAAAATTCATTAAAAATTCATTGAACGGCAATTCATAATGGCCACATTAAACCAAATATTGACCAAATACCCTTTTGAATTTGAACTTAAAAGAAAATCAAAACAATGCAAACTTTCAATTAATGTCCAAATAGCTCACATAAAACACACACTAACGTTATATCCATCTTGAATACAAATAAAAATATTGCAATCCCATTAAAATAAAAAAAATAAAAAAGCTATATAAATCTGGATGCAAATGTATTCATTTATTTCTTTTAATTTTCTTCAAAATTTTAGATACGAGATATATCGCATGTTGAACCATAAAATAAAATATGGCCACAACGATTGTCTAATAAAAAATACACAAGATTAAAACAGATTGAAATCAATCGAGGCACTGGATCCACATATACAATCAAACAAAAGTTTTGAATGGATTGAGTTTCTAATAATAAAGATCTAAGAAATAAAAGTAATATACATACTCCGACACTTATACTCATACCCCATATTTTATATAAATTATTTATTTTATTCATTTTTTATAAAAAATAATAAATTTTTTTATGGCACTAAATTCAATTTGTATTCCAAAAAATCTTTTTAAAGTTTTTCAAAACTATGTGTTTTAAAAATTTTGAATTATGTACTAAAATTTTCCGGTACAAAATGTGTTTTTGTGTAAACAAATTTTCTGGTAGACAAATGTGTTTTAATAAGGTTTTGGGTTTAAATCTTATACTATTTGTGTCGGACAATTTTTTTTCAAGTTTTGTGGTATTCAGAAAATTCGAATTTTGTGTATCAGCAAATTTTCTTCAAATTTTCCAATACAAAGTTCAAATTATTTGAAAAATATAATTTTAGAATTTTTTTTAAAAATTTTCTGAAACTCAAGTTAAATTTAATGGAATAGAAAAAAATTATTTTTAAAAAAGTAAAATAATATAGATAATTTTTATAAAATGTGGGGTATAAGTATCACAGTAGAGATGCATTGTAAAATTTTCAATGTGTTTATCAGACTAAAACAAACCAAACGAAAGGCATGAACTTAATTTCAAAATCCAAATCTTTTTGTTAAATGTGACAAACAAAAGTAAAACTCTATATGATATAGCAGGCAATTAAAATGCTTGATTAAAAGGAAATTGTTCAATTCGGTGAAACACATCATCAGTGTTAATTGATTGTAGTTTCAAAATGAAATTGTAAATCTTAATAGACTATATGGTGATGGTGAATTATAGTTCCCGTTATTCCAAATAAAATTAATTAAATCATTAATTATTAAAATAGAAAAGTCTTAATACTTATTAAAATAGAAATTCATATGTGATCACCTAGCCTTAACCCTAATCCGATTTTGCAAAGAAAATGACACATGGGCGAGGGAACCCTAATCCGATTTTGCAAAGAAAATGACACATGGGCGAGGGAAGGCTCTTGGATGTTGATGAGGAGGTGAAGAAATTGTTGAGTTTTCATTTATTTAGGAGATCACGTATCCCAATTGACTAGCAAACATCATGCTAGTGAAAAGGTCAAGTGGAAACCGAAGAATATGTGTGGATTTTATATAACGACATTTATCTCTTGATGAGTACATGCATCTTGTCTTAAAGATCCTTATCCCCTTATAAGCATAGATAACCTAATTGATAGTGTTTCTCTTTATAAGACATTGATTTTCACCGATGTCTATTTAGGGTAGAACTAGATTAGGATTGGATCTCGAGGATGTAGATAAAACTACATTCATAACAAGTACCTACAATTGTTGTTTTGAGGTTATTCCTTTTGGTTTAAAGAACACCACTGATGTTTAATGTTTGGTGCACAAAGTGTTTGTTGACCAAATTGGCAAGAATATGGAAGTGTACATTGATGATATGGTGATCAATATCATGCACGATGACCAACATTACAAAGACTTGTAGAGATCTTAGACTCAATTCAAAAATACAAAATGCGCTTGTTGAGGTCAATATCTTTTTAATATGTATTTTAATGACAACAAATCTTATGAGGTAAATATTAAGTTTTCTGAATGGCGATCTACTAATGTTTGTACTTGAATTTATGTTGAAAGAACAAGAATAAAAAAAGTGGACAAGCTCAAATCTATTCACATCAACAAGTGGATTATATCTATTAAACGACGAAAGAATCATAGTAACGTCATAATATTACACTAATAGCGTCATATGTTTCATGAAGATATTAAAATATTACTATTTGAATCACAAGATGTTTAATTAATTTCACGAGGATGCTGAAATGATGGGTTATTAACATGAATACAAATATAGTTGCACCTACAAGACTGAATATTTGTAGAATTTACAAAAGAGGATGTACCTTGTTGCCACATCATTGCAAGTAGTGTACTAATCATCATACAGAATTGAGAAACCTAATTCATAAATAGAAATGTCACATTCTCAAGTTGGGGATGGTCATGTCAATATGTTGCATCTCAATCATAGTAATAATAACAAGAAGGTGTCACATAAAATCTCTTGGTAAAAGCTCTGAATAATCATGACACTATATGTGTCTATATGAAAATCAGATGATGACGCATCCAAATCTAAAGATGAACATTCATTACAATCTTAGATCTGATGATGGGCATTCATCACATTCTCAAATCCGAGGATAAATATTTATCAAATTCTTCATCGCACAACTAACAAAAAATAATCATCATAACAATACAAAAGGGCAAAAGTTATAAAAGATTTGCATGTTGTTCAAGGTTTACCAAAAGCGAAAGAAAAAGTGGCATGACATAAGTAACAAAGAGAATAGAACATTCATCCTCAAACTTAATAGAACCAAATGATAGACTCCATAAATCATCCTATCATGTATAAAAATGAGGTCTTACGTGAACAAAACAAAACCACTATGTTAGCACTCTTCAAATCTATGCAAAAGTTATAAGACTAAGATAAACACATAAGTTACACTTTCCAGGGCATTGGAAATAAGAAGGAACCTACTCATTCATAATAGATCAAGAGGATAATAAAAATGTCTTCTACAAATCATATTCTAGAATGTTATCTAACAAATATAAAAGGTGTGAACACTTTTACACCAAATATTTGGAAGAGAGACATGCAATCATCTCTCAAAGACTTGCACATATTAGAGAATAATCATCCATAAACATTCTCAAACTTAGTTACATTAAAGGATAAACGATAGTCTCAAGTCGAGGACAAACTCAAAAGGATGAAGAATATCAAACAATATGAAGAAGTTCAAAGGATATCCTTAGTAATGCATAAAAGTACACCAACAAAAAAACAAGTTGTTCTTGCTTGTTGTTATCACACCCTCGAGAAACATGTCAAAAAATTATATTTCTTGAAGGCCTCTCTATATATATGCATCATTATGCATTTGAAAAGCTTGAAGGATTATGTTTTCTCTTCATTTCATCGACTTCGAATATTCTCTCCACGCGGATGATTGTGCAGATCTAGAGGATGATCAAGAACAACTTTTAGAAAACATGTTTAGTGTTTTTCTTAATATTATTACGAGCAAAAATGAAATAAAAAAACTATCTTATAAAATCATAATATTTTTTCACAAATTTAAAATAAATTTTTTGAGTTAACTAAAACAAATTAAGAGTACATATTCATGTTAGTACTTGAGAAAAATAACAAGACCTAATTCGGTCACTGGGAAGAGTAAAAACAACTTTAGCCCATGATAAAGAAGTGAAACAAATTAAACTCTACCTAAATCCCCTTCATAAAGGGACATTTAGTCCTTAACAATCATTCAATGGTTAAGAATATTCATTTGAATATAAAATATATATTTGTCAA
Source organism: Cicer yamashitae (assembly GCA_037974755.1). Classification (NCBI taxonomy): domain Eukaryota; kingdom Viridiplantae; phylum Streptophyta; class Magnoliopsida; order Fabales; family Fabaceae; genus Cicer; species Cicer yamashitae. Next base: position 14,546,139 of record JBBPBQ010020323.1, read on the forward strand.
TTGTCAAACACAAACTTACTTGTTCATGTGAGTGTGTGTGCATGTATCCCAACCTTGTTGAGAAGAAACCACCAATCACCACTTTAGCACCGTAGTATTCTCATCTCTTTAGTCGTAGGCCTTTGTCCACTTTGACGACCAACTCTATGACATTTGGATTCTCTTAAATGACATCTTAAATTTGAGTCTTGATTGAAAAATAAATCAACGACGAAAGAATCATATTAAATGGATTTATTTTTATGGAAGAAAATGAGTAAGCCTCGAACAAAGGAAACACATAAATAATATAAACTAGATGTTCCTAGGAAAGACAACAACACTCATATAAACTAACAAAGCGAGAGAAACAAAATCAGAAGTAATGTAAATATTTTTTTTATATAAATATTAGACCTAAAAAGACCAATTTTATCAAATGTGTCAACCACCTAGTTGACTTCACGATAAATTGAGTAGTGATGCAATTGCCTCAGAATATCCAAGATCTATGAATTTAAAAGAAGCAAGAGTGTCTAACACTACACCCACCTGCACCAATCTCGCAACTATGTGTGAATCAAACTCTATGTCAATATTTCTACATATTCCCGATCAAAATCCAATTTCAGTCCCTTAAAGATAGCATACAACTCCACCATTGTAATAAAACAAGCAAAACCAAACACAAAATTCTTAGGATGATCCCAACCCACTCATTCATAGAAAACAACACACACCATGATTCTAACATCATGTCCATTCATTTTTAAATGACCAACAACAATAAGAGGTTCAAACGATAGATAAAGAGATGTTAATACCAATAGACGCTGATTCAAAATGATGCTTAAGAGACAAGTATTAAATAATGAAATTTTGATGATTAATCTTCATTATCAATCGTCAGTATACACCGTTTCAAAATGACGCTTAAGACACCGTTAAATGGATATATATATATATATATATATATATATATATATATATTTTATTTATTATAACTTCATTAATGACTCGTTTAATATTATCGTTCATATAATTGTTGATTTCATTCTCAATAATATTATCATCAAGTTAAAAAGGAGGATATCGATGATATATTTTTCTCACTAAGCACTTATTAAATCAAAAGAGACTTGGGATGTATTCATTAATTAAGATTTGAAATGATTTTAAAAAACTTTTTTATGATGGAAAAATCTTGAGTTATTTAATCAAAATTTAATTTAATTAAAATAAGTCTCGGAGATTCAATTGAGATTGTTTAGATTTTGTAAACAAAGCATGGAAATTGAGATATTCAATGAATAATTTTTACAATTTATAAAAAGTCATGTAGTATTTCATTTGTTTTAAATTTTTAATGAATTATTTTTTAAAATAGATTTCGTTAGACTTTTAAGTGAATATTGTAGAAAAATATATTTTTCTATCACATCTCTCTCCCACCTCATTATTTTTCCATCTCTCTATTCTTCCTCTATATCTGCCATTTTTCTCATGTTGTCTTTTTTAAGAGGAGTAGAATCATTATTTTTCACCTCAAAATAAAAATTATTTGACAATTTTCTCTATTCATTCTGAACAATTTCTCAGAAGATAAAGATAACTAGTATAACTTTAAATATTTTAAGAAAAATGTTTGATTTTACATTTTTTATTCAATTATTTAATTTATTTCTTATTTATTTTCATCCAATATTGTAATTTTTAATATTTCTTAAAAAATTGAAAGGGTATTTGAAATTCTATAAATCTAAGAAGTCTCTTCAAATTCTACTAATTTTTGTAATATAAATCTATTAAAATTTAAACTTCATAATTTTAATTATAAATATCTTTCATAAAATCTTATAATTCGGGTATTCTTTTAAAAACTGCATAACTTTTTTTTAGATATTTTTTTTAAAATCTAAATTCAATACACCCTTTGCATTATCTCTTATATATATTGATTTGATAATATTGCGTCAAAAAATAGATATCTATAAATATTTGACGTAATTATCTTACGTTATAAAAACACCAATTAATCTTTGTTTTTAATTAAAAAACAACCAATTAATTTTGAAAGAGAAAAAACCTGAAAATTAAATCGTTTATACAGCTTTATTACAAGATTTGCATCATATCTGTCGAAAAAATAAAAAAAAATTACATCCTAAACTCGAATCCACCGTAAATAACATATATCTATGCCGAGATTTCCTTATGTAAAATATTTTAAAATCCAATTTTTAAAATATATTATTATTGTTTTTGATTAAAACACGTATGATTTTAAGAAACATTATTATCACACAAAAAATAAAAATCACTTGATAGCTTTTTACTTTTGAGTTTTAACTGACATACAATATTTTTTTTTATCCAATCATCTAATATAAAAATATCAGCATTTTACATAAATTTAGAAAATATGATAAATAAAAAAGTATGATAATTTTATTCAATTATCTCTATTAAATATTGATATATTACCATTATTATATTAAGTATTGATGTAATCTAATAAAATATGAAAATTATAAAATAATAATTTAATAGTCGTTCACATAATTTTATTTTATTTTAAATTGAAAAATTGAAACTATCTCTCCTTTTACATTAAGTGGACACATCGAATACTACATAATATTAATATATTATTAAATAATATAATAACTAAAAATAAAACTCTTTTAAGGTAAATTATTTTTTTTTCAAATTTAATTGTATATTATATCTTATTTTTTATTTGAGGGACAATGAATGGAATAAATCATGAATGAATTGGGAAACAAGAAAAAAGAGTAGATGGAGAATGCCACGTAAAACAAAAGAGTTTATAAATATGGGCCCCACATAACCATAACCATAACACACCCTAGGTTTTTTGTCAACAACATCAAATACCAATATAAAAAAAAATAAAATAACAATATATATAAACAAACCTTCTCACATACTTCTCTTTGTTAATTTTAACACATTTCATTCATTCCCTTCAAAACATAACACAAACTTTTCCTCTCTCTCTCTCTCTCCCTTCTTCTTCGCCACCACTCTTCATCTCTCTCTCTCTCTGTTAGAGCTGATGTGTGACGTCGACGACGATAACTGGGTCGAAACGGCCATGGCAGACAACGCCATAGTCGCTAATTTTCTCCTTACTCTCAACAAACCCTCTTCTTCATCTTATTCTTCTCCTTCTTCTTCTTCTCTTTCTCCACCTCTTAATCTTCACTGGACCGTTCGTCAACGCCGTACAAAGTGGCACACTTCCGCCGCTAACAATAAAAAAACTGAACCGACAAGAGCAAGTCCCACAACTCCTCTCTCTTGGAGCGCCGCCACAACCGCTAGTGGTGCCACCGCAACAACCGCCGCCGACGGTCACGAAGAGTCCAGTCGTTTCACCAAACCCGTTCATACTTCAAGATCTAAGGTTCGATTTCAATTCCAATCCCAATTTCAATTTTTTTTTAATTTTTTATGATTCTTTTTATATTCTTCTGATTACCAGCGTGTGTGACGCATTATTATTATATAGTGTTGTCACGCGCGTCTCGGTTGAACGAACACATCAATTTTTTTTTTGGACTCAAATGAACAAACCAGTTAAGAAACTTTTTTTTCTTCTTGTGGTTTCTTTCTTCTATGATTCTCACAGTTTTTGAGTTTTCCTTTCTAATTATTTGACGAAAATACCATTCGATAATTGTTTTTTTAACGATTTTACCACGGGGGTAGTTTCGTCATTCTTATAGTCAGATCGGTGCTGTCCGTGTTTCCGATCATCAAAGCCGCCGTGGACGCGTTCTTTTCGTTTCCTTTGGATTTACAACTTATGACTCTTGTCGCGTTTTTCCCTCGCCGCGGTAGTCGGAAATTACCGAAAAAATCCTTCTTCCAAGGGGTTTTTCGTCTTTCTGTAATTTTTAATGTTTTTGACAATTTTTTTAAGTTATAAAGCTTTGACTGTCGATAAATATAAAAACGGGAAAATATCAATAATTTATATTTTTCCTTTTTTTTTGGAATTACTTTTGATAATAATAATTAATCAGATAAAATGAAGATATAGTTTGATTTTAAGAATATTTTTCTAATATAAAAAATTTAGGATTCAATTTAAAAAAGTAAAAATAATTTTAAATCAATTAAATAAAAATAAAATAAGTATAATAACTATGAATATTGTTAGATGCATCTGTCTTAACTGCTGCGTTCCACTTTCACACTTGCTTAAGCGGTGAATGACTGTGGGGGGTAGTTTCGTAATATCATACGGGTCCACACACAAGTAGTGGTTGTGTACTTTTTGGGTGCTTGCGTAATTAGTTTGCGGAATATAATCCTCTGTGGTCTCCCTCACTGTACTTCTCCGTGCGGACGCGCTCTCATTCATTTTAGTTTTTGTTTTCATTCTTTCTCTGACAAAGTAACGAAATTAACAATTTTAATTAATCAGTTAATTTAATCCACAATTTTAATCATTGTTTCTACGATTCGGATAAAGAAAATTGTTTTTGTAAGAAGAAATAAATATTAACGAAACTTGTTGCTGAGTCTTGGTGACAGCTTGATAACAACGTTTAATTCGGATTTTCGGTTGGAAATTTTATTCCAAAGGATAAAATGGTCTTTTTATGATTGATGTGGGGTCCAAAGTGTGAGAATCAATGGTCAATTTTTACTGTACAATAATAACTCCCCTAAATAATAATAACTCCCTTAAACTAGCTATTTAATGAAGAAATATTACAGATAATATTTTTTTTAATTATTTTATTTTAGATGTCTAAAATTTATTTAGTTTATTGAAAAGTCAATTATTTTTTTCGTGTTGAAGCAATCATTCAACCAAACCACCTAGAAAGGAAAATAAAGTTGAAGGTGAGGAAAAAAGTGTTTTATAGATGGAGACTATTTGGTAGTGTCCCTAATCGGAGAAAATGTTTTTTTATTATTATCATATTGACGGCAGAAACTTAAGTTAGTCCAGTATTTATCATTGTTTTTAAGTCTTAAGATAATATATTTGTTTTTATTTTTTACTTTTTTTAGAGTATATTTGTTTTTTATTATTAGATAATATATGTATCTTTCAAATGCATTTATTTATCATTTTATTTTTGGCATTTTTATTAATGAAATAAATTTCATCTCTCTCTCTTTTTTTTTT
>JBBPBQ010020323.1:14551683-14584756 GCA_037974755.1 Cicer yamashitae
TTTTTTTAACCCTCCAGTTTCAGTTCCAGATAATTTTCATCTCTGATAAATTAGTTTATGTTATTGTAAAAATCAACATTTTTTAACTATTATTTATTAATTTAAATAAAAATGGATCAAAGGTTTTATAATAATAATAATTATTTTTATTATATTCTAATTACCACTATTGTTTATATAGTCTTTTTCTTTTCTTCAATTTTTGTAACTAACATGAGAGAGTAAATGGTAGTTTAGTAAAATATGGAGTATTAGTATTATTTTTCATTGGGCACAATATAACAGAGTGGGGTCAATATGTAACATTATCATATAGAATATGGTACATTGAGTACCGTGCTCTTAAGACAGATACAATTGGGGTGGGGTAGTAGTACTAGTTTTCTCTTACATTCTTATTATTACATTTATAATTGATTGTTGAGTACCATTATTTACTTTCAATCCTTGTTCCTTCAGATGAAACTCTGAAATTGAGTTACATTCTACCTTGTTTTTAGTTTAAGTCCTTTTCTTTTTCATGAGATAATGATAAACAATTATGATTTTGGAATCAATTATAATTAAGATTCTTTTAACAAAATCTTACTATCATCATGTTCTTATGGTCCATTTGTTTTTTAAGAGTTTAATATGCTCTGCTATGTTTGCTAATTTTTGTTATCTTGCAGGTTGATGATCAAAGTGAAGCCACTGCCAACAAAAAGTCAAGAAAGAAAAGGGTAACTACAAACTTTACTTTGCATGGTCTACCTATTTGCACAGCTTTTGTTCTAGTTGTTTCATGGCATTGTAACAAAGAAAATAATTTCATCATCTTCATAGGTCAAAATTGAAACATGAGATTGTGTCTTGTCTTCACATGCTTAATATCTTAATGCTTTTTAATGCAGTCTCTACCTGAACTTCTTGAGGAGGAGAAATTACTGCTGACGGAAAAGGGAGATTTGAAAGATGTATGTATGACATGTACTAGTTTCCTTCTGTTTGAGACGTGTATATAGACTATATTATATATCTTACTTTTTAGTCTTGAAAATTGTAACAGAAATTGGCATCCATGCATCTCACTGTTGAGCAACAAAGAGCCAAAAATGAAAGCTTAAAGAAAATGAAGGTGATATTCTTGTTCTTCTAGTACTAACTGTCTTAAGACTTTTTTGTTTTCTTAGTTGACATATTCAAAATTTAAGTACTGCTCTCTGTTACATACCAAAGTTGTCTATGATGTGTCAGCTCAGTGGGAAAAGCTTGACTTTGTAACCTCAAGAGATAGAGTTCAAATTCCACCTGAGACAGTTGTAAAATGGCCATTAGTATCACCATTAGTAATAATAATTTCTCCTGTTACATACCAAAGTTTGAAATCACTCTTTACAACTTGAACTAAAATGTATTAGTTAGTGAATCTAATTAGTCTTTGATTTCTTGTAGCAGCTTGATTTGGTGTCACAAAAAACTGCAAAAACATCCAGAACCTCTCTGGCGTCTGAAAAAGCCGTCCTCAACGCACCGCAACATGTAGACACAGACTGTGGTTCATCTAAATTAGTCCAGCCTCAAACAGTCCATGAGAAGGAGTCACTTGTCATTACAGCGAATGCTTCATCGTCGTTGCAACGAGAGATTAGTAACCAAAAACCATCATTCTTGCTGCCCGATCTAAATCTACCTGTAGAGGAGGAATTCAACTCCGACATGGTTCCTGAGATAAGTTAATTGAGTCTTATATGTTAGATCGTGATCGTCGCTCGAAATACACCGAATAAGATCTAAACACATTCGGTACTAACCTTAGTTTATGCTAATGTAATTGTTGGTGGTAAGCCATTTGCTTCCCTTACATAGTCAAAATCACTGAAATTTATTTTTTTAATTCATGGTGGTACTTCTGAGGGTAGTGTTAGTGTAGTCACTAGCCACCAGGGATTTTTACAACATCAGCCATAGTTTCATTATTTTTTTTTTCTTTTCGTTTCATGATATCTACATTGTCCAAAGATTCTTTGGGGGAAACCCTTCAATATTTTTCCTCCTTTACTATAGAAAATATTTACATATAAATGTAATTACATTGTCTACAATTAAGATATTTCAAGAATTTTTGTTCTTTTAGCAGGTTGTGTGCATCTAATTTGACCTTTATGATTTGTTTGTTCTCAATTTTTTTATGATTACATGAAAGGGAATAGTAGCTTCTTGATCTTTGTGCTAATCCTCTATGGCCTACTATGGTGCAACAATGGTGAAAAATTAGATAGAGATAAATTTTTTCATCTGAATCTAATGGTCTTTACAATTGTCGTAACTTAGTAAATCGGTTTAGTCGTTTTTTAACTTTGCAGTGGACCACAAATTAATGTGTTATCATGCTTTTGGTTGGGGATACACCCAATTTATTCTACACTTTTTATGAACGAAAAAGAAACATGTGATGAATCATATGAAAGGAAAAATGGGAAAGGTACATAGAAGTGTGAAATGAACAAAGAAAAAAGTGTAAAATAATCACTACTTTCCGTGAAATTGTAATTGTCTAAGGAGATTGCTTATTGCTGAATGGGTTTTTTTTTTTACTAGAGATTGCTGAATGTTGTTGGGGGGGCATGACACTGTTTTGTGGACTTTCATCCATTAGTTCACTGGTAACTTTGGATCATGTAAGTGGGCCCCAACTTTTTTCACTCCTCACGTTTTTGAAAAACCGCATAGGAGAGTTGAAAAAAAAAAACCGCAAAGGAGACTAAAAATTTATACATTCTAACAAGGAATAGTCTATACTTTTTGTTTGGAAATATTCTAATTAGGTTCTCGTATAATTAAATCAATAGGTGGTATAAATAAATCAATAGTTGATATTACATGTATATAGGATTAAGCTGTTGATATTATATACACATGTATAACTAATCATAGATAGTTATATTATTAATTTTTGATTTAATCATTTTATTAATTTTTTATTTTAGATGAGTCAAATTCATATACATGTATAACAATTAAATTTTATCTTGACTATACAAAAACTGTATTTTATCTTCATGTGTATTTTTGAAGTGCTTTTAAGTGGGTAAAGTATGGCCAGTTCAGTGTGTTGTTAAAAAAATGAGTGTGAGTGGATCGTTGGAGCATACCTGTTGAAAAAGATGGAAATGAGTAACTTTTATACCTAGTGTTGTCATTGAGACAAGAAGTTTTGTTATTTTTGAATTTCGAAAAAACTTTGAGAAAATAATTTATGCCACCGAAAATATTACTAGGTTGAGTCGCGGACTAGGTCGCTCTTTTTAAGACATTTCGAGGCACTGACCAAATTGTGCAAGGTAGACTATCAACCACGAAGTCCCTAGGATAAAACAGCCCAGATCACTATATCGGAGTTCTACTGCACCGTATAAAACCATTCTAGAATTACACCCTCAATATGGCAGTCGAATGACTGCCACTCGTAATCTGGCACTAAGACCACTCGAAAGAAAGAGAAGAAAAAAGTAAGAAAGGGGGAGAAGAGAGAAAAGTCTCAGATACGAAGAACTTTTGGTGTGATTTTTCAACGGAGGAGAATTCTCTATTTATAGAGGAAATCCGCAACTGGATCAGAGAAAAATGCACGATCCATTAGGTCTGATACACCAAACGTGCGCTCCAATTGACCATAGAAACGTGCGCTCCAATTCAGTTGACTACCAAAACGTGCGCTCCAAACTTAGGGTTTTGACTCTGAGTTTTGACCGAGCAACAACAGTTACGTGAAACCAAAGATTAGGGTTTTGATCGGGCAAAAATAGACGCACGAATTCAGGAAGGAAGACTGGATTAGATATTATATGTAGACTCGGTGGAGGGCAATTACGCAAGCATTCTTTTAAAATTAAATAAATAAATAATTTATTAATTTTTCATATACTAAAAAATAATACACCACTTAGCCAAAGCCAAAGCCAAGGTCGGCCTGGCGGCGGAGGCAGCGACGCGCGTGTGTGTCGGTCAACTTTGCATGCGTTCTTCCTCCTTTACAAAATTGGGGTACCCCATGGGGCACACCCCAAGGTCCATACCTCCTCCTTATATACACTACTAGTGTGTGATATCCCTCATATGTGGGGCTTTTTTATTTTTTCAATTCACAACATCACTAGCTCTCTCATTAATGTCATCATTATTTCCAACAATCTTCCGTTAATATCATGATCATTTTCAACAATCCCCCACTTGAATTTAAAAAAGAAGGTTTCTTAAATAGCGTCAAACGCTTCTATAAGATTGTGCATAAACAAAGGTGTCTCTTGACTTGAACCTTTGCATAGCAAGTAAGATTCAGATTCAACAAGAGTGACTCGTAGTCTTGAACTTTATCTCTGACATCAAACCCACACACAACCTTTTCATTGGGTGTATTTACAAAAGCCTGTGCATTGAAGGCCATGCACGTGTATCCCAGTATAGTGAACGCTCTAGGAATTCTGCCTAAAAATTCCATAGGAAGCGACCCTCACTTCCACATTCACATAGGTGAGTCTATCAAGAGTACTCATGTAGCTAGGTACTCCACTCTACATAGTGTATAGATCTCATTAAGAGTTTCTATTATCTCATCCTTTTATCGCTTCAAGAATCATGCTTTTCTCATATATAGTATAACATGTTCATCTCATATCACTATGACTTGTTATTACCCATTGAACCTAATTCTTGGGATCTCGATCCTTTTAGGTCGGGTTACCATCATAAGTGACTCATTGATCTATAGGCATTAGTCCCATCCTTTTGGATGTATTTAGGACTTTCTCTCTAGCTAATCCTTTCGTCAAAGGATCTGCTAAATTTTCATCAATGCGTACATGATCCACTATAACAGCTTTTTTAGAAAGTAATTCTCTAACTGTGATGTGCTTACGACGTATTTGTCGTCTCTTACCGTTGTAATAACGGTTCTCAATCTTTGCAAAAGCCGCGGTACTATCGCAGTGGATCAACACTGCTGGCAAAGGTTTTTCCCATAAAGGGATCTCAGCTAGCAAGCATCTCAACCAACTTGCTTCTTCACTAGTAGTAGCTAGTGCTATCATTTCAGACTCCATAGTGGACTGAGCCAATATCGTATGTTTCTTCGATTTCCAAGATACATCACCACCAGTTATACTAAAAATATAGCCACTGGTTGCTTTGGAGTAATCTGATAAGGTGTTCCAATCAGCATCACTGTATCCTTCAAGGACAACAGGAAATCTTTGATAATGTAATCTAAGACTCATGGTCCTTTTAAGGTATCTGATGACTTTTTCGATAATGTGTCAATGCTCCATACTAGGTCTCCTAGTAAACCTGCACAACAATCCCACGACATAGGCAATGTCGGGTCTCGTACAACCAGTGGCATACCTGAGGCTGCCAATGATGATTGCATATTCAGTTTGTCTAACACCTTCACCAGTGTTCTTGAAAAGTTTCACACTTGGATCATATGGTGTGCAAGCAGGTTTATAGTCAAAGTAATTATATTTTTTTAGGATCTTTTCAACATAGTGAGATTGATCCAAAGAAATTCCCTTTTCTGATCTAGTAATCTTGATTCCAAGGATTACACTCGCTTCTCCAAGGTCTTTCATATCAAAGTTTTTACTCAACAGTGATTTCACATTATTTACAACATGAATATTTGAACCAAATATGAGTAAGTCGTCTACATAGAGACATATGATAGTGCAAATGCCTTTTTCAAATTTGTAATAAATACATTTGTCACTTTCATTCACTTTAAACTCATTCGACAAAATCAAGTTATCAAATTTTTCATGCCAATGCTTAGGAGCTTGTTTAAGACCATACCCTGTCTTCTTGTCCATGTATTACAAAACCTTCAGGTTGTTCCATATAGATTTCTTCTTCCAGGTCACCATTTAAAAAAGTTGTTTTAACATTCATCTGGTGTATTACTAGATTATGAATAGCCGCAAGTGATATGAGCACCCTAATGGATTTTATTCTAGTGACTGGTGAAAAAGTGTCGAAGAAATCTATATTTTCTCTTTGTCTAAAACCTTTGGCTATAAGGCGTGCCTTGTACTTATCAACAGATCCATCGGGGTTTAGTTTCATTTTCAAAATCCATTTACAACCTATTGGTTTGCAACCAGGAGGCAAGTCTACTAAATGCCATTTCATCGTTTATAGCTTCTTGCCATAAATCTGCATCCAATGATGACAAAGCTTCCTTGAGATTTGCAGGATCCTCTTCTAAATTATAGGCCATATATTCAGGTCCATAATCTTTAGCAACTCTTACTCTCTTACTCCTTCAAGTTTCTGTTTTGTCTTGTTTGTTGCTTTCAGTGCTTCTTGTCACAAGAACTTGGCTAGATTCGCTGCCCCCACTATTTCTCGATTTGAAAGAGAATTTATTTTCATAGAAGTCAACATCATTTGATTCTATGATCACTTTCGCATTTAGTTCGTAAAACCTATATGGTTTACTGTTTACTGCATACCCAATGAATACACATTCATAGGCTCTACTAGCGAGTTTAATTCGCTTGGGATTGGAGATTCTGACATAAGCCAGACAACCCCACGTGCGAAGATAAGACAAGTTGGGTTGTCTTTTCTTCATTATCTCATAAGGAGATGTTTTGCTTTTAGATTTAGGAACTCTATTCAAAACATAGCAAACAGTCAAAATAATTTTCCCCCACCAGTGAGAGGCAGCACCAGAGTTAAGCATAATTGCAACAACAAGTTCAGTAAGAGTTCTATTCTTCCTTTCAGCTTTACCATTCATTTCAGGTGAATATGGTGCAGTAGTTTCATGTATAATTCCTTGGGTTTTATAAAACTCATTAAATAAACTGGAATCATACTCTGTTTCTCTATCACTACGAAACCTCTTAATTTTCTTACTAAATTGATTTTCAATTTCAGTTACAAAGATCTTAAACATGTCAAGCGCTTCACTTTTATTTTTCATAAGATATACAAAAGTATAGTCAGAACAATCGTCAATAAAAGTGATGAAATAACGCTTTCAATTTATGGTTAACGTCCCATTAAGTTCACATATATCATAGTGTATTAAGTCTAAAGGTTCAAATTCTCTAACTACTGATTTATGTGAACTCTTAGTTATTTTAGCTTAACTGCAAAAATCACATTTTTCAAAATCCTTTAAAGATAACTTTGGAATTAAGCCTAAGTTACTCAAGTTTGAAATCACACGTTTGTTCATATGACAGAGTCTAGCATGCCAAATATTAAAATCACACAACATGTAAGCAGAAGGAAACATTTATTGATTTCAACATTCAATTTAAACATACCATCAGTGGCGTACCCTTTCCCAACAAAAATACCATTTTTAGAAATGGTGTGCAAAAATGCCCCTATAGACTGAGTAAACCCTGCCTTATTGAGAAGAAACCCAGAAACCAGATTCTTCCTTATTTCTGGAGTTTGCATGACATCCTTCAGAATTAAGGTCTTTTTCAGAGGTGAATGTTAGTTCCACATCTCCAATACCAGCAACATTAGTGGTGTGAGAATCTTCCAACATCACATTCTTATCTTAAGCAGCAGTGTATGTTTTAAACATAGGACGATCATAACAGACATGGCGTGCGGTGCCAGTGTCTATCGACCATCCATCTGATCCACCAACAAGGTTGATCTCAGTTATCATAGCAATGAATTGCTCTTCTGTCAAGTTAGCCTGATTAGCAGGGCCTGGCTTGTTCCTACACTTGCGTGCCATATGACCCTCTTTCCCACAGTGAAAATAGAGAAAAGGGAGAGGGTCATTTCTAGGAGGTGGTTGCTGCCTTGCAATTGGGGCCTTTGGAGGGTTACCATTCTTATTGTTGTTCTTTGAAGTGCGATTCTGATTCTTTAGTTGTTTGCTGTTTGGCTTCAGAACTGCTCCGATGAATTTCTTTTTCTTGTTATTTGCCACAAGAAGAACTTCATCTTTCTGGTCTTGCTTACGGGATTCTTCCTCAATTCTAAGGCAAGTTTGTCAATAATAACAACAATTTGAAACTGTTCATCGAGGGACATACTTTCAGAGATGATTTCGTGAGCAATTTTTTAGATTTCATGAGACTGAGCTTCCACTTATCTGTCATCTGATATTTGAGGTAGCGACTAACAGCATACTTTTTGGCTCCAGCTTCCTCAATATCATATTTCTTCTTTAAAGCATCTCAAACCTGTTTAGTAGTATTGCTGTCGGAATTGTAGTAATCATACAAATCATCAGCAAGTCCATTCAGAATATAATTCTTACATAAGTAATCATTATGTTCCCATTGGGTTAATTCAACAGCTATCTTATCCTTTTCTGTTTGCTCAGCTATTTCTGGAACAACAGGAATGACATCCTTCAGAACGTTGGCAACCTTTTTCGTGGTTAGAAAAAATAACATCTTTTGTTGCCATCGTTTAAAGTGACATCCTTCAAACCGAAACGGTTTGTTGTAGTCAGAAGCAGAAGAACTTGTCCCAGTAATTTCGTCGGTAGACATGGCAATTCGAAAACGTTTTAAAATTGTTATTTTTGAATTTCGAAAAAACTTTGAAAAAACAATTTGTGTCACCGAAAATATTTCTGGGTTGAGTCGCGGACTAGGTCGCTCTCTTTAAGACGTTTCGAGGCACTGCCCAAATTATGCAAGACAGACTATCAACCACGAAGTCCCCAGGATAAAACAGTCCAGGTCACTGTATCGGAGTTCTACTGCACCTTAGAAAATCGTTCTAGAAATACACCCTCAAGTGGCAGTTGAATGACTGCCACTCGTAATATGGCCCTAAGACCACTCGAAAGAAAGAGAAGAAAAAAGTAAGAAATGGGGAGAAGAGAGAAAAGTCTCAGATACGGAGAGCTTTTGGTGTGATTTTCCAACTGAGAAGAATCTTCTATTTATAGAGGAAATCTGCAACTGGATCAGAGAAAAATGCGCGATCCAACTGAAGAGAATCCGCTATTTATAGAGGAAATCCGCAACTGAATCAGAGAAAAATGCGCGATCCATTAGGTAGACGCATGAATTCAGGAAGGAAGACTGGATCAGAAATTCTATGTAGGCTCGGTGGAAGGCCCAAGCCCAAGCCCGACTAGCCGGTCGGATGAAAGGCGGAGCGCGCGCGTGTGTGTGGTGGTCAAGTTTGCATACGTTCTTCCTCTTTTACAAAATTGGGGTACTCATTGGAGCACACCGCAAGGTCCATACCTCCACCTTATATACACTACTAGTGTGTGATATGCCTCCTATGTGGAACTTCTTTATTTTTTCAATTCACAACAACACTAGCTCTCTCATTAATATTATCATTATTTCCAACAATCTTCCATTAATATTATAATCATTTCTAACAAGTTTTGATTTTTCTTTTCACAAAATTAAGACAATAAGTTATTGTAATAGTTTGTTATGTAACAATAATTTTATAAAGTTATTGTGATACTATTTTTAAAATCAAACATTGAATAAAACTTTTTGTTGTTTATTCTTTCAATTTATTTTTGATAATATTGAATAAATCTAGCACATATATATTGTAAAATTGCACCAGCAAGGGTGTGCAAGTGTATTGAGTAGCAAACTAGAGATAAAAGTGTTTTCATACTCTCACACAAATAAATAAAGATAAAATAATAAAATAATATATATTTTTAAAATAATTATCTAAACACTATTTGTTTATTTTTTTACTCAAACAAGTATTTCTCATCGAATATTTGCGACCGATCTCATTTCTAACCGGTAGGTGAGTTTGGGAAGCATCACATCAAAATGAATCAGTTATAGTTAAAGTATTTTTCTACTCTTCAAATGAAACAGAGAGTTAGTTTACTTTTGGTTCGCGTCGTTTTCAAATAAACTACTAATCCCACTCATGTACAATGTACTAGACTGATTAATTTTATATATATATATATATATTTTTTTTTTTTTACAGAGATTTTGAATTTAAATTCTATTGTTGTACCTATAAATCCTTCTTATTAGTAATTTTGTTGAATTTAATAGTCTTTTATTTTTGGACTGAAATATCATCCTCTTAAAGATTAATTTTTCACAAACCCATTAAAAAGTCGTATTATTTATTTTTAATATATTAATATATACAAGTGTATTATGATAATCTTTTTATATAATAGAGTTCCTCCTGGTGGAGAACATGATTCTCTTCTCTATCTCTGCAAAGAACAAATTCTCATTTGTAGAATTACTAATAAGATAGTTTCCACGTAGATTTCTACTTATGGATGTAAATTAATCTCTATCTAGAAGTGCTCTATAATCATGGAATTTTTAAGCATTGGTGAGTTATATAAATTATAATAAATATATAGAAATTAAAAAGGACTATAAAAATATTAATTGGGGGAGGTTTACTCCCTTTATACTTATGCAAAAAATATATAATTTTGTGCTTTAAATATAAGTACAAATTTTAACGAAAAATGTCAATATTATTAGGTTAGATTTTTTCTATGGGTTCAAATCAAGAATCTCACACTTATGTGTGAGTTTATGGTGGTGTTTACTCTTTCTACGTACCAACAAAAAAAATATAAATCACAAAATTTATCTCTGTTTAATATCATTGTTCTAAAAATATCCCTTATTAATCCTTCTATTTTCTTATATCTGCACAGTCCTAATACAAATTTAATAAGATAATTATTGTAATAAAATTTTACTAATTATAACTTATTTTTAACTATATAAAATTAGGATCGTTAAACTAACTTCTTAATATGTTATACTAGATTAAGATTGTATATACTTAAACTAACTATACTAAAATAAGTTCGTTATGAGTAGTAGGTTGGCAACATCCGGATTTCACCATCATGATAATGGGCCCAGCTCATGAGCTTCTTCCACATTACAAGTAAAGAAATGGGCTTTACACGTTAAATTTGCTACTTCTTAGTTGAGATAAGTAGGAGTTTTTTATTTGTCACCCCCATATGTACCTCCCACCCTTCTAAAACATGTGAAAAGACTATTTGACTCTTTTTATTATACATAAAAATCTGGAAAAAAATTTCACTCTCACTTTTTCACCCCCTTTTGAGATTTAGCAAATAATTTTTCAATTTTTTTAAAACTTTGGTTGATATCAAACTTTCGAAATTCAATTAATTTGAAGTTTCCAATATGTTTCGTCAAAAAATGTTTGAACGTTTCAACTTTAACTAAAATTTCGAAATTGATATTTTTTGGAATTTTCAAATTTTCTAAACAAAGACATTTCTAAAGTTTCGAAAACAAAACTTCTTAAACGTATTTATACATTTTGAGAATTTTAAAAAATTTATTTCAAAATAATTAAATTTTTTATTTTAATTATTGTATTTATGATATAAATATTAATTAAATTTAGTATATTTTTTCAAATCAGGTATAAGTAGAGTTGAAAGTGAAGTTCCTGCTGCACCGACCGTAGATTCTATAGATAAATTAACGACTGATCAGGTAATCTTAATGATAATTGATATTATAAGTTTTTGTTTTTAATGTATACGCATATATTGATGTTTTATTTGAAATATATTTTGTAGATATTTTTCTCTCGAGAATCTGTATTCAAATGGGCAAAAACTATTGGAAGACAAACATGGATAATAATAGTTACCATTAGATCTGATATAGCTACCGGAAAGAGAGGAAGAAAAGACAAATTAATTTTGGGATACGAAAGAAGTGAAAGATATAAATCAAAATCAAAATCAATAGTAACTTGTTCTCACAAGGAAAATTGTTCATTCAAAATTAAATGTATACCGTTGACTATCGACGAAGGATGAAAAATCAGTGTTCGATGTGGAACACACAATCACGATTTAGCGGATACTTTAGATGTTCATTCATATTTGGGACGTTTAAATGAAGATTAGAGAAAATTTGTTAATGACGTGACAAAGTATAAACTTGGATGAAGATTCATTTTTTAAAGTTCTGAAAGAGAGAAATAAAGAGAATTTCATAGTTTCCACTCAAATATATCAATCAATGAGTACTTATCGATCATCTTTGAGAAGTTCGTACACAGAAGTGCAACATCTATTGAAGTTAATACAAAATGAAAATTATGTGCATTGAACAAGAAGACGGGAGGATTCACATGTTTTGAGACACATATTTTGGACGTATCTTGATTGTATAAAGTTGTTGAACATATTTCATTTTATTTTGATATGTGATAGCACATACAAAACAAATAGATATCGGCTACCATTACTTGAACTTGTCAGTATAACATTAACTAGGTTAACATTTTCTGTTGCATTTGCTTACTTGGAACAAGAGCAACAAGAAAATTCATCTAGGCATTTGAAATGGTAAGACAGTTGGTCGTCTTTAAGAATTTAACTTGTAAAGTTATTGTGACCGATAGAGATCTTGCCATGATGAATGCTATTGGTGTCGTATTTCCTACTTCAATTAATTTGCTGTGTCGTTTTCATATTGAAAAAAATGTTGGGGCAAAATGCAAACAATATGTGAAAAATGATAGACAAGGTGAGGTAATAGATTTATGGAGAAAAAAAATTGTATATACAACTAGTGTGGAGTGTTAAGACAAAATCTCAAATTAGTGTTTTGATGTAAACAAATAAAAGTTAATTAAGACTTCTAATTATGATACTAAATGATATGTTAATTTAATATTTATTTTTGAGTGTGATAATCAAAGATAGGTACTAAGCATTTCAAGCAAGATCATATTAAAGAGGAAACAAAAATATACAAACAGAACGAATAACGTTCTTGACAGAAGTTTGAAAAACGAAGAACGTTCTCAACTGTTCTAAGACAACAAGAATGATCATATCCTCTTTTAAGGAAAAGAAAGCTCCTTGGATTCACAAATTCGTTTCTAGTATTCCACTAGGAATATACATAGCTCATATCAGGAAAAGAATCACTCCAAAAGACAAAGGGAAAAAGCTATGGATCATGAAAAAATCAAGCAAGATCATTCTCCAAATTTAAGCAAGAATCAAGAACGATGTTGAGTGGATACTTTAGCATATCCCTAAGATGTCTGCACACATGATAAAGGGATCATGAATCATTGTCAAAGATGGCTGACAGAGAAGCTTACAGTTCAACATTCTTCAAAGCAGAAAACGAAGAATGTTCATACAAGAACATTCTTGTTTTAAATCTGATCTTATCCATTAAACTTACACATGACAGCTGGACCCTCTCTAACGGTCAAATGAGTTGTCATGAGCCTCATTGAAACCTATAAAAGGAACCTCAAGCTCAAGGAAATTGCAGAGCTTCAAGTGTAAAACAATACATCACTTACTTATATTCATACACTCGAAAGTCTCTTATTTACATACAAAGAATCAATTATGCTTTCTCATTCGAATTTTAGAATCACTCTTCTGAATTCTTCTGTTAAAGAATCTAAACTCAAACAAGTGTTGAGCTTACTTAGATTCTGGAAAACTCTTTAAAATCATCACCTTGTAACTGAAGACTATAGTATTGAAAATAGTTTGAGTAGTTTGAGTAGTTTGTAGAAAATCCTTTTATGGTTAAGAGGTAAAGTGTAAAATCCTCTCTAAAGATTGAAAGGTAATCTGTGGAAGTCCTTTTTGAGCTAAAAGGTAGTGTTGTGTAACAGATCAAGGTTGATCTGGACTGGTGGTGTAAAAACCAAGAACGTTCTTCGTTTTGAATACTTAGTGAAAAATCTCACAACTGTGAGGACTGGACGTAACCCTGTTTGGGTGAACCAGGATATATCTCTGTGTGATATCTCTGCTCTTATCTCTATTTATTTCTAGTCTTTTAATTATCAAATTAAATATATAAGTTAAATTTTGTGTTTTTCACTAACCAAGAATGTTCTCCATTTTCTGTTTTCATAACCAAGATCAATCTTGAGTTAAATACTTTAAGTTTTAACAGGAAATTTAAAAAAGGTGAATTTACAATTCAAACCCCCATTTCTTGTAAATTGACATTGTTACTTCAATTGGCATCAGAGCTCAGTCTCTAAAGATTAACACCTAAACAGTGCTAGAGAAAAAGATCTAGAAGAAAAATGTGAACATATTACTACTTCTGTAATAGTAAGATGCAACTATTTCTAAAATCACAAGACACAGGAATGTGGCGTATCATAACAGATGGAAACTTCATTTCAAGAGTCAACCAAAACGATCCAACATCTGCAGAAAAGAAATAAGCAGACATTGGCATACGAAAGTTCGAATTATTTGAGATGAGTGAAGGAGAAACTATAGATGAAATGTACTTAACATTCACAACTATAGTGAATGAGATGCGTTCTCTTGGAAAAGCATACTTAGTACAAGACATAGTGAGAAAGATTATGAGATGTGTTCCAATCATATGGAGACCAATGGTAACAACCAAAAGCCAAGCCAAAAATCTAGAGGTACTAGGATTGGAAGAGCTTATTGGAACTCTACGAGCACATGAAGTGTTGTTGCAGGAAGACAAACCAATAAAAAAAGAATAAAATAACAGCCTTAAAAGTCAAAATGTTGAAAACACATCACCACAGTCAAATGATAGAAGTAAATTAGATGACAGCCAAGAAGATGCTGATGAAGAGATCATTCTCCGTACAAGAAAGATCCAAAGAATGATGAAGAGGAGATACCCGATCAAAATGGGTATTCCTAACAAAAAGGAAACCCTTAAAACTGAAATAGACAAAAGTCCGATTACTTGTTTTGGATGTAATAAACTAGGACATTACAAAGCCAAATGTCCTTCAAATAAAAGAACACTAAAGAAATTTCCATTCAAGAAAAAATCGATGATGGCTACTTGGGATGATTCAGATGAATCAGATGCAGAGGAAAGTGAAGAAGCCAACATATGCTTAATGGCAAATGCATAAGAAGATGAGGTAAAAAAATTATGAACTCTGTCCTTTATGTGAACAAATTGAAAAAGAATTTGATAATTTGCTAAATGATTCAAATTTTCTCGTCCAAGAGTGTAGCTCTTTAAAAGAACAGTTTTACAAAGAAAATAAAGAGAAAGAGAAAACCCAAGCTATGAATGAAGAACTTAACAAGATTATTCAAAATCTGAAAGAATCTCAATTCAAAAATTTTAAAATTGAAAGTCAAGAATGTTCTGCAACGCAAAAAAGAACGTTCTCCTTAAAACTGAAGTTGAACTTCTTAAAAATGACTTGTCATATTTTATTAGGGCTACTGAAACCTTTCAAAAAATCATGGGATCTCAAGTAGGAATATTTGATAAAGCTGGTCTTGGTTTTGATAAAACTCAAAAAACAAAAATGTATGATAACTTCTTTGTTTCTGAAAGAAAAGAGGACAAATGCAAAACCAAATGTTCATATTGCAGTAAAATTGGACATCTGGAATATGCATGTTATTTTAAGAAAAGAGATGAAAAAAGTTAAAAACAAAAAGCTCTTTAGAAAACAAGAACGTTTTGGAAGAAAAACATAACTTTCTCCATAAAGTTTGAAAAAAGGAGAACGTTTTGGAATTTTATCAACACAAGCTACAAAGATGTTTAAAACTCAGATTTTTAAACCTTCTCCAAGACCAACAACAAAGTGTTCCTATTGTTCCAACATTGGCCACTCTAAGTCAACTTGTTATCTTAAAAAGGGATCGAGTTTTAAAACTAACTCTCAAAGACCCAAGACCAAATGGGTACCTAAAATTTGTATTACACTTCATGGAGGCTGGATCTCAAAGTGTCAAGAAAAAGTCATGGTTCTTAGAGAATGGCTGCTCAAGACATATGACAGGTGATAAACAATGCTTCATGTCATTTGTCAAAAAGGATGGAGGCTCCGTGACTTTTGGGAATAATAACCAAGCCCGAATCAAAGGTAAAAGGACCATTGGTAAGGAAAATTCTACTCAAATACAACAACAATGCGTCCACCACCAGATAAAGTGAAAACCAAGGGGGTTACTAAAAAGAGAAAATAATTTGATTTTCCTCGTGATCCTTCATATTAGGAGTATCTCTATGACTCATAGGGATCTCCAAAGCAACCATCTCTGCATTCTACAAAGCAATCATCTCAAGATTCTTCAAAGCAACCATCTCAGCTTTCTGCAAAGCAACTATCTATGTGTTCTGCAAAACAACCATCTCAAGAATATGCAAAACAACCATTTAAACAACATTTTCCTACTTTTATTCATTAGTATATCGATGACATAGTAGATGTTGTGCCTGATGGAAATTGTGGTTATCACGTAGTTGCAACATTATTAGGTTGGACTGAAGAATCTTTGCCTTTAGTTCGACATAGAAAAACTTCCAATAATTGTAGTCATGTAAAAACTTCCAATAATTGTAGTCATGTAAAAACTTCCACTATAATAATTAATGGGTACACCAGAGTCTTCCTAGTAACACTAGGGAACAATAATCAACAATAAAAACAACCTTACAACCTTTCACTAAAGTGGGTATTCCAAAGTAACTCTCATAGAAGGTAAAACTACTAAGACTGTATATTAGAATAAAAAACTCAGTAGTAGAAATAACATACTAAAATTATAGATCAAACAGAGCAAATTTGCTACACATCTGTTACCACCATCATAACCCAATTTTTCCTTCTTCTTTTGTTAGTGTTCCTGCCGCAGTCACACTTCTTTTTTGTTTTGTTGACTTACGGCACTATTGTTTGCTATCATTCTTAGAGATTTCTAAATCCTTTTTATTTTTTCTTTACATGGACCAATCCCAATAAATGTTCCTTTTTTTTTTATTTCAATAATAATAATAACAATACTAATAATATTAATAATTATAATACTAATAAAATTGTTGGGTTCCACTTGAGGAGTGAGCCCACCCAACAAAAAGTCTTGGACCAGATCTACAACTACCCTCGACGGTTTGTGTAGCCATCAATCCTATTTTTTTTCATTGAGATCTGTAAAACTAATATGCATTGTATTACAATTCGTAACTGGCACATGAATAGTTCCACAAAATATTAGATACTAAAATAGTAATAGTAAAATGTGTTAAAGCAAAAAAATGTATTAAAACAAATTGCAAGTATGTAAGATAATAAGAAGTGTGCAAGAGTGCTTCTTAGATGTTTCACATCAGATTTTTTTAAGTGGCACAATGTTTGATGAAGTATTGAGTGCGTTTGTTTTAGATTTTTTCAAACCAAAAATTATTTTTTATTGTTTGAATGATGTTTGTTTCAGATTTTATCAAAAAAAAATCATTTTTTTGGCTAAAAATAGTAGCTTCTCACGTTTGTCTTCAGCGATAGACGAGAGAGAAAGATGCCACAAAATTTAAAAACACGGAACTTAACTGACTAATGTGAGAAAATGATATAATTGCCCTTATCGTTTTTGAAAAATCCGAAATTGTCCTCCTTCAATTCATTAGATGTGTTTTCTCCCGTGGCCGATTTCTCCTTTCATGCGAATCTCATCTAGGTTTTCCATCAAATAAGTTTTCTTGTCCTTTTCGATTTCTCCATATCGTTTTTTTTGTTGTTTCTACGTCTTTTATTTGAATCATTTTATCTTTTCATTATTCATATATTGATACGAATTTATTTTTGCTTTTGTGTGTTTATTTATTGTTTTTGGATGAGTACGAAATATATATTAATCAATTTTGAAATGGGTCTAAAAAATATATTAAACTAATAAATTTTAAATTGACCAATTTGAAATATTTTAATTGTTTTGTTATAGTAAATTTCACAACAAATGCTTTAGATATTGACACCTAGCATAACAGAGATTCTACCAAGTACTAACTAATGCCTTAATGACTATGCATAATCAAACTATGACATCATGCTTATGGTAATTTTAGAAAAGAGAGAGATTAGTGTATTTAGAAAAGTCATGTCATTTATGATAATTTTGTAGTTTAAAAAATCACTTCTATAAAATTGTATACAAACAGATTACAAATCTTTTTAAAAAAAATCATTTTTATGATAGTAAACAAACGGAACTCAAAAAATCAATTTTTAAACAAATCTCTAAATATTCTAAACTAAAAATCATTTTTATTGAAGCTCACAGTACTCTTAAAAATGAAGAGTGTATCGGTACTCTTAATTTTTTAACCAATAAGTGTGTTACTTTTTCCCACATCAACATCTATGTATTATACATTAATTAGACTAAATTATTTGTATCAATACATTTAACTTTTGAGTTTAATCCCCTTAAATTTAATAAATTACTTTCCTAATTTTTTTTTAATTTTAATTAAAATTAAAATCATTATCAACTTAGAAGTTCAGAGTTCATTTCATTCCTCTCGCGAAACCGCTCCACCACCAAATGAAATCGCTCTCCTTCGCCGTCCTTCCACCTTCATGAGATGAATTCTCCACCGTTCTTCCACCACCGCGAGAGTATTCCTCCTCAGTCTTACTCCCAATTCGTCCGTGTTTATGTCACTGTCGCCTTGATGTCGTCGACCACATGTTGTTATCGTCGCACCTTCGTTTTCAAGTTCATCTTTGATTCTTAATTAACTTTTCATTTTTTATTCTTAATGCAGAACAGAGAAGAGAGATGGTGAAGAACGACAGAGGGAGCCAATGAAGAATGATAAAGAACGGCGGAAGGAAGAAACTTGGTTATTAAATATTATTTATTTTAAAATAGAAAAAAAAATGTAAAACTTAAAAATTTGGTGGTATTAAATTTAAAATATGGTCAAACTTACTTATAGATGACATGTCATTTGACTATTGGTGATTTAATTTGATAATATTAAAATAGGTTAATTTTCAATTATACCATAGAAGTCCTCTCGTATTATAATAGATAACATATTATTGTATAAACTTCTTTACAAAACTACTACTCTTTTCGTTTCTAAGTACAAATCATATGACAACTGCAAGAACATTTAATGTGCTAGGGCGTGAATTCAAACTCAGGATCATCTGCTTCTCTACAATCAATATATTTCGACGCTAAATTCTTTTTTTAAAAAAATATTAATCATTTCCTTTGACCACCAAGAATCTTGCCTTTAGAAGTAATCAAGTCTCCACAATCCCACCTCTCTCTAAGTAAACTTCTCATTGCCATTTTCGTGAAAAGAAAACGTATTGATATTGAAGAATATTCAAAAGCATCTCTAGAAATTGACCTCAAATAACACACAAAAAAGGTTGCATGATTTACGCAAATACTCACAATTCCCATAAGTCATGAAACTTTGCAAAAAGGGGATGAAAGCTTATAGTATAAATTTGCATAGCACCAAAGTACAAAAATGATAAAGATATCATTGAATCACACTTTCTTTGTCTCTTATTCTTGGGACTTTCTAAATAGTTTAAAAATTTAGAGGAAAGCATGGGTAAACGTAGCAAGGCCAAAACCCTTGGTTCAAAATGAGCACTATGCAAAACACAATAAACTTCTCGTGCTTCACCCTTTGATTCTCTATTTTATACTAGACTCTATGAAAATCCACATTCTCATTCTCATTCTCCAAAGGCACACATGACCCCACGCTTGTGTGTGAATACTACTAGTATAATGACATTCTTTCTTTGTTATTCCCTAAGAATGTTTACCCACCCATAAAATATTGTTATGTAATTTTGTGAAAACAAATATTGTTATTTATTTTATAGTGTCATTTTTTGTTCATTTCATAAATTTTAAGAGACGAAAAATATATTAAAGAAAAGAATAATCATTTTATTAAATTTTTCTTATTAATTATTGATGTGTTTTCTACTATCATAAATGCAAAGTGAAATATAATATTATAGATTAATACACATAGTATTAATTAGAGCGTACAGTAAAAAAAAAAAAAATACATTGAAAACTGAAAATAACATTTATTTTAAGATAATTTTTTACGGTAACACTAAGATGAAAGAAGTAAATTATTGATTTTAACCATAATTAATATTCATTTTATCTTATAATGACGGACTCATTTAAGAATTTCAGACATATTATAAAATACATAAATAAAATAATAAGAAACTTTATTTACTTTTTTATAAATTATTTTTATCAAATATTAATGTATTTCTTATTACTATAGATATAAGTTGAAAGATATTGATTTAAAAATAATGAAGTATTATTAATCAGAAAGAACAATTAAAAAATTAATA
Source organism: Cicer yamashitae (assembly GCA_037974755.1). Classification (NCBI taxonomy): domain Eukaryota; kingdom Viridiplantae; phylum Streptophyta; class Magnoliopsida; order Fabales; family Fabaceae; genus Cicer; species Cicer yamashitae. Next base: position 14,571,829 of record JBBPBQ010020323.1, read on the forward strand.
ATACATTAAAAATGTCATTTATTTTAAAACAATATTATTTTATAAAGGATCCTAAATCATTCATTGGGACAGAGAGAGTACTAAAAATGGGTGTGTAAATGTTAAAATAGTTATACGAAGGTATCAATGAACTTAATAATATGATTTAAAAAAACCCCACTATTCATCATCGAAGAACCTCTTACACTTAAAGTTCATTATAATATTCAACTAAATAATTTATAAAGGTGTTCCACTTAATAATACGTGATTAGAACATATTTAGTTAAAAGACTACTTTATTTAGTTTAACTATTAAATTATTTGATAAAAAATAAAAAATAAAGAAAACTATTTATCTGTTTCCCTCTTCATTGATGCAACTCCATGACTATATTTTGTAACATAAGATGAAATAAATGTTGTAGCAAAATTAATTTTACCACAAAATTAAAGTTTCTATTTTTATCGACATAATTACGATAAGTTATTGTAATATTTTTTTAAATTACACTATGATCTAAATTACGGTGTAATTATAATTTTGTTAAATTTAACACAATTTTAAACATACACTTACTATCTTTTTTTTTTATCTAATTACTTACGATTTGATCCAGTTAATAGCAAGTGAGCCAAGCCAATTTGTTTAGGTCTAATGTCATGGTAAATAACATGTATTTTTACATAAAAAAATAATGTTACTGTATTATTAAAAAATATCTAATTAAAATTTATTTCATGCCTATAAATTTGGTCGACCTATCTATCTAATAGTTTCATAAAAAAGATTGTTCAATTGATTTTTTTGAATTAAAAAAATAAATTCAATATTCATTCAAAATAACAAAATACATCGAAAATAACACAAATCAGTTATTAATAAATTTGGGGTAAAAATTGTTAATAAATTGAATCATGTAATGGGTCAATGGTCTACGGTGAGAATCATGTAATAAGCTTTTTTTTACATATTAATAAAGTAATATTTAAGTTTGAATAATTTTGCTCAAATAAAAAACAAACATGAGAATCTACGAGTTATTTTTTCTCTGTTTTCGCCAATTTTTAAATCTTTCTTATTTTTGTATTCCTCACTCTTTTTTTCTTCTTTCACTTTATTGCCCCTAAAAATTCTATTTTAATATTTTAAAATTTCAGAACTAAAAAACTTGTTTTGATTACTTATTTCTAAAAACTGTTTTGTAAAATTATTTTTAATATTATACTTTTTAAAACTAAAAAAACCAAAACAAATAAATGGTGTTTTATTTTTTATTTTTTAGTTTTTTTTTTAATTCTCGAGTCAAAAACTGTTTTGAAAAATTAGAGTTGGCAAAAAGATTTTTAAATTTTTTTTTTAAACAATTTTCTAAAATTTATTTATAAAATAGTTTTCAAAAACTAAAAAGTAAAACACAATTAAACAAATACAGATATGTCTTCTTTTAGGTTTTATTAGTTTTTTCTTTTCATTTTTATTTTATTTTATTTGCTTGTTTTTTCTATTGTCTTTGCCACTATTTGTGATATTGATTATGGGCCCGTCAGACAGTCTATTTGGATTTTGATTTTAAAGTTGTATTTATTTATATTTTCATTTTAAAATTGAATTTGATTTGATTTTAAAATGTGATAACTCGTGTTTTGGTGATCAATGATAGGTAGAAAATTTCAACAATAAAAAAAACATTAATATTAGATAAAAAGGATTAATTTTAACATTGAATTTGGATAAATATCTATTTTGTGTTATCATCAAAAGTTTAGTCGCTAATCATCGTAGCTTTGCAACGACTTCTAATTTGATAATCGTAAGTACCTTGCAAATTCAAAATAATAAAATTTTGGTTATGTGCCATAGCTACTTTGGATTGTCTTTCTATTTTTCTACCACATCTATCTTTTTATAGAAAAAATACTACTCTAAATTTGTTCTTATCATAGCTAACTTTTATCACAATTATCTTAAAATTTAAATTTATTGATTGTCTTACGACGGAGACTATTCTAAATTCTCGTTTGATCATGACAACAATAATGTTAGTTATGTCACTTTTATCAAATAACAAGATACACTACATTTTTGTCAAAAAAAAGAATGTATTCTACTTATATTTTCACTTGATTTTTTCAATAATTTCTTGTCAATGATAAAATTTATTTACATTTATTTTTTTATTTAACAAGATGAATAATGTTAATCTATTGAATGATAAATTATCTAAAATATTTTTTAATGATTGATGGTAATAAAAGAGCATCTATATACCTATTTGTGAGATTCTTTACACTAGACATCTTCTCGACAACGCTATTCTCACAGTCAACACTTTTTTTCATTACTACTTAATACTCTCTTTGCTATTCTAAATAAGTTAATAATAATATCACAAATATTAAAGAAATCACTTCAGACAACTATTTTTCACTTTTGCACAACAAGGTCCACATTTTTTGTTTATATTGCACTTAATTTTTATCCAACAATATGATATAATAGGAATAGGATTACATTGGCTCCCTATTTTTTCTCTTTATGCACATTCGTTTATTTTGGTTTATTGTGATATAGAAATAAAAAACTTTATACCTATTTCTATGTAAATATATTCAAGTCTAAACACAATTCTTCAATTGCTTTAGTCACGCAGGTCCTTCCTCACGAGTTGTCTCTATGCTAACATAAATCTATGATTGTTATGGTCTCCATTTTATTTTATTTTTTACTTTATTTATTGCTATACTTAATTAAGAAATATAATACTTTGTTCTGTCTTCTATTGACAAATGACAAAGTTTTCTCCGATCAAAAGTACTTTGTGGTTGCAGTAGCAATTAATATTGAATAATAGAGAGTGAACATATTTTTATCAAATAACGTTTAAGAGGTGAGTAATTATATCATTTAACCTTTTTATGATACATTTAGTTTGAAACTTTGGGATGAAAAAAGAGTTAAATATTTTAAATGATATTTTTGGTGAAAATCAAACTCTATTAAAATTGAGATTTTATGAAATACAATTTTAAAGTATGAATTGATTTATTTACTATTGTGTTCATTAAATTGCCGTTTTATGATTATTGAATATGTATTCTTTATAAGATTGTTTTATTATGTGTTCTTGAGTGATTGTTGTTATTGTATATTTAAATGAAATATTATATTATAAATATGATTTTATGAACATGATTATTAAAAATAAATTATTGTACCCCACACTTATTTACTTATATGCTCCATATAGATGAGTTTTAAACTCCACATAAATGTGTCTTGTACCCCACAAGTTGGTGCTTACACAATCATAACTCATCAATGGTTATCCACTCTTACACCGTCACATAATCCTAACCCATAATTTTGCAATATAATCATATTTTGTAACCGTTTTTAAAAAATAATGAGCACGTCCTTAATTTTTATATTGAACGTCGGCATAAAACTACCAATTTACACTAACGGTGCATTTTCTTCTCTCTTTCTATAATATCTTAAATATAATTGCAAAAAAATCATTCTAAAATTAGAAAAACACACACGAGTTGACTTAAAAAACTGAATCAAATTTACTCTGAGAAGCATTTAAGGGACTATTATCTTACGAAAACTTTTAGAGGGACTAAAAACAAAATATGAGTAATTTATATGAATCAAAATCTTATTTAACCTTATTTTGTTACAACATAGATGTACTTTTTTTTTTAATACATTTTTTAGATTAAATAAGTTTTTAATCCCTGTACAATTTCCACATTTTGATTTTAGTTCCTATAAAAAATTTCTTAACTTTTTAATCTCAAAAATTTTCAGTTTTTTATTTTTGACCATTGCTTTTAATTCAACTGATGTATAACACTTGAATAATTAAACGATTTTTTTTCACACTTATGATTAAGACATTATAAAAATCTTACTTATAAAAATTAAGAATTTTTCAAGAAAGTGATTAATTAAATATCAACTTTTTTAGCTTTTGACTACTATGAAGTCAACTTATATATGTCCTTTGAATATTTGAATAATTTTTTTTTTGCAGTCATGATTAAGATCTTATAAACATCTTACTTACAAAATTTATAATTTTTAGATAACTAATGAATTAAATTTGAATTTTTAAACTTTTGTTCTTCAAATATTTTAAACATTCTTGCAAAAATATTTATAGTTTTGAAGAATAAATTTGAGTTTGACTTAAAAATAGAAATAAAAAATAATAATAAAAAGAAAAATTGGACTAAAAAGTTAAAAAAAAAATTATAGGAATTGAAAAAAAATTTGTCAATAATGTACATTTTTTTCTAAAACTATCCTTTAATTATTATGTAAGAGAAGTAGTTGATTTTTTAATTCTTTATAATTTTTTAAACTAAAAATTAATTAAGAAAAATCGAGAAACAAAAACTGAGTTAGGGATATAAACTTAATCAAATAATAATAATAATATTTTTCTGAAAAAATAATTAATGTTTTTTGTAATTTAAAGATAATCCTATTTATTTAACAAGAATATTTTACATATAGTATTCAAAAACCAAGAAAAATATGTGGTAATCCATGATACCAACTCAAATTCAATAATGTTTTTGTTGACAACGGTATGCATCTACAGCTTCTTAGAACTTCCTTCAATCCTAGCCTGATGATATTTTTTTAATTTTATCTGTGTTTATCTTAATGATAGTGTAACTGATACTTTTACTTGATAAGCGGAGGCCAATGATTGCTACACGATTAAATCTTGATATACATGGCTTTTTTCTCGTAAATTTCTCAAATCCCCTATAGATTCATGTGTCGTTCCGCATCATTGACATGTCTTACAGTCTAGTACTTGATCCAATATAAGAATAACAATGAGTCTTTCCTCGATTGCATTAGAGATTGCACTGATCTCTCCCGTCAAATATGGCATTCTCTTGGTTTCCAGAACTTAGATTTTTCAATGACAATAATACTCTCAATTTTCTGAAGTTTGATGTCTCTAGATATTCTAGCTTCCTTTTTCTTGCTGGAATTTGGTGGGCTTGGAGAGCTAAGAATTTCATTTGTAATGTTAAAGAAAATTTCTTGAAATTTAAGCTCACTTCGACTGCTCATTCTCTAAACTCTTTAATTAGAAGTTATTAAATGTCTCTCATACTCATTAGAGAGAGCATAGAATGGAATTTTGGCATGATTTTAGGGAAGATGCTAGGACTCTTAATATATGACTACACTGTTGGAAAATCTGGAAGTTGCTTGTTTTGGTGAGATTTGATAATGGTGATTAAATTATTAGTTTTCATGGACACATTGGCTATAGTAATAACTTTCATGCAAAATTATTACTCATTTTACACGGATCCAAATTTATTGAAGATTGGGAACCCTTAATCTTAGTTATTATTAAAATTCCTTCGTTTCTAAGAAGTTAGTAAATGATATAATTTGCTACTATTTTGTATGACATTATGTTAGAATTGAATAGTAAATGGTGTCTGGAGTTGTCACGCATTCTTGGAGAAGGAAATAAATATGTTGATTTTTTTACCAAAAAATAATATTATCAGCTTAGTTCTCTAAAGATTATTTTATCTCTACCAATAGAGTTTATTTATATTATGTCTACAAATACTTTGTACATTTCAATCTCTAAAAAAAATACTCCATTCAAAATAAAATATAATCAAAATTAATAATTAAAAGATTAATGTATCTTTCTTAATACTATTTTTATTTATATTTGTTTTTTTTTGGAATGGAGTAATTACCTTTTCAAGTTTGTTTCTCTTTTACTTCCGGTAAAAAAACAAAGAGAAACACATTTATGGGGTGTAATAATTGATGAAAGACATCTGGACTGAAAATCCAAATAAAATCTGAGTGCATTAATTGGTTAGCATTATAGCTGGATATCGTCTATCTAATCTTAACAGCCATGCATAATTATTACTTGTTGACTTTAGAATAACACTTTCCTGACATCATTCATAAATCATTATATGCAACGCAATCATCTTTGCATCTCACTATTTTGTGTGCTGCAGGTTTTACTTCATGGATTCCTTCACTCTGGGTGTTTATGGTTATTAGGATCAAAGTCATTGTTGTTCATTTTACATATGTTAAAAAATGATTATAAATAAAAAAAATAGTTATTTTATCAAATTATTGTTTTTAATTATTGGTGTCTTTTAAATCATCATAAATATAAAATGAAATTAACATTTTAAAAGTAGTGTAGATAATAATAACTGAATTGTACAATTAAAAAAATAATAATTAAAATTATATTAAAAATTAATAATAATATTAAAATAATTTTTTTATTAAAGTAACACTTATACGAAAGTAATATTTTCTTAATAATAGTGAATTGTTAAGTACTCAATATTTCCACATCGAGGCACTACTTCAAAAAAATTAATAAATAGGATCACCGATGTTTCTATATCTTTATATTTCAATAATATTATTTATTTATTTTAAATCAATAAAACTCATAAAAACAGCGAAAAGCGAGTGTTTGAAAAAACGTTATCTTTATATATAAGTAACTTTCTCTATAACATAAAATAAATAAAAAACGACGGACATTTAGAATATTCATAAATAAATAAAAAAAAGCGAGGAAAATATGGTCCAACTAAAACTTTTAATATAAAAAAAAGTCACATGCAAAACAAAAATAATATAAGAAAGTACCAATTTAGTCTCAATTATCTTATCTATCAAAGTTTAACTATTAAGCTAGTTAATGCTAAATCTGCTTTCATACTACTCTCTGGCTTCTTCTTCAATGATATCTTCATAAGCAAGTTCGTCATCTACATGCATATATATGATGTGCAAGCAGCTATAGGGAAAACAACAAAAATGAATTATCATACTTAAAAGTAAAAAATGAGTGGAGTAAGATAACTTTCAAATACACTCACTCGTCGACATTAATTTAATTAACACTACGCAAAATATCAACAAATAATAACATATAGAATAAACATCAAGTAATCAATGCATTATTGTACGATATACAACCTAATCATTAACCCATATATGTAATTATGCATATCATATCGACTATCATCATCATTAACATCATTGTTAACCACATACAACACATATATGCGACTTGTTTGTCGTAATGCCTATCATCGTCGTCAATTCATTAATCACAATAAATCCTTAGAAATTCTCCCTTATTAATTACTATTTATGACTTACCAATAATCTTAATCAAACGCTAAGTGCACGAGATTTTTTATATTTTTTAAATTTATCTTAAATCGATTATTAATATAACCGCGTTAAACATGTTTTAAATATTTACAAAATTATCACCGCCTTATTTTATTGAGTAGTTTACTTAAGTAACCGAGTTAAATATAGAGAAAGAAAGATATATTAATTTTTTATTTTTATTTTTAATGTCTCTCTTAAATCGGTTGCTAATATAACTATATTAAATGTGTTTCAGTTATTTACAAAATTGACACTGCCTTATTGTGTTAATTAGTTTGAGTAGGCAACCAACTTAAACATACCTCCGCCTCACTTGTTAAGTCTGATGACACGTAAACGACTTAATTCACCCTATTAAAAACTCAATTTTCTACTAGTGTCTTATTAAATGTTTAACGTCTTATTAAATGTTATTGATCATTTTGTCTTAGTAAATTAGTTATCGTCTATAGTTTGATTGTTTATGTACTTAGTCATTTTCTTATTTCTGATTAAATCTTAGTCAATTAGTTATCTTATCCAATTAAATTAGTAAGTCAACTTAACATGTTAACTTCAGTCACATACCAATACTTAAATCAAATTTTCAATTTTCTAATCACCTAAACGATTATCCTATTCACATAATCGATTCAATTATGAATTAAAATTAATCTAATCAATTAATCTACTCAGCCTAATCGATTAACATGACAACATAACAAATCAACATTTGGTAGAATCACAACAGAACGATATCTAAGCACTGAAACATCTAACAATTAGTATATAGGCCATAACATTTAATAAACGAACAACTTATAGTGTTACATTACAATGGTTATATTTCCACCATTTCGGAGCATCATGGATGAATGCTATGGTGGTCCACCTTCTCAGGTAAGACACTCTTCTCTTTTACAATTAAGACAATGATTTAATTAATGTCAGTTCGATAAATATAATAAAAAATAAAAAATTTTCTTAAAACTCAACTCATTGAACCAATATCAATCAAATTACCATCTCATCATTAAAGATGAAGAAAATCGTTAATAAATACTTTCGAAAAATATCGTCGATCGTTGTTAGAAATTCAAATAACTTTTAAGCATTGGTTCACACTAAATCACATCCACCTTAAATTTTCAAAATTTATGCATTTGAAACCTCTTAAACAATATTTTTCTCTGCACTCTTTCACTTTTTATCTCATTTATCAATTGTTCCTCTCTCTCTCTTACTCTCTCTTACTTTTTTTCAATATTATTTTTTTAAACTATTGGTGAGAGAGATAGAAAGAGAATAAATTATAGAAAGAAAGAGAAATGTTTTGTAGACATCATGTTGTGATGTCCCACATCGTATATTATACACTTTAAATTAACTAGAGCTCTATAAAAAATAAATTTTTTCTTAATCAAAAGGCCTCCAAAAAAGTTTTATTTTATAAAAAAAAATCAGATTTTAATATTTTTAAAATTAAAATATATAAATTTTTTAAAATTTAATATTGTCTCTACAATATTAAATAAATTGAAAAAGAAATATTACAAGACCTCAATTATATTAATTTAGTGATGTCAAATTAAAATTTAAAATAATCGGTTTATTTAATATTAGAATTCATTTTAATATAGATCAATCCTAATATTTATTAATCTTGATGTTTTAGCAATGTAAAAAAAAAAAAAAACTTTGGTAGCATGATGTGCATGAATGAATGAATTTACGGGTCTGGCATCAGGTGTTTTTCACCTAAGGTTATTTGTATGTAGTTGCACAAATACCTAATAACTAAAGAAAAAGATTTGTATCAATCATGAATTGAATTGTAGCAATGCATGAATGACAATGGTAAATGATAAATGGTAATGGCAGTCAAACAATCTTTTCCTTGACGACACCCTTACGCCTCCCTTCACCTCATCGCATCGCATCACTTTATTATTTTTTTCATTCATTACTAAGCACTTTCTTTTCTTTTTTTTGCTTTTTCATTATTTCCACTGTTTGCTTTATACCAACAAATTAACCTTCCTCATTTTCACTGTTCATTTCTCTTTTCCCATCAAAAATTGTTAACTCAACATTGTTGATCTTTTTTAGAATTTGTTTTCTTGAATATTGTACTCCCTCATGTCCTTTTGTATAAAATATATTTCAATTACATCCAAAAAAAATATTTGAGTTAAAAATTAATTAATAAAAATTTGTGAATATAATTCAGATATATTAAATTTTATTGACCAAATTTTAAGTCAATTGCCATATATATAAAAGAATTAGAGGAAATATAGTTTAAAATTAAATTGAAAATATTATATTTGTTTTATTACTATTTTAATTATTGTTTGTTTTTTATTTATTTATTGGCAAAAATAAATACATATGGTCATTTAAGTTTAACTCAATTTTTACTTAAGTGTGTTAATTATTTTTTACTCTTGATTTAGTCCTTTAAATGCTGCAGGGCAGGGGCATGGTGTTAGGAATTCCTGAAATTCCGATATCAAAGGGAATATGTGAAGAATGCTGCCAGGCCAAATAGCACAGGAACAAATTCAAATCAGAACTGCCTACTAGATCTTCAAGGATGATGAAGGTGATTTTTTCTTATGTTTGTGGTCCTTTTGAAGAAATATCAATAGGAGGTATTTTGTATCATTCATTGATGATTTTACAAGGAAAATCTGGATATATTTGCTTGAAAGGAAAAATGAAGTGCTTGAGGTATTCAAAAGCTTCGAGCTGATGGCAGAAAAACAAAGTGGCTGCAATCTGAAAATCATCAGGACAAATGAATTTTGTGCAAAAGATGGAATGTTTCATGAAGTGACAGCACCATACACTCCACAACATAATGGCACTGCTGAGAGAAGAAACATAACCATATTAAACATGGCTAGAAGCATGCTGAAGGGAAAGAAAATGCCTCACAAGTTTTGGGGAGAAACAATGTCAAAAACAACATACATCTTGCACAGGTATCCAACTAAAAGGCTTGGCACTAAGACACCTGAAGAGGTCTGGTCTGGAAGGAGGCCAAATGTGAATCATCTAAGGGTGTTTGGCTCACTATGCTTTAGACATGTGCCAACTTAAAACAGAAGAAAGCTGGATGACAAGGTTGAACAAATGGTGCTGCTGGGTTATGATTCAACTGGGGCTTACAAGCTGTATGATCCAAACAAAAACAAGGTAGTGATAAGCAGGGACATACTAGTAGATGAATCAAAAGGGTGGGACTGGAAAGTAAGTGCAACCAACTCAGACAGACCAGCCATGTCAATCAATCCAGCCAGCAGAGCAGTAGTTGTGGAACTAGATGAGGGTCGTCCAACTCTAGCACCAATGAGAAGATCAGACGAGTCAGACAGCTTTCTATAAGACTGGATCAATTTGAAGTAACCTCGGACTCAACAATCAATGCAGATGGATAATTAATGCATTTTACATTGTTGGCTGAATCAGAGCCAGTCAGTGACGATGAGGCCTAAGTGATCCAAGATGGAGACAAACAATGGAGGAAGAGCTCAAAGCCATAGAAAAGAACAAAACCTGGGAATTAATGACCCTGCCAGTACATAAGAGACCAATTGATGTGAAATGGGTCTATAAAATCAAAATGAAACTGATGAACAAATTGCCAAATACAAAGCCAGACTTGTAGCAAAGGGATTTTTGCAGAAACCTGGACTAGATTATGATGAAGTCTTTGCACCACTGGCCAGAATTAAAACTGTGAGGCTTGTGGTATCAATGGCCATGTACAAAGGATGGACCATGTATCAATTGGATGTAAAGTCAGCATTTCTCAATGGACTATTAGAGGAATAAGTATATGTGAAACAACCACAAGGATATGAGATAAAAGGCAAAGAAGGGAGTGTATATAGGCTGAGGAAAACACTCTATGACTTGAAACAGGCTCCTAGGGCCTGGAACAAGAGGATTGACAGATTTCTCATAGAGCAGAAATTTGAGAAATGCATAAATGAGCATGGAGTATATGTTAAGAAGACAACAGCATCACCTACGCTATTAATATGCCTCTATTTTGATGATTTGCTGGTGACTGGCAGTGATGAAGCAGAAATCCATAAGTTCAAAATCAGAATGGAGAAGAAGTTTGAGATGACTGATCTGGGCATGCTGTCATATTTTCTTGGTATTGAGTTTGTAACCAGAGAAAATGAAATTTTTATGCATCAAAAGAAGTACGCTAATGATGTCTTGAGAAGATTTGATATGCAAGATTGCAATGGTGCTAGTACCCCACCAGAAGCAGCGCTGATGCTGTTGAAAGAAAGGGATGGGGAGCTGGTTGATCCTACAATGTTCAAACAAATGGTAGGATCATTGACGTATTTGTGCAACATAAGGCCTGATATTGCATATAGTGGTGGACTGATTAGTAGATACATGGAGAAGCCTATAACACCTCACTAGAAGGCAGTCAAAAGAATTTTGAGAGACATTATAGAAACTAGTGAATTTGGACTGCCTTACCCTAGAGATGCACATGAAATTGAAGCTGGCTTGACAGGATTCACTGATGCTGACTGGTGTGGGGACAAAGATGATAGGAAGAGCACCACGGGCTATGTGTTTATGATCAATGATTCACCAATCTCACGGTGTTCAAGAAAGCAAAGCATAATAGCATTGTCCACTTGTGAAGCTGGATATGTGGTTGCATCAATGGGAGCTTGCCAAGCTATGTGGCTGGCTGAATTAATGATAGAGCTGGGGCTGAGAAGTGAAGAACCAGTAAGGATAAAAATAGACAACAAATCTGTAATAGACCTAGTCAAGCATCCAAGTGCTCATGGAAGAAGCAAGCACATAGAGACGAGATTTAATTTTTTAAGAGATCAAGTGATTAAAGGCAAGATAGAGGTAAAACATTACAACACTAATGACCAGAAAGCTGACATTCTAACCAAAGGATTGAAGAGGATGAAATTTCAAGAGATGAGAAACAAGCTTGGATTGACATCACTTAATAGCTTGGATTAACAACACTTCATCACTTTGAATTAGGAAGAGTGTTAAAGATGTAATTCAAAATGATATTAGAAGTCAGATAATACTGTTAGAAGTTAATTAAGACTATTAGAAGACAGTTAAGGAAGTTAAATTTAAGTTTTGCAATGTACTGTAACAAACTGTTTGATAAATAGCAAAGGCTAGGCACATTGCTTGAGTAGCAAGTAACAACAATAAATTTGATTCATTTCACTCTATTCTTTCCAATTCCAATTCCTATCAATCCCTAAGTGTGTTCTAACTGTAGCTACCCTATTTTATAAAAAAGTAAATAACATATAATATTTATAATATTTAAGAAGCAATAATTGACTTAAATGTTGCATATCTTTTTTAGTTTATTGATAAATATAATAATTTGAATAATATGAGTGTAAATATTTTTTTAAATATCAACAAATCATAAATCATCTTATATATGATTTTTATATTATTTGGAATTAAAATTGACATGTTTAATTAAATATATGTTTTTATAATCAAATGTATTACCAAATAATACATTTTATATCTACCAAATAAATTATTTTACTAAAACAGAACAAGGGATAAAGAATTAATAAAACATAAGAAAGTATGGATAAAGTTTTTTCTATATTTCATTTTCTTATGAGCTTTTAGTACACCAAAAATTTATAAAATCCATTAAATCTAAAAAATAAAAATTTTGTGAATCTGAACGAGATATAC
>JBBPBQ010020323.1:14586501-14690823 GCA_037974755.1 Cicer yamashitae
ATTGTATATTAATATAATTGTATATTAATTATATAATATAATTAAAATAAACATATAATATAATATAATATAATTAATTTAATATAATATAATTAAAATAAATATATAATATAATATTATAATTAAAATAAAATTAATATAATATTAACTACAATTATATTATTATAAAATAATGATTAAAATAAATTTATCACCTAATATATATTTTATTTATTTTAAGTTATAATGAAACAAATCTAAAGCGTAAAAGGAGATTTTAGTTAAAATTATGAAGGTTTAATCTAAAGTTATTTTAATCATTATTTTATACTAATATAATTAATTTAATAATAATAGTTAAATAAAACAGAAGATTTTAGTGATTTTTTTAAAATAGAAAATGAAAATTAATTTAATAATAATAAATAAATAAAATAGAAGATTAATAGATTTTAAATTATTGAAGTGAAAATATTTTAAACATTACTTGACATAAGTTTATTATTAATAAAGATCAATTTGTATGTTATTTTATATTTAAGGAGATTTTTGAATATTGCAAGGATGAAATTCAAAAAAATATTTTTCAGGGACTAAAATTGAAAAATGTTATATTTACAGGGACCAAAAACTGTTTCCGTTTGTCAGTTAACGTTTTTGTAACGTCCACTTAACGTTAAGGACCAAATATAAATCTTTTTTGATATTGCAGGGATGTAAACCAAAAAAAAAAAATTACAAGGACCAAAATCGAAAAAGGTTATATTCACAGGGACCAAAAACATATTTAAACCTTTTTTCTTTTTGAATTGTAGGAATCGGATGTTAAAGAACCTAATAGACTGACCAAGTAAGTGGGTGGATATATCAAAGACATTTGGCGAACTATTTTTCTTCTGGTTTGTTGGCGTCTTTGGAAGAGGAGGAATAAATCAATATTCGAATAGGGTTTTCAACAACTAATTGACCCAATTTTTGCGATTCATAAGATGATGAGACACTCATTTGCACGAGCATCCCAGGCGTATGGATACCATCTATATCAGCTGAAGACAAATCAAGTTGAATTGCGATGGAGCTTACAAAAAAATCTTTGGATTTAACGGGATGTGGTGGTCTTCTTCGAGATTCGAATGGTCATTAGATAATGAGTTATGTGCGGAAGATTAGCACATGTGATGCTCTACATACGAAAATTTGGACATGTACATCGGCATGAATTTGGCGAGGCAACAAGGTTTCACTTATCTCATTGTTGATAGGGACTCTAGGCATCGGTATGAATTTGGTTCATAAACTCTTATTAGATGACTTATTTAGGATTTGCATTTTTAAAAACGTTCATTTAATTTCTTTAAGACTTTACCTCATCTTATGTAAAAAAAAAATATTAAAGATAGATATGCAATTTTTTTTGCACTAATCGTACCATTTAAATCCAAGTCAATATAATATTTTATCTCATTATATCTAACAAAGTAAATTTATAATTAACCGATTCCAAGAAAAGTAGATAAAAATAAATATTATTATATATGTTTGTACCTACCTTGATCAAGATCTAACTAAATTTGATTAAATTTTATACATTTATTTATATTATAGATTTGTTGGACCAATCTAAACAATTTGGCCAATTCAATTCTGATTGACTTAAAAAAACAGTTTCGATTGAGTAAAAAAGTATGAATGGATAATTTTGGTTTTACAAAATAGCAATCTCTTCAAATAAAAATTGAGCAGTGGGTAAAACAAGATCCAACACATTTTACTAGAGTGATCCAGTTTCTAAAGGATATTTGATTACTTCAGGATATTATATTTTAATTATTTTGATACTTGCAAGCATTTTATGTAATTTTAAGAACTTTGCAATTTTGTTTATATTGATGCTTGCGATACAAGTATGTTACGATTTTGATATTTATTGCACGTCTATATATATTAGATGCTAAAAAAATTGTGAAAATATGTTTCACAATATTTATGGGAAACGTTTAAGTTGTATCAATTATTTAAAAAAAAAATGTGGTGGTTCATCATTAACAATTAAATTATAAAAAAAAAAAATGTGAGTAACGCAGTATACATGGTTTTGATTCTAAATTTTTACAGTATTCTTTAAGATCCCAATTTTTTTTTACCCGACTCAATCTAGTATTTTCCAACATGGTTTTGATTCCAATTTTAGTCAAACTCAACTCAGTACAACTAGATATGTTTATATTTATGTCTATTAGAAAAAAAATACTCATTCATTTATAAAAAAAATGAAATTTTAATATTTCAACCAATCTACACTAAACAAAGGATTTTTTTCCCATATCACATTTGGATTTTTTTTCCTTCAAAATAACCTACTTTGAAACTAACATACTAAAATATTCTACTTTTTAAAACTTTCATGAGATCGCTGGGTGAGAATGTGACCATTTAAAGAATTTGTTTCCTCGTTTAGGGGGTAACATCATGGAGACGCAACCATATAGACGTATATACTTTGTCATTAACAAATAGAAAATATATTAAATTAATACATAAAATATAATAAATAAATAAATAAATAAACTAAATTATATTAATAAATCCAACAAAATACAATAAATGAGAAAATACATCAAATTTTAATTAATTATGTCCATCTAAATGCCCCAACCCCAAAACTAGGAGGTCGTCGAATTCATATAGCTTTTTAAATCATTTGAGTTTGTTTTGATTGATCATCATTTTAATCATGTTCATCATCGTCGTTCCCAATTATTGAAGGTATATGCAACTCAAATTCTTGATAATTTGTGTGTTGATTAAAGCTAGTACCACTTGTCTCCATATAAATTTGAGTCCCAAGGTTATATATGGAATCAAAACAACATAAGCCGACTCAGAAGTCGTACAATGAGTTTCAAACAAATTGTAGAAAATCTCGCATTATGTCGAGTAACCAAATATTTGTATTTCTAGCATTGACGGAAGGTAATACTAAGTCAACATTTATGCACGTACATTTACATGTGGTGATGGTGGACCAAATATGAAACTTCTGTAAGGGTTTGTAGGTGGGGTGGTGGTGGACCATAATATCGAATATATGGTTCGATATGTATTTCTAGCATTGACGAAAGGTAATACTGAGTCGACATTTCTGCATGTACATTTGCACGTGGTGGTGGTGGACCATAATATGGAACTTCTGTAGGGGTTTGTAGGTGGGGTGGTGGACCATAATATCGAATGTATGGTTCGATATGTAGATGAGACGGCGATGAAGACGGTTCTGCAGTTTGGTGCATGGTTTGTTCTTGTGGGGCTGAGTGGACATGATGATATGTTGGCGTGGATCACACAAATATTGTTCTACAGAAATAAAAAATTTAATTTGTTGCCTAAACCAATTCATCTATTATGCGATATGGTGTAAAACATCTTCTACGAACTGACCTTGCAATACGTGATTCTAATGCTCGTTTTAATGTTTAATATCTCCCTTTCAAACTCAGCCCTAATTAACATCAATGTCACGCCTTATGCCAACTTCATGATAAGTTTTCATGTGCTCTAGTGGTTGTGGTATTTGTTGATGGAAGCCGAACGAAAGTGTGACCCTATCTATATGATTTTTTCAATAAAATTATATTAATTCATATAGGTACATGCAATCCATGTATCAATCTCTTCTTCAGGAATGTCATGTTGGAATCCGAGGTACAATTTCCAATAAAACTGAAATGTAAAAGATATGCTTAAGTAAATATAAGAAATATTAAAAAATATATATAAATAAAAAAATATAAATAAGTGCGAATGAATATATAACTTCCACAATCTCTTTTATGTCATTATAAACAACTTTATTGAAGTTCAGATCATCAGAGTTATACAAATTCGACGACTTCTTAGATGTGAGACTAAGAAGTATTTATGTAGACATGGTTAATTAAAATTTAATTTATTTTTTTCTCTATTTAATGTAGAATTTATTAATATAATTGAATTTTTTAATTATATTTTATGTATTAATTTAAAAAAGACATATCTAAATAATTGTATTCTCAAAATGCAATCTCTTAAAAAAAAAAAAAACACAATTCACGTGATTGTATTTCCTTTCAATGTTTAAAAATGAAAAAATATATATATATATATATATATGACGTATTAATTTCAAACAAGGTATTTTGTAATTTTTTTCTTCAAGATAGGATATATGGAAAAAAAATCCCTAAACAAAAGCATTAGAGGGAACAGTAGTGAGAAAGATCTAAATCTTTCAACTCCCATCAATAGCATTGCACTGTAGCTTTTTTCTTTGAAAAAAAATAAAAATAAGGCCTACCCTAGAGTACTTTAAACCTTATAAAAGGTGTATCCCTACGTACAACAGAGCCAGCCTAGAAAAGACAAACATGTAAATATGAGGGATTACGGTCTTATCGATATTGACAGCAAAATCTACATCTACATTTCTCAAATAAAATACAACTATTCAATTATTACTTCAAAAATACTTTTATTTTTTTAAAGTACAATTACTACACACAAAACATTTAAAAAGTTACTTTATTGTAAGTCGTACATGCACGAAAAATGCTATGAGAATTTTATTTGTACTCAAATTCTTACAGTGACATCCTTAATTACCTCTTAAGCAAGTAATTGCAGGATCTATCCTTTAGATAATATGACCTAGTAGATAAGTATTTTTAATAAATCCATTTCTTAATCACTTTTTCATAAGTCACATTGAATAATTATAATAAAATAAATAAATATTAAAATATAATAATAAATAGTTATTGATGTAACATATATAATAATTTTCAAAAATATTGAGTTTGTGAGATTGAATATGAAAAATAGACATGACTTTAAATAATTGAAATCTTCAATAGTTGAATATTATATTCAATCAAACTCTAAAATATCTAAGTGTTCACCTAAAATAAATAATTTTTAGACAAATTTTAAGATACATCAATTTTTTAATAGAGACATAGATCAATATTTAAAATACTAAAAATACTAACGAAAATCAATAACACTCTTTAAAATTATAAATTAATAATTCTTTTTATCTTTATGTATGAGACAGTGACATATTAAAATTAGTTCGTTGAATTATATTTTAAATAATATATATATATATATATATATATATATATATATATATATATTTTTACATCAACTATATCATCTTTTCATTTATAAAATTAAAAAACACTATTCCAAAAAAAATTCATTAATATACATTAGAATTTCAAATAACTACTAAGTATGACATTAATTTTATTTAATAAAAAAAGTAAATATATGAATGTTAAAAAGAAAGTGATGTTAGTACACCTTTATTACCTAAAATACTATTTTTAGTTAATTAATAAATATAAACTCTTAACATGTAGTACTATCTTAAAATTTATTGCGATTATTATTTCTTCAACTGAAAATGTTGTGTATATATAACCACCACCTTTAGCTCTTAGAACCCAACCACATTCTTTTTTCATTGAAGAAAACAAAAACAAAAACACACTTCCACTCCACCACAATGAACATTGAAATCTTCTCATACGACCCCACAACTACCACCACCTTAAATCTTCCAAACCACAACCAAACAACTCTCGAAGGAATCGCCGCGGTTGTCGGAGAACATGTCCTCTATGGACCCCACCACACCACCAAAACGACACCCGTTTCAAACACCGAAAACAACAACAACAACACAATCTCAACAAACAAAGCCTACAGAGGTGTGAGAAAGAGACCATGGGGAAGATGGTCAGCTGAAATACGTGACCGAATCGGTCGGTGTCGTCACTGGCTAGGAACATTCGACACTGCCGAAGAAGCGGCGCGTGCTTACGACGCAGCTGCTAGGCGATTGAGAGGTTCTAAAGCTCGAACTAATTTTAAGATTCCGTCGGTTTTTCCAGTACCGTTATCTCCGACTTCGGCATCGTCTTCATCTTCTTCGGATAGTGTTGTTAAGAACAAAAATAAATTTAACGGTGGTAGGAAATGTTGTGTTGTTACTTCTGTGGAACAATTGTTCAGTGGTGTTCCGGAAGTTCGAAGAGAAAGAGATAATAATGGGAATGTTGGGTTTGGTGGTAGAACTAGTACTGGAATGGTTATGTAAGTTCAATATTATTATCTTTCTACTTACGTAAGTGTTTGTTTGGTTATGCGGTAAGATCAACAACATTATGGTAAATCATTCTGATTTTATAGAAGTTAAGTGTACGGTATCAAAGTGAATTTGTCATAAGTGAGTCATCAAAATTTTCAATAAGTGAAAATACGGTTACTCATCTTGATATTGACAAATACACTGAGATACTAAATATAAGATAGTTTTTATAAAATTATAGTGATTTATCGTAATTTTGTAAATTTTATCGGGAAATTAGACATTGACAAATATAATTAAAAGTCAAATTCTAGTACTAGCTAGGAAGCTCTTCTTTTTTTTGGGGTTATTTTAGTCTTAGGTGGTGTTATTTATTATGGGTGTTAATTTGGGTATTATGAAGTAATATCTGAATTAATGTTGATGTCTATATATGTATGTACTTTAATGAATGAAAGAAGGGCTTAATTTCTTTAATGAGGAATGTAAGAGTGAAGTTTTTTTGTTGTTAGTTTGTTTAGAGGTAGAAGATTTGTTAATGGTTGGATCAAACCTCTTAACACTAGGTCTAGTAGAATTAGACTTGGTCTCTTATTTAAGCTTTGTGATGAAAAAATATTCTTGAGAGAATATATATTTTTAAGTAGTCAATTAAGTTTCTCACTAGAAATTAGTCATTGATAAATTTGATAAAATATTTACAATTTTAATCTCTTTCATATAAAACTTTTTCAATATTTCTACTATTAACGCTAGGCTATTCCTTCCTTTCTTATGGCATTATAGAAGCAACATAGTTTTGAGAAATGATTTTTTGATATCAAAATTTGGATGTTGAATACAATCTTCTTTGATTTATGTGTATTTTTTTTAATAATTAGGAGAGATTTAAAGTAGAAGGTCTTGATTTGATTTAAAAATTAATAGAATCTAATTTATTAATATTTATTTATAAAAATGTCAAAAATTAATTAGTTAATCTAATTTAATAACATTTTTCTATAAAAATGTCAGCATGTAGCGTTTGTATTATGATATTTAGATAACATAATTTCTTAGTAGTATATACAAAGAAATAGTAACATGTTGGCATACATACTAAATTTACTGTAGCAACTTTATTTGTGGCATTTGTCAAATCCGATTCTCAATCAACTTTTATTATTATCCATGAGTAATGCTCTATACCACCTTGCATCTTTGCTGTATCACTTTGTATTGGGTTATCTAATTATCTTATACCTATGATTATCAATATTAGTTCATTAATTCCAATAAACTCTAATTGTTAGTATTTTTTATGTAAAGGAAAATAAATTACGAAAAAAATGAGACAAACAAATGTTTCTTACAACATCCGCTAAATTAAGACTTAAAAAAAGAAAATGATGAACCATGATTATCTAATCAAAAGATTAAAAATTGTGATTTAAATTAGCTAAATAATCTGCATATTTATTAGATTCTCTAAACACACGAAGAATTGAAGTTGTCCAATCGGGAAGTTGGAGTAGATAGAGAACCTCTTGAATATAAAAATTTATGAAGATTCCAACCTAAGACTAAAGTGGAACTAGTAGACGAAGATCTAAAAGAGTCATCCATAATATTCTTGAACTAGTCTAAGGGAGGTATGGACCAAACAACCTCAATATATTATGCTTAATTTGAGACTCGCAACTGGGGGATTTATGTTGAAGCTTAGTCTTGTCTATCACTTAAGCTTAATTAAGAACGCCGATTGGGAATTAGTCTTGTTGCACAAAGGTTGTTCAGTTGGTGAATTAAAGAATATTGAAGGAGTTTCATACAAGAGATCTTGTGTTCTAGAAATATTAATTAGTATACTTTTAAAATGAAAACATTTCAGGCTTTTAGAAACATTTTGTTATTATTTCTGTAAAATCTATTACTACAAGAAAACTAACATTTTGTAACGGTCAAAAATCATCTCAAAGTTGTAAAAGCAACCACAGATCATCAGTTTGTGGTGGTAAAAAGTCGTCACATTTGAGTTGGTCACAATGTTCGTGGCGGTTTAAAATATAACTAATTGATATTTTTCTAAATCTAATAAAGACTTTGTATAGGTTTGAACCGTCACAAACTTGTGAGGGTCTAAACTTTCACATAGTATTCTCCAAATTTAAGAAATACAAAAGTGGCCATTTTGTGGGAATTTAAACCACCACCAATGACAAGATTTGTTTTAAAAAAAATTATTTTTAAAAAACCGTAAAAATAAAAAAAAAACATAAAAATTATTTTAAAATAGAAACAATAATTTAATTTTATTTAAAAAATAAAAAATGTAAACAACTTTTTTTACAAAAAAAGAAAAGAAATTCAAATATAAAAATTATTAACAAAATATAAAAGTAGTAGATAAAATAATAGAGATTGAAGATAAGAAATAGGAGAATGGTAAAGAAAAAGTTTAGAAAGAAACAAAGGGAAAAAATGAGAAGTGATAATTTTTTGAGAGAAAGTAAAGAAAAAGTTAAGCAGGAAATTTGCAACCGCTTAAGCAGTCACAAATTTGTGGTGGCACAAACCCTCATAAAATGTTTTGTTATCAAATTGGTGGTCACCTAAACTATCAAAAAATCCAACAACATATTTTGCGGCCGAAAGATCCCTCATAAAATTTCTGATGATTTTTTCGGCCATTAATAACAACATATCTAAATTTACAAATTGTGAGTGTATTCTTTTTGCTAGTAAATTGTGAGAGTTTTTTTATACTCATTAATAAGTGTTTTTCTTGTAGTGACGTTGGTCAATGAGCTATATATATATTTTGGTTGGTTCAAAGAAGGTTTTAAAAGAAAAACGTTAAATAAATTTTTGGTTTTTATAAAATTTAAAATTTTGTTTGTAGTCCTTATAAAAATAATCATAGTTTTTAAATTTTAAATTTTTGTGAATAAGTGAAAATAGAGGAATTAAAACTACAATTAAGTCAAAATTTTAAATTTTTATGAAATAACTTTTAATATTGTTCTAAACATTACTGAAACAATTCGTTCAAAATTATACCTTGATATTCCGGTAGGACTAAATATGTGTATGATAATTTTATAAGGATTAAAAAAATGTGAATTTTTTTTACAAAAACTGAAATTAAAATTTTATAGGGAATAAAAATTTATTTAACCCTTAAAAAAATTGTATTTTCATTCAAAAAAATTATATTTTTTTCGATTAAAAATTTTATTTTTGTATATTTGTTAATTTATATTATAATTTAAGTTGAAACATGATTTTAGTTTTTTTTTTTAGATTCAATCTTTACAAATTTAAAAATTATTGCTATTAATATGTGACATCATCAGTAATCGAATAAAATCATGTCAGATGATCTAATAAATTAATGACATAAATTAAACAACTGTTTTAAAATTTGCAAAAACAAATGTAAACAAAAACTCATCGGGATTAATATAAAAAACACTGATTAAATAAATTAAAATTATTTTTAAAATTGTATTTTCATTCTAATTCCATCATCATAGTGATTGATTAGATGAGATCTTTGGTAGAGATTTTTAAAATGAGTCACTGCCATTTTGTCGCATATAAAATTGTACATTACTGTGACTTCTATTCCTGGACTTGAATTTTGGCAGTGGCAGTGGCAGTTGCAGTATGACAAAAACTTCTCAAGGTCAGATCAAAGGAAGATTATTAGTTTTTGACAGGCACTCAGGTAGTTTAAACTTCAAAGGGAGATGAAGGTCACTGCAACGAAATTAGTACTTGGATAATAAATAAAAAGCAATTAATTTTATATTATTAGTAAATTAATAAATTAGGATTTTATATAATAAATTTTTGGTTAATAACAATAAATATTTTAATCTAATAAAAATAATACTACTGTAATGTTATTACTAAATGAGTAAAAGTGAAGATTTTTCAATAAATCAATTTGTTCTTGGTTTAATTGTACTTTTTGTTTTATTATGTTTATAAGTCTAGAACATTTACTTAATAGACTAGATCAGTTAAGATGATTAGTGAAATTGTTAATAAAAAAGGAAATTAAGTGTGTATCAAGTAATCTAGCCCTAATGCTGAAGGAAAGAGTCCCACTTTTATCTTATATCTATTAAAGCGTTTTTTTTTACTCATACCTTTCAAAGCCTCAGAGACTCAAATTTTCTGAATCCAAATTTTTTGACCCACCTAAAAAAAAAAAAATTGAACACCTAATGTGCCGTTTGAGATGATTATTTATTTTATGTTTTGATATCTTCTAAAACTAAAATCAGTTTTTGTTTGTAACTTTGAATTTCTTATCTGAGATTTAAATTAATTTTTAGTTTTTATTTTTAAATCCAAAAACATAATTATTGACATATAAAATATTGACAATTAAAAATGAAAAAATATAATAAAGTTTGAAAAACTAATTAAATGGTTTTAGGAAAATATTTTTTAAAAGAAAAATAAATTGATTCATACTCAAAGTGATAGTTGACGGTAGTAGGAGTGATGGTTAAAGTGGTGATCATAGTGATGGTTAGCGGTGGTAGTAGATGGTGGTCAAAGTGGTGAGTAAAGTGGTGGTTAACAGGATCACGTTGGTGGTCAGTGGAGGTAAAATTGGTATTTTGTGTTGGTTAGTGTGGTGGTCTAATAAGTTAGAATTTATTTGTCTTTATTGATTTGTTTGATAGGTTAATATGATATTTTTAATTTGAATTTAGTTTTATTTCACTACCTTTTTGTTTTATTTTGATTATTAGAAGAAGTGATTCAGTTTTTGGTGCAAAGCAGTAGAGATAAAAAGATCCAAAGTCAAGTGGTGTAGTCATGGTCCATTCTGATCAAGAAGACGAAAGAAAAGTGGCTTCCAGCAAAAATTATGACATAGCTGTAATTATCACTGTTGTAATGGTTGAGCGAGAAAAAAATGAACATTTTCCAAGCCAAAATAGCAGAGATTATTGCTTAGTCTTAATGGCCATTTCTGCCATAATCCCATCAACTTCTACCGTTGAACTGTTTTTCTTATGTAAAATTGATAGGTTTTTGTAATTAAACCCCATGAAGTCCCCTATGGTTATAAAAAGGCACGAAAATACTCAATTGAAGACGGATTCCTACTCACAAACTCTGTGTTAGTCTTGCGTGTGATCTTGTTCTTCTCTTAGTAAATTTCTAGTTTTAATAATATTAAGTTTTCCTATTTTATTTTGTTTTTTTTTATATTTCCAATGTCTTTATATTTTTGCTTTGATTCTACTATGATCATGTGTGAGTAGGTCTTCCTTGTCTTGGGATTGTTGAGTTTCCAATGATGAATCTCTAACAATTTCTAATGTTTTCTTTTTATCACGGGTGTTGCTTTTTCAATCCAATCTTAGTAAGAATCGTGATTTTACTTAGATATCAAATGAAGTACTGAAAAATGAAATTTGATATCTAACCTACAAGAATGGACAAGAGAATTAATCATGAAAATAGATTTGGTTCTCTTGTGAAATTATGAAAGATAGCTTCTCTTAATAGATTTTGCTAATACCTCAATCATGAAAATAGGTTGGGTATTAGTTTAAAATACATTTTTCTCTTTGAAAGAATACATTAGTTGTTCATCTAAGTTTTAAGAGTTTAACGCGCATAACTTAATGAAGATTAGTTTTATTCTGCCTATCATTGTTAAAAACAACAATCTCAGGATTTTATTCTTATAGCAAATTTTAACAAATAAATAAAAAATCATTTTATCAACAATAGTTTTAGCTAATCATCGTAGTAAAGAGAGTTTGATACTCATAACAAATTTCATCTGAGAACGATAATTTTTACCACACGATAATAACGTACACTTGCGGGCTTATAATGGTCGGCAATGGTTGGAGTGGTGATTGACGGTGGTCGGAGTGGCAGCCAGAATAATGTCTAAGTGGTGGTTGATGTGGTCAAAGTGGTGATCAGAGGATTGGTAACTGACGTGTGTTGATGGTAACGAGTTAAAATAAAAACAAGAATTAAAAAATTTATTTTTGTGGTTTTGCGTTTTAAGATATGTTTGAGAGTTGAGTTTTGAAGGAGAAGGGAGGAGAAGATTTATTTTTCTATTCCAAAATAAAGAAGCTATAAAATATTTCTTAATATAAATTAAGTGGAATTGAGATGGTATATTGTCATTTATCATATTATTCTTTAATTTTTTTTAAATCTCAAAACCCCTCCAAAATCCAATTCAATAACATTAGAAAAAATCTGTTTTCAACATATAATTCTTTTAACTATATTTTTATTTATTTGAACATATTCAAGGCTGTCACTGGATTTGGGTTTATATCTAAAAACAGTCAACGAGCACCGGCCTAAGGTTTTGACTGTACGAGCCCAGCTAACTTTCTGAAAGCATTGCTTTTTGCACCCCGATTATTTCTCATACACACGCTCCTGTTAATTTTTTATTTTATTTTATTTATTTTATCATACCTCTATTCCAATTTAGCACTCATGCATTATCCGGTTGACTCATTGCATTTATTATCTCTCTTCTTCCTTTTGTCTTTCTGTTGTGTTCAAAGCAAAATATCTTAGCAATGTTATTGAATGTATTATTTATTTTGATGTATACTTACTAAATTGTTTCGAAAGATATAATATTCTCTAAAAAAATAGATTGTTGCATTAAACTTAACATTTTAAGAAAAATCTGAATCATACGACTTAGTATTCAAATGACATTAATTAGAAATAAAAAATTCAAAGATATAATATAATATATTTATCAAATTCGAGTGAAACATGTGAATTTTGATTAAACATATGTTTGTTTGTTAAAGAATAAGTGCGTCCGCATGTATTATAGTTCACTATTATTGCATATTTTTGTCTTGTTATTAATATTTAAAATCACTTTCTCACTTGATTTTCAAAATGTTTAAATGCACTTTTGATCTTCTATTTATCAAAAAAAATTAATTTTTAGTTTCTCAATTTCTAAAAATCGATTTTTGGTCTTTTTTTTTACGATCTTTGGGATTTTGTTGATCCTCTCGATGTTTAATAATACGGCGTCATCATTAATGATGTGACATTTTTATGTCATTATTTTTTTAATTAAATTATTTAAGTTTGTTATTTGTTTTAAATATGATATCTAAATATTATTTTCACCGTTTCATAATTAATGTCGTTTAAGATTTTTGTACACATATTAAAAAATACAATAATTTGTAGAAAGAGATAAATTATTTTGCCAAACTATTCATATTAATTATTATTAGATTTTTCACTGTCGTCAAATAGAGGGAATAATAAGATAATTAAAAATTAATTTTGATTTAAATAGAGGGAATTTCATTTAAACCCTTAAGAAAATAGCAACCTGTATCTAATAGTAGGAAAAAAATGAGTCGAGAAATAAAAAATATCAAATTGTGTCATGTGCTACATGAGGCAACACAGAGAAATTTTGATCATACACTTGAAATGTTCTTATTAAGAAAATCTTTACTTTGTATAGTATAATAATAGATAGATGTGAGAATATTATTTGCCAATTTATGATACAATGAATTCATATGTTTTTCTAAATTAATTCAGAATAATGAATTTATAAAAAATGTTGAATACAAATTCATTTCTCGATTAGGATTTTGAATATTCATAACATCACTAAATAAATATTTTCATTTAGTAATTGTGACAAAATAAAAATCGGAAGACTTTTCTAATAAACAGCAAAATCTTATGATGAAATTTTCTGAGATAGTAACGCAAATACTTTGGATTGTTTTGCAGTTAACATAGAGATTTCTACCTCCCTTCAAATTCAGTTAATTGGAGCTATGGTTACAATTGAAATTGCTTTTGACAAATGTTGGCATATTATGTGGCTGAAATCAAATTTTTAATTGGATATTTTGGCTTTGAAGTCTCTCTCTATTGTTTCTATCATATTGCATAATAGATGGCTTAACCTCATAGAATTGACAAAAATATATATCTTTTATTATCTCACATTTATTGCAAGGATAATCATTGTGCGGATAAAATAGTTTCAATGGATATATATTTTAATATTAATTTTGGTGGGATTCTATTCCTATTGTTATTGGTTGAGTTTTCCATATTGCTACTAAGTTCAAATAATATTTGTTTGAGGACTTCGATTCATTTTTTCCATCTCATTTCTTTTATTTGAATAAATTTGTAGAATGCTACAAATGATTGATGTTGTTTAAGTTATCGACTTATTTTAGATGTACAGGCATGACATTAACATAGTAAAGTGATTAACATGTGTTAATTTATGAGTAAGAGTTTGATACTGTAATATTAAAGAGCATGGTTCGAATTCTGTATAATATAGTTGTAAAATGATTAATAATAATGTTATTACTAATAATTTTTCTTTCCTCCAACTTTTTTTTTTATAAAAAAAAATTGTGATACCCACAGAATACAAGAGAAATAATCTTAGTCGTACCACACAATCAGACCCAAATATCCAAATTGATTTAATGTTACAAACCCGACCACCACATGTTTAATTTGTTCCTAAGCCAATGTTTCTTCTTTTCATATTGATTATGTTGAAAAGGAGTTCATTTGTTTTCTCTCCATTGTTATCCGAGTCTTGTCCATAGAAAATAAGGCATGAGTCAATAACATGTAAGGTAGTCTATTATGTACGTGATTTTTACTTATAAATTTTTTAATTGAAAAAATTTAAGAGAGTTGAGTGGTTTATCAAGGTCTGAGAAAGTTTCACGACTCAGAGAACTCTTACAAAAATATTTACATATTATCCACCATTGAAGTTCTACATAGATGTTATGTTGAATTATTACTAACCGAACCAATCTTCGTTGAGGATCCAAATTCCCTACAGTAAAAAATTCATGCAATTTTTAATCTCGACCGTTAATATGGATTGGACGGTCTAAATAAAAGAATGTAGCTTTTATGTTAAAACGATTTCGACGGTTGATTCAAAAAATAAGACAGTTGATATCAATTACAACATTCTTCTATAATTACAGTAATTCAGTTCTACGCTGACTAGATCTATAATCTTTTTTCGTTGAGTTAGAGAAAATTGATCACTCATAAGTCCTAAGAATACCTAAGAATTGAGACTTACAAGTTGATGAGTTCTTTTACTTAGGCTATGTGCGCATAAAAACTTAATCCCTAAACAGTCTAACATTTTAGGATGAGTTTTTACCTTGGCAACAATGTCAGCAACATATGGTCAAACTCAATGTCTCCATTTCTTTTGTGTTTTTTTTTTAAAGGAGCAATATCTCCATTTCAATGACTCTAAGATCCAAAATTCCTTCCATGCTTGGCCCAATCTATGGCCCATGATTATAAACCATCAATATTGACAAGATGAAAATTGAAATTTGTACTCATATTTAGACATATATTTTCACATTTGCAATTTTTGTTCATAATCTTCTCAAAATATCCTCATAGTCAATACCAAAAATAAAAATAATTCGAACAATTCACACATGCCCTCATAGTAAATTTCTTTTCTGAAATTCTTGAATCAGAAAATTCAATTTTTGAATTTGTTTTTTCAACTCTTTTTTTGCTTACCGAAAATTTTGAAATCGATATTTTTTGTACCAAAAATTTTGGCAGGCAAAAATTTTTCTCAATTTTATTTGTCTACTAGAAATTTTGAAAACGAAAAAATTTAGTAGGCAAAAATTTTTCTCACTTTTTTTTTGCCTAACATAAATTTTAAAAATGAAAAATTTGGTACGCTAAAATATTTCTCAATTTTTTTGTCTATTGAAAATTTCGAAAATGAAGCAAAATTTTTTCTCAACTTCTTTTTTACCTTATCAAAAATTTTGGTAGGCAAATATTTTTCTCAACTTTTTTTTTATCTATTGGAATTTCGAAAACAATAAATTTAGTAGGTAAAATTTCAAAAACGAAAATTTTTTCTCAAAAATTGTTTTTGCCTACCGAAATATTTGATAGGCAAAATTTTTTCTCAACTTTGTTTGCCTGCCAGAAATTTAAAAATCGATTTTTTGCCTACTAAAAATTTCAAAAACATAAATTTAGTAAGTAAAAATATTTCTCAATTTTTTTTTGTTTATTGAAAAATTCAAAAACAATTTTTTGCCATTAAAAATTTTGAAAACGAAAAATTTAGTAGAAAAAACGGATTCAAAAATTTTCAACGAGATAAACTAAAAATGATTGGAGTAAAATTGAATTTAAAAAAAATTGTAGGGGTAAAGGTTTATGTGATGGAATATCAAATTTAATTTTTTTTAGATATGATGTAATGCAATGTCTCCATTTTCTATCACACTAAGATCCAAAATTCCTTCCAAGCCTGGCCCATGATTTATAACCAACAGTATTGTTAAGGTAAAGTTGAAGGTGAATCCTCATCCATTCCTTCAATTTTTTTTATTTATTAGATTTTAACTTTCGTTATTGTAAAATACAATACATACGTGATTATAGCTTCCTATAATATATTTGATAGTAGAGAGATAAAATTAGAGGACAAATGAATATTCATCGTGGTCTGATGCAGAAAATTTTATCCTATATAGTATGTATACCTCTGCCTCTCCCCACTTTTTAATAAAATTCAATTTTACTTTTTTTTAAAAGAAAAAAATTCAAACTTTAAAATTTCTAAAATACATTAGTATTTTGAAAAATATGAAAAGAAATTTCTGAAATCCAAGAATTTGATAGAGTAACAAACATAATTATCTTTTTTTTAAGTAAAATGTAGAAGTAGAAATATAATTTAAAGGTATGATGTAAAATTTTGTCGAATACAATGTCTCGATTTTCTGTCACAATACGATCCAAATTTCCTTCCATGCCTGGTCCAATTTAGAGCTGGACCCGATGAGACAATTTTGGCATAAGAATATTATCGTTTTCCAATAATACAAGATGTTCAGATAAAGCCCTTTTTCTAGAAAAAGAAAAATTCTAGTAATTCTTTATTCTGTTCTTCTTCATCCATCGGATGAGTGGTTTAAAATAAGTGATTTTTTAGTTTGAAATATCATTTTAAATAATTTTTATTTTATATTATTTAAATAAGTGATTTTAACGTAGATCTAATTTTTCTTTTGTTTTGTTAGTGATTTTATCATTTGAGTACGATAATAATTGTTTTATTCATTGTCTTGATGCGACGTTGATTGGTTTCTTATTTGTTGTGGTATTCATTTAGTTTGGATAGATTGATTTGTTTTAATCAAATGCAGATTCAATCAACTTTTACGTCGTCAATGTTACAAATCTAGAGACATGGATATTTTGGAAATTTTAATTTTATCTAATTGGAGCACTTTGTTGTTTTATACTATTAATCTAGTTGCGAGTTTATTTGTAAATTCATCATTTTTAGTTTTAGTGATTTTGAATTTTTTTTTGTTGATTCTATTAATTTGAATAAATGAGTATCGTTTTTAAGTAAAAAAAAAGTTCAGATAAAATGTTGAGTAATAAATTTTATCTTTATAATTTATTTTAGAGTTAAATAAGTTTTTAGTCTCACAAAATTTCAAATTTTTGTTTTTAATCCTTAAAAAAAATACATATTTTAGCCCTTACAAAATTATTCTACATAAATTTTTAGTCTCTATTGAAATCAAGCATATTTTATTGTTCTTCAACTTTAAATTTTTCGAATGATTTTATAAAAAGTTTCTTCATAAAAATATATAATATTTTAATATGAGATGAATAAAATATGAATTTTTTAAACGCCACAAATTCAAAATAAAAATAACAGAAATATGAACCTACATATCGAATTTTGAGATCACTTTTAAAAAGTATATTTTTTTTTTATAATTTTATAAACATGTCTAAAAAAATAATTCAAAAATATATTTTAAAAATAATTCAAACACGAAATTAAAAATTTTATGGAACTTAAAAACTTATTTATCTTATATTTTATTTACAAATTCAATACTTCAATTAACAGAAACTCATGGCTATTATCAAGCATTGTTCCCTCTTTAGTCTTTACATATATTATTATATTACGTTCAACAATAAAACAAACTGAAATGAACTCAAAAATAGCATAAAATTCAAAACTTGCAATTCTACAGGATAAACTTTTTTATTTTTTTGTAATTACAATTAGTTTTATTGATACACTAGTACGGATCACTTCCACGTACCATTTGTGGCTTCAAGAACACTTTCCTAATGCTTTTCACTAGATCATTCCCTGTTACTTTGTATCCCTCACCCATCTGCAATATGTATATAGAAGTGTATCAATTCAAGATTTCAAATTGTTGTCAAATATAATTAAACCTAGAAATCATTCTAATTGGATTATGTTGTGATATAAGATACACAAAGTTAGGAATTCAATAGGAAATAGGCATCTACATCTATGAAATCTTCATGCAAACATTTGTTGTCAAATATTTTCATGTGTCATATTAATTAATTATGTGACTACTATATGTTGACTTTTGATCAATGCCAAATGCCATCTCACTAAAGAGTCGATTAATTTATCTATAAATTTGACCATCCGATACACATATTTGTCATCAAATTTAATGAAGGCATGTCACTTTAAGAGGTAGAAGCTCACAATTTTCGTTATGTTTAAGGCACGTGAATTTTTTTTAACTCAAGTGAGACATTTGACTTGTTATGTGTTAGTTTGACATAAAATAAGAGAAACTGTACGTGTTTCAAAAAATTCGATCAAACCACTGTATAATTTGTAAGCATCATAGTTATTTTTAAATCAAATAGATTAAACTTTTTATTTTTTAAAGGTAAAAAAATCTCCATTTTTTCTCAATTACCCATTTGGATATTTGTCTTCTTTTTGTCCTAACTCATCAAGAGCATGAAATTATACTTTATGAATATATCTAATCTAAAATATGGACAAAATTCATCAATTTTTATGAACTAAATTTTTTTATATATATAAAATCAGAGATATGACAATATTTACCTGACCGATAATAGTAATGGAAATAGCTGATTTTCCAAATGGCAAGACACTGCTGCCAGTGACAAAGAGCTGAAGATTTTCAAGATGGTTAAGTAATTTGAGCTCAATTCCATTTTGTTTCTCACAATGGATTTCAATTAGAACTTCTTTTCCCATAACTCTTGCTTCAATTTCTGGGAGGATGTTGTTACAATCATCATCACAATTTGTGTCTTCATTATTATTATTTCCACATAGATTAGTTTTCTTGAGGACCATCACTGATGTGACACCAACGTTTTTGTCTTGTTTCTCTAGCTCGTTAACACGTTCTTGAAGTTGTTTCACGTAATCAATTGCTGCTCGAAGAATCGAAGCCTTGTCTGTCTGTAAAAAGAAATCTTACAATTTCAGACCTTTTAATTTATTATTATTTTACCAAAATACCCATTCTATTTTAAAATGGATATATTGTTTGAGATTTTTAGATATATACTAAGAAATGTAATTTTTTAAAATAAGAAAATAATTATTTTATTAAATTATGCTTATTAATTATCATTGATATTTTACTATCATAAATTATTATGATAATCAATCAATGGTTAATTATTTATATTTTTTTCTTTTATCATAATTGATTGATTGGTGTTTTACGTTTATATTTTTAAGAGATAAATAAAATTATCATGATATTTAACTAAATTTTTTAATAAATATAAAATTAATTATTTTTTTACTATAATCAAAATTAAGAGTGTATATTTGACATAGAGGGAGAAGGGACAATCCTATAAAAGGATAATTCTTTAATCAAATTTTTTAAATTTGTGAATAACATATTACTCCACAGTTTGTAAAAAAAAAAAATTACTCCGTATTCTTCTTCTCATTAATTAATCAATTTGGCATAATGAGTTGTATAGTTAATATAGATAATTTTAAATTGAAAATTGATACAAATGTTTACTAAATAATTATTTAATAATAAAAGTTACAATTATATATTAAAATAATAAAATCAATTATTTCTATTTATTATCGGTGTAAAACTAAATATTTGATAATTTTCTCTCATCACTTGGGCTTGTTCTTTCCTCGTTATTATATTAAAAATGCTAAAAAAATTTATCTTTGAAAACTTATTAAAAAATTATAAATAAGGATTTTATAGTAAAGATAATTTAATTTTTTGATAAATATTTTAAAAATAAAAAATATTAACAAATCTTTAAGAAACTTATAATGAATTAAAAATAAAAATTTTAAATTAAAAAATATTTGTTTTATTTAACAAATACTTTAAAGAAAGTAGTTAGGAAGACCTTTATTTTATTTTGCCTCCTTGTGATTTAAAGAGAACAACCACGTGCTTTTATACCGGCTGATGTCCTAGAAAATCACCATATATATGGGACATGCTACACCGTCTGAGTCTAATCAAACTAACGCATATACGGAATAATTTATCATCACGTGTCCACTTGTCTGTACTCACGTTTAAAGTGAAGAAATACTATCAAATTGTCTATTATAATTAATTGTGAATTTTTCAATTATTATCGATACAAGATATAATAATATTTTAAAAATTGTGTATTTAATAATTATTAAAAAATATTATGAAAAATAATTAAAATTATATTAAAAATTATAAATAATATTTATTTTTTTATTAATGTGACATTTATAGTAATTAATATTTATAATTAATATTTACTTTTATTTTATTCAAATTAATGGTTTCTTTAAATTTAATTTTTCTTTCATATTTTTTATTGTGATTTTATCGTCTAAGTATGATATTTTTTTATTTTTCTGTCTTCGTGTGCCGTTTTTTCTGTCTTGACGCGGTATTTATTTTACTTTAGATTGATAAAGTAACTTTGACCAATTACATATTTCAATCAATGACTTTTACATCGTCAACATTACAAGTCTAGAGACATAAATATTATGAATTTTGTCATATTTATAAATATATTATTGTTTTGTATTATGTTGTCATTTTATTCTTTTAACTTGATGTGTTGTGAGTTTATTTACATATTCGTTATATATATTTTTAACAAATTTGAAATTATATTGCATCAATTTATTCTATATTGATTGGATGAATATCGTTCCTTAATGATATGTTAACAAACAATAATTTATTGAGTATAAGCCTCGACAACACGGACTCAACGCTTTTTAAGGTTTATAACAAATTCTAAAATCATATTTTGATAAAAGAAAAAATTCTTTTAATCGCTAATAATAATGATTTTATTTGAATTTTATTTTATTTTATTTTTATTTTTTGAACAATTCATTTATTAATAAACTAAATATAAAATTTTATACTAAAAATTTACTTTTTTTAAGAAAATTTACATTTTATTTTTTAATATATAAATACTATTTGGAAAATTATCAACAATACAACCAAAAAAACATTATTCATCCAGTTTCAAAATCAAGTACGATTTTGTCATTTAGAATACAAATGCTCTTGCTTTATTTAACAAATATATTAGGGGTGGCCATCGGGTGAGTTTGGGCGGTTTCGGGACAAAAATGTGAAACCGGCCCAATCTTCGGTTGATATTTAATAGGCCCAATCGTCGGGTGTCGGTTTTGGGTGGGTGGGTAAAAACGGGTTGGACTTTATTGGGCCTATTTTTGTTTTTTTTTTTTTTTATAAAAAAATCTGATCTTATATAATTTGTTATATATAATACAATTATTGCCGATTAAAAAAAAGCTAACCCACCTTCTAATTTTACATCACACTTGTTTTATATCTTCAATTTTTCTAAAGCACATAGCATTTGCATAATAATCAATTTAATACATCACAATTTTATACAATAATCAATCGGTTTTGTTTCAACATCACAATTTCTAAGTTCTGAGGCTTTGGGCTTGTAGGTTTGGACTTGTAGTACTGACTGGTGAGTAAACCTTTTTTTTTTTTTTACAGATAACTTCAATGTAGTAATAGTAGTAATAATAATAATAATAATAATAATAATAATAATAATAATAATAATAATAATAATAATAATAATAATAATAATAATAATAATAATAATAATAATAATAATAATAATAATAATATGGGCGGGTTCGATTGGCGATGAGTCCAAATAATCAACCCGAACCCGCCCAACGTAACCCTTATGAATCCTTTTTTTCTTTCACGCGGACCCGATTACCCGTCCCGACCGCGTCACCCAAATTCAACATGGGTCAGGCGGGTATGGGCGGGTCGAATTATCTTGTCTACCCCTAAAATATATAAAATAACTAAGTGTACTTGCATTAAAAAAAAAGTGTACTTTGTACCCCAATCTCAAAATATAATCTTAAAATATAAGTGAATATCAATAATTTTTTTTATATATTTGATTTAAAATTTCAATTAAATATATTAAATTTTTCTATTTTTTATATTTTAAAATGGAATAGTATTAATTAATTAAGTAAACACTATGATATTTGGTTGAGTATGGTTCTCATAAACTAATTGAATTTTTTTACCTCTCAAATTCTAAAGAGAAAGGAATTAAGGAATTTAGTTCAGCGTAAGTGAGTTATTCTGGTCAAAATTCCAGTCAATTTTCTGCAAACAATTCACCTTTAATTGATTTAATTAAAAAGTTAAGATTTAATTGTAGAATACAACAACATAATAATATTTTATATTATTAATTAATTATAATTATTATATCAATAAAATTATTTAATTTTTATTATAATTATTTTAAAATTATACATCTATCTGATTGTGATATAATAATAGTATAAAAAACTTTACATCAATATGATAACAATTAAACTATTAAAGTTAATTGCTTAGTTTCAATAACTAACGGTTGGAAATTACACCAATATGATGACAATTTCATAAATTATTAAAATTTACCATTTTGTTACAACAACTACTTGTTGGAAATCACACGTCAATTATTTTTTTTAAGATAAGGCTTAGATTAATTTGAATATAAGTTATCCTTCCATTAGTAAAAGTTGACGGTATAAATAAAAATAAAAAAATAAAAAATTTATAAATTAATATTTTTTTCACATACATGTTTTTTATGTGATCAATTTTTATTAATTGATGAGTAAATTATCCAGAAATTTTAAAAGCTAACTAATTTTTTTTTAAATATATAATTTAAATTTTGTATTTATTTCAATGTGGAAATAAACAAAATTTAAATAAAAAAACAAAATTACCTTGCACAATCCAGGTATGGTGGCTGAAAGTGCGATGAATCTCTCAGTCAACTCTTGTCTCCGTTTTCTCTCTGCCATAATGTGGTCAACAGTTTGAGAACCGCTTCTTGGTCTCTTCACTCCGTTACGTTCATTTGTTTTCCGTTCACCGTTTTTACTCTCATGGTTCCGTTTATTAGAAACCAAAGGTGAATCACGTTTACCTTCGAAATCGAGACACGGTTCCGGTGTAGCCGGTATCATAGTTGAGTTATCAAAAGACAAAATGTATGTCTTTGGTAAAGAACATCGACGAGGAGGAACCTTTT
The DNA here is from genome assembly GCA_037974755.1 of Cicer yamashitae. NCBI lineage: Eukaryota > Viridiplantae > Streptophyta > Magnoliopsida > Fabales > Fabaceae > Cicer > Cicer yamashitae. The sequence goes on from JBBPBQ010020323.1 coordinate 14,610,098, forward strand.
TCGGATTCAGATCTTCTTGTTGTTGTTGAGACACTATTGAATTTGAACTGTTACTTTTAACCATGTTTCCAACAAACTCAACAACGCCGTTAACGTTAACGGTAACCGAATCGTTTTGAACTTGTTGAAATGAATATTCACTTATTTCACTTTCTGAAGAGAAAGTTTGTGGTGTTTGTAACAAAATCTCTCTAAGAAAATCGTCACCGTCAGTGTTAACGTTGTCGCAATTATCTATGAAATAATCATCACCACAATCCAATTGATCCTGCAAAAATTAATTCAGTTTTTTATCACAAAATTACTTTTGTGCAAAATATTGCTCCAGATCCTTGAATATAAGTCAACAAAAATATATAGTTTAAATTTTGATTGACTTAAATTTGTTTATATTTAAGATCCAATGAATAATAAATAAATATAAATTAAAGAAAGTTTTTACATGTTTTCGTTATCTAAATCTATAATATTACCGTGGGGAGATGGAAATTTTCCCATGATTCCTCCATTGGAAATTAGAAACAAGCTAGCTTGAGCAAAGTTCTAAGTTTGTGTCTGTGTAATGATGTTTTTGTTCCACGGAGGTGGAATAATGATGGTAAATATAATAATAGAGTCATGACTACGGTATGAAATAGATGGGGAACATGATATTACTCGTTTTTCATGCCAATTTAATTTCAGCCGTTGGATCGTTGGTTTTGGAATGATATAATGTTGGAGCGGGTCCACGTGGACATCTAAAGGGAAAGGCTGAATTAGACAAGCTGTATTCACACTCAATTATCACTTTGATTACCTATTCTGGACCCTGCTTTCTGTTTTTTGGCAAAAATACAAACGCTGGAGAATCAGTTTTCATAACAAACACATTGATCTTGATTTTGTGGGGGACAGTACAGTAAATTAGATTAAATGAATACAAACACGTGTTTTGGGCCAATATTTGCCGAGTAGCAACTGTGTTTTGATTTTGCAATAACAAAAATTAATTTTTAAATGAATTAATTTTATAGAAAAGTAAACTGAATGTAATATTATTTATATTTAAATATATATATAAAAATTAATTTATGATAAATTTCATACTAATAATCGATGAATAATATTAGTAACGCACTATTTAATACACATATTTTAATGTTTTTTTTAATAGGTTGAAATTTATATAAGTTTTACCAAATTAAAAAAGTTTGGTAGATCTTACATAAATTTCAACCAATAAAATAAAATGTGTATCTTAAAGAATGTATTATTGACACTTTTCAAAATTAATCGTATAAACTATTACAATTCTAAATAAAAATCATAGATGAGAGAAAATATTATTATTAACCTGATCAATTAATGATTAATAAATACAAGAGATCCTATTTATACATATAAGTTTATATGAGAATTAAGATAACAATAATAACTATCCTAATTGACTTTTAATCAACCTAACAAGTTAGAATTAATTCAAATTAAAATTAATTATAAAAGCAAAATTAATTATAGATTAACTTTATGTTTTCAAAAGTGGAATCAAATATTTCCCAAAAACAAAAAAGTGACATCAAATGCATATATTATTTTCAATAAATATGGTTTCTAGTTAAGAACTCACTGGAGTCAGTCTGCCATATTACTAGCAAGCAACCAAAACTAGTGACAAGACAAAAGTTAGCTTAATTATTAAGAGCTAAAAATTGGGCAATAATCAAGAAAAGACTTGGATCAATCCAATGATTAACGAGCTTAAGAATATTCAGGCTTTAATCAAGAAAAATGGAAATTGTAAAAAAGTATCCTGTCTCTTGAAGATATGAGAAGTTGGTTTTTGTAAAAGACTTCTTTTTAATTTTTTTGATTTTTGTTTTTTAAAATGTTAATAATTAATTAATTTATTAAACTAAGTAATAAGAGATGGTAGATTTTTTTTACTAATCCACCTAACCACAAATTTTCATCCGGGGAGTATAAGTAGGAGAATATCAAATTACAAGGATGTAATTTAAAAAAAAAAATTTACAGAGACTAAAATTTGATTTCATCCATATGGGAGGAATTAGAAGTACAATAAACTCTAATTTTTATTAATCTTTATCTTACTTTTTTATATAATTTTATATTAGAGCTCATGAGTTCGACATCAGTTCGGGAATGCAACAACGGTAAATCTCTTAAAAGAGAATTATGTTGTCCATTGTAGTATTATTCAACTCGTGTAATTAATCTCTATAATTATACGTTGAGGATATTCAATTTTTAATTAAAAAAGATAAAATATGTTCATAGTCAAACTCTTAATTCTATTTAGAGTAGTCAAAAAAATTCTATAAATAAGAATACAATCCTCTCATAGCCTAATATTGATAAAAGAAATAGATGTTCATACTTTAGTCAAACTATCATAAATTTTTTAACTCTCACCAACAATTTTAGCATACCAAATCAGATTTCACACAAAAGCAAACTGTGAAATTGGATTCTTAATTTAGATTACAAATGATGTATACACAGCCAAAGGTCCAGTACCAAGTACCCTTTAAAGAAACACAACTATCACAGTCCCCTAATACACCAACAATGTTTGGAATGCCAAAATACCAATGGACCATTTGCTCAATCTCAAAATTGGATTTTGTATTTTACATTTAGATCTATACTTTTATATTTAGATCTCCTCAAATCACCGTCTTGGTTAATAGTAAAAGTAAAAAAAATTCGGACAATTCACACATACCCCATTTCCAAAAATCCAGAAAAATTAGTTTTTTCCTTTGTAATTCTTGAACTGGAAAATTCATTGTTCCAATTTTTCGATAGTTATTTTGTTAATTAAAAAATTTGTGTGTGATATAGTTCCTGAAGAATTAAAACAAAATTAAAATTAAAGCATCAAAGAAGGATTGCTCAAAGAATGATTTATGGTTAAGAAGAATGATTTTTCAAAGAATGAATATTTTTGAACATTGTTATTGAAGATTTGTGATTGAGTTCTTGAAGAACTAGACCATAATTAAAGTCTACAAGATCTATTTGATTTTAATAGAATTTAAAACAAAGGAAAATAAGCACAATTTTATATAACTCAAATATCCTCCTGAAGTAGCAAGATTGAGAAAAATAATTTTTAAGTACAATTTGTCATTGAACAGCAAATTAGTGGTTGATTAAAAATTGAAAGATCACATGTTATTTTTAGATATATCTATAAATGTTGTGGTTATTGAAATTATAGATATTTCCATTGATGTGATATAGATGTATTACATGTGAAGGTGATAAAAATTCTATGAGTATGATTTGTGGTTAAGATCTTTATTTTTCTTAAAAGTGACGAAATAAATTGTTGAGTATAATAATATATTAATTCATATATATTGCAATGATGTTTAATATCTCAAACATAACTTATAATCAGGTTAGAATTATTTGTAGAAATATTAAATTATAGGAATAAATAAAAGAAAGAATATGTGATATGATTGGCTAGTTCCTAAAGGGGTTAGATGTTTTTATGTTCTGATTTTCCTTTGTCATTACTTATTATTTTCTTCTCTTTATATGTTATCTTAATGTTGTAAAAATGAATGAAATAATAATGATTATACATGTGATATGTACAATTTCTTTTAAGGATTACAAATGAATCCAATTGAAGACAATTATTTATGTATATAGAATAATCATTTTCATGGGAAGAAATGATAAGAGAAAATTGGTATAGTTGACTAATTTCTAAAGAACTAGATCATTTTATGTTCTTATTTTAGTTTAGTTTCTCTAAAAATACTTATCTTCTTACTTATGATTTGATTTCTAAGGTATTATTTTTTAGGGAGAAAGAATAAAAAGAATTAGATAATTTTTTGTTCTTATTCTTCTTGTTGTCTTGTACCAAGTACAAAATGATATTGGCAATACTAGTTAGTTTTATGTCCAAATTTTACTAAGAATTACAAACAAAATATTTGTCTCATACATTCTACATGTAAGCCATGAGTAGTAATATACGAACAGTTTTCAAAAATATTCTTAGTCTAATTATTTTAAACTATCATCTTTTTTATATGATTTAATATTCATTATGGAATTTATTTAAGTAATTTTAATCTTACATATGCATTGTTGATATCTTTATATTTAGAGTTAAATTTTATTGATAATATGAGTTGTTAAATTATTTTCTTGAAATTCTCAAGTTTCATTTTATGTGTATAATTTGAACAATTTCAAATGATACAATTATTTTAATAGCTATTTTATGTGAACAATTTCAAATAAACTTTTCAATTTCAAATGATACAATTATTTCATGTGAACAATTTCAATTTCAAATTATTATCTTTTTTTTTTTATAGTTTATAGCTATTCTAATAAAAGGTTTAACACTATATTTGGTCCCCTATTTTTTCTCAAATAAACTTTTAGTCTCCTCATTGCTAAAATTAGTTTTTGGTCGCTCTATTATCAAATTCTTGAGATTTTTTTGGTCCACGCCATTTTTGATGATGTAACACTCTCGTTAATTACGTGACACTTGGATGACATTTGTGAGTTGAATAAAATATTTTTATGTTATTATTGTTGTAATTAATTTTGTTTATAAATAAAAAAATATTTAAAATGATTTATTTTATTTATATATTAAACCATTTAATAAAATATTTAAACTTTTTTGTAATTTAAAATTTTAAAATACTTATATAAAATATCAAAAAAAAATTACTTTATTTTTAACAGTTAGATTTATTAAATTTTTAATGTTATTTCATATTTGTTTTATTTATACATTAAAATATTAAAAATAAATTTATTTTACTTATGCTATTTATTTTAACAAATTCTTTGAGAGTGTCACACATAAAAAAATGACGGGGATATAAAAAATTTCAAGAATTAGTTAATGAGGACCAAAAAATCGTTTTTAGATATGATGGGACTAAAAGTTTATTTTTTGCTAAATAGGAGGACCAAAAGTGAATTTAAGCTTAAATAAAATATGTAGGTATGATTTATTGAGATTTATTTGTTGAAGAAAGTTTTAGGTTCTCATTTATTTATATGCAGAAGGTCGTCTTTGATATATGTATATACTAATGTAAAAGGTAAATCAAATTTTTATAATCTTTATATAAAATTTTATTTGGAATACAAAATTTTGAAAGATATGAGTGTTTGTTATCGATTCAAAAAGATTAGAACAATTAAAACACTTCTTATTGTAAACTTAAAGGTTTTAAATCATATTAAAGTTTGTTGTTGACAAGATCGTTTAGGCCACCCCGGATCTATTATGATGCAAAAAATAGTTAATTTTCTTTTATGCCAACATGTATTGAATAGCAAGACGATTTTTCAATCCAATAATTTTATGTGTTATTAGTTCCCAAATGATGTTGACAATTTGAGGGAATGAGTATCACATTTATATAACATATATGAGGTGGTATTTTTGAATTAATACACCAATCGTGTGAATTACGTGGATCAATACACCAATCATAAAGTAAATGGTAGCATGTATGTTTGTTGTCAACTGACAACTAGAACTTTGTGAGATTCTTGCGTCAACTAATTTGACTAAGAGATCTCTTTCATCTTGAAAGAATTTAAAAAGTATTGAATGTTTATTTGGTTTGATGTTGAACATAATGTAACATATGTTCATACACAAAAATAGACTTGAGGATTCAAGTTAATTTATGACCAATACTTATAAGATCATAACTTATAAGTTTTACATTGGGAACATGAAATCATGTATGCTAAAAGATATTGATTCGCATCATGTAAGTTCTTCCCTTAATTTACAATCAATTTTTGGTTGATAACCTAATATCTCCCATCTAAGAGATTTTTTTGGATGTGTTGTGTATGTTTAAATTGCTCCAATATAATGCACTAAGATGGGTCGTAAAAGAATATTGAGGAGAATATTCGAAATATATATTGGATATAAAATCTCCATTTAAAATAGAGTATATTGAGCCAATAAGTTGGAGACTTGTTTACAAATGAGTTTTTTGATTATCCTTTGATAAATTAGTACTCCCAATAAGATGCTAAAAATAATTATTGAAATATATTAGTATCTCATGTTGATCGTCATACAAACTAGGTTGAACCAGAAGTGCAAAAAATAACTCATTTGCAAAATTTATGAAACCAATTATCAGCTATTAATGTTCCAATCAAAATGGATGCCCCGGCTGGAAATCTAATATTACAAATGAGTCTCAATTACGCCTGAAGTGTGGCAGACAAGTCGTTTTCAAGGACAATAATCATCAAACAAGAAAATAAGCTAAAAAAAAAAGATGACCCAAGTGAGGATATGAATATTCCAAAAGAGTAATTTGACATAATTGATTTTCAGTTCCAAAAGAGTTGATCAGGTACCTAAAATTGTGAAAATAAAGAGATTGCATAAAATTATGTCATGAATCGAATATGATGGAACCAAGAAGAAGTCAAAGTTGACATTGTTTTTGCATTATAATGTAGCGCTCTATGTGATTATGATAACGAGGATCATGAATTAAAGTCTATCAAAGACTATAGACATAAAAAAGTTTGAAAAATATAAATAAAGAGATTGCATAAAATTATGTCATGAATCGAATATGATGGAACCAAGAAGAAATCAACGTTGACATTGTTTTTGCATTATAATATAGCGCTCTATGTGATTATGATAATGAGGATCATGAATTAAAGTCTATCAAAGATTATAGACATAAAAAAGTTTGAAAAATATAAAGAAGCAATAGTTTTGCAAAGCGAAAGATTTTTGAACTTGAAGTCTACACATATGAATCTATGAAGCTAATTTGATATGATTCATTTTTGGCGCGGAAATAAAATGAGAGTGATGAAATACATTTATTCAAAAGTATTGGTAAAAGACTATCATTGATTTTGAACAGACATATTCACCTGAAGTGTATTCAAAAAAATTTTGATACATGAAATGTTAAATTTACATATGAAATATGTGTTACAATGTAGTTGTATGGATCACTTAATAGTGATAATTATATGAAAATCCCTGAAGGATTTAATTTTTGTAAGACATACATTTTAGGCTCTAGAAGAGATTGCTTAATCAAAAGAAATAAGACTCTTTATGCTCTCAAAAAATCTAGATGTATGTCATATACTATTTTTAGCGAATATTATCAAATGAGAGATATGACAATGATATTATTTATCCATTTTTAAGAAAATATTTGAAAATTAATTTGATATAATTATTATTAGAATTTCTGTAGAGCTTTCGAAATCATATTGATTAAAGGAAACGTTTGAGATGAAATATGTACGAAGAAAAAAGATTTGTTTTGATTGAATATTTGAAGAATAGTATTTGAGTAAATCATGAAGTACCATGTTTTAGTTCAATTTGGAGACAATATGTAACCTTACTAACTGTACATATTTGGACATATTATTTATTGTCCAGCTATTAACAAGATACAACTCTTTACCACACGAAGACATTTGAGCGAATACAAACATATATTTTGTTACCTTAGATATGCATGTTATTTGTCTAATCCTTATAATGACATCGTTACATGAAGCAAGTCAATAATGCATTTTTATTGAGATATGTGATTCTACACATACAAGAAACTTGTGGTTTTTCTTCTAAAAAGAGGTTAATGCAACTATTCAATGTGAACATAATATCACATGCACAACTAATTTGGAGGAAAGTATAATAAATAAGATATAACAAATTATTCTACAAAGTCACCGCCAAGTGAAATGAAGCTTTTGAACAACTAGTATCAAAGATTAATTAACCTTCAGCGTCTCATATATAATTGACTCAATGAGAGGATAAATAAATGTATTTTGCACTCTTTTTAATGAGGCAATTGACGCATAAAGGACGTTGTACTCTTTTTTATTCACTATGTTTTTTTCCATTGAATTTTTCTTAGTAATATTTTGATAAGGCACATCTTTAATGAACATCCAAAGGGGAGTGTTATGAATTTTTGATGGATGTCCCTTTCAATTTCCATGAGTTAAAGTCTTAATCTTTAATGCTAGTGAAACCCTTAATATTAGTGAGTTGCTAATGGATTATTTTGACAGACCAATCATGTAATTGTAAGTTAAAAGATGTATGTCTTATAAATAAGACTCATGTGATATTTGGAAAGGATAGATGTTGAAGAATATAATACAACTTTTACTCTCTTATTTTCTCATTTCTCTCTATTGTTCTATATTTTGCTATATTTTTTTGTTAATTTCATAACAATTTTTAATATTTAGAATATCATAACAACATAGAATGAGTTTGAAGAAATCATCTATACTCTCCAAAATCCTCCTCCATTATATTTTTTGAGTTTCCAAAAATTAAGGAGATTTTGTATGATGATGAAAAATAAACTTTCTAAAGCTCTCTTCTTTTCTCTCCCTCATAAACTCCAAGCAGACCCTTAGCGGAGACAATGGATCATGAGAAGCCAACAATAATACTAAGTCTCGAAGTAGCTAGCTCTCATCGATTGTTAAGTTCACGATGCATAACTAGGCTTATAATATTAGAGAAAAAAAATAGAAATGGAAAATAATTCCAAACTACTTTAGGTAACACCTTTGTATCAGACTCAAACTAATGTACCACGATCAATTTTAGGTGGAGAAGATGAAGAATCAATGCATCTTATCAATATGATTGATAAGTCAAGAAAAATTGCCATAATAATAAGAAAGTTGTTGATCTTATTCAAGCGATTTCTAATCAAAGACTTTGGTGACCTAATTCACTTACCATTTTCATTGGAGAAAATTCAAATTCGTTCTAAAAATTAACTCCAAATGAACACTTACATGAATCCTTATACTAAGTTCGTCTCACCTTAGGGTGAGCCATAATTGCAGAAGTTTAACACATAGATACTCTCAACTAGAGTCGGAATAACACTCATCAATGTCTAAAGGGAATTCTAGAACATTACATTAGATACAAAAATATTGATACATCTGTAATGCTTACAATAATATTCTATTATAATTGTATATAAATTTTACCTTTTTTGGATTTTTAAAATACAAAATATTTTAATTAAATTGTTGTATTGTTGTATTTTTTATATTTTTTTACTCACAAGTATTTTTTTTGTTTGTGTGGCTTTAATTTTATTTATTATAATTAAAGATTTATATATTTTTTGACTTAAACCTACATGAAAAAAAATAATTTTTTTTTACTTATCTGGTAAAAAAAAAGAACTCTTTACTTTATTAGTTTGGATCTCACGCTGGTCATGCTTCAAACGATAATCTTACAATTCTTAGAAATAAAAATTACAATGATTAATGGATTAGAATCCACTCAAATGGACAAAAAAAAAGCTTAAGAAAATAAGGTGTTAGATCTAAACCCTTAAAATACAAAGGTGAGAATTTTGAAATTTTACAAAAATGAAGAAAAGTTAATTAAGGATTGAGATTAAAGACTTCAAAAAAGAACATGATAGAAAAAAATTTAAGAGAATCCTTTTCTGAAATTAGTACTTCCGAAACTAATATATTACAACTTTTTGAAATAAAAATTATAACAAAATTTGTGGACTAAAGTCATTACTTGACTTTTTTTACCTCCTTTATTGGTTCATTTTATATACTCATCACCTACTGACATAAAATGTTAAACAATGACTAAATAAAATATAATTTCTCAAACAGTTTAAATTTTAATAATAATTTGGACCTTGTCATCCAACCCTGTTAAGCATCATTGGGCATATCTATCTATCTATTATCACTAATATTTAATATATTTAGTAAAGAGAATGAAAAAGTTATTTTTTTAAAAATAATGTTAAGAAGAGATTTTTAACACATAATTTTCAATACATATTTTTGTATGTAAAATTCACATAATTTTATTAAATAAATTTTATTAAATATATATGAGATTAACATAATTTATTGAGTTTCATGTAAACTTTAACTAATTAAAAAATGTGTATTAGAAATATGTTAGAGGATATGTTTTCAAATCTCTTCTTATTTTAATTCCCCGCCATAGACCCATAGCACGTGGGTATATTTTTTTTTTTTGAGTAACATGTGTAGAATCTTTATACTTATTTAATGATTGCTCTATAACTATTCACTTCACTTAGTGAGGGACAACCAATACAAATTGGTTTCTTGTTCTTACGAGCCTGATTGATTTCTCTTTTTAATTTTTGTAAATGATTGAAAAAATGAACAGAGTGTTGGCCTTTTGTTGTGTCAAATTTAATAACCAACTTACTTTTAGGAAAATATGTTGAAAAATATTAATTATTTTATGGTCAATCAATTTTTAACTAAAATTAATTAATTTAAAATAAATTTTATAACCGATTAAAAAACTCAATGGGCCACGATTTTGTCCTTTCAAAGTCTCAATCATTCTATTCTACAGTGCTCACAAACTTTTGCCATATGATTGCAACTTTTTATTGTCAAGAAAAATGATTGCAACTTTTAAGATATTTAAATAAATTATTTCAGCTTTTAATATGGAAAAAGTAAGAAACACAGAAAAAGGAAGAAAAAAAAAATCTTTCTATGAGGAACTCGGAAAAGATACAATTGATATTCCGTAATAGTTTAATCTCAACTGTCGTGATTTTGTAAATTTACATTTTCAAACTTCAACAAAATTAATATATCATTTTCAAACTTCAACAAAATTAATATATCTTTTATTTGTCAAATCTTCTATAATTCCAAACATACATGTAGACATAAGTTGTTTATTAAAGCATCTTTATTGGGAGTTTCTTTGTTTAATAGAAAGTATTATTGAAGTTCATTATATTAAAAAAAACCTAATGTGAGAACCTTAATGTGAAATCTCTGATTAGAGTATGTGCCACTCCGCCTTCATCTGCCCTTTGTCTTTCATTTGCCATCGTTCGAGGTCGTTTCTCCTCCTATGTTCATATCTATTTCGACTCCACCCTCCCCCATTTGTGAAGTACAACACAAATATAGAATGAATGAAGCTTCACTGTAGCCTCTACGAGCTTGCCTCCGATTGCTTTAAATATGGACCAAAATCTAGTGACCTTTCCACAACTCCTCATCACTTGAGTTCTTTATCAGAACTGCTTAAGTTTCAATTTTGAAGCTATTTCATTTTCCTCCTTTCTCAAACCGCCAAACACCATCGCGTCAGAGATGCTAATGTTGTCGTGTCAGATTCTGTTGATTGTTCAGAAAGTCATGGAAATGAATCTTTTGATATCCTTACACCTGAATTTTTGAGCACATTAACTACCTCAGGCCTTCCAAACCACAAAATAAAACTAAAAGTTGGAACTCCAATCATGCTTTTGCGAAATCTTGATCAATCTGAAGGTTTGTGTAATAGAACAAGACTTGTTGTTACAAGGCTTGCAAATCACGTGCTCGAAGCAAAGATAATTTCAGGAAAAAATATTGGGAACTTGATATATATCCCACGAATGTCTATGTTACCCTCTCAATCACCTTGGCATTTCAAGCTAATTAGGAGACTATTTCCCATAGTTGTTTCCTATGGTATGACAATCAACAAATCACAAGGACAATCATTGGACTACGTTGGGATATACATGCCAAAGCCAGTCTTTAGTCATGGTCAGTTATATGTAGCTATTTCAAGAGTTAAAAGCAAGAATGAGTTGAAGATCTTAATACATGACAAAGAGGTTTTCCAATCTCTTTGATTTGTAAGTATATTATTTTCTTTAATTATTCCATATGCAGACTTAAAAACAAAATACAACTATAGACATTTAAAACATCTAAATGATCAACATAACCTATAAATTTAGATCATCACTCACTTAATCAACTTATCAATTAGTTAAAAGGTCTTGCTCAATTATTTTGTAATTCAATATTGTACTTTAGACTAATCTATTGAGTATTCCATCATGGATATGCCACATTAATGCTTTACCATAGTATACATAAATCTAATTTAACAAATGTGCTTAGTTTTATAGTAAAGAATACAGTTAGCAATTTGGATTTTTGTGTGTGTGGATTTTTTCAATAGAAAGACAATTTTCAATCATTATTATTTTGCTGAGATCGATCTTCAACTAACATTGAATATGTTATAGAAAGAATATACTATAGAGAATGTAGTCCAACCATTAAAAGTTAAAGTATGTTGTTAACTCTAATTCTCACATTCCGTTATCTTATCAAACAATCAAAATACAATTGAAATTACATCATAGGATCATATTAATTAACATGTAGATTATGTTACAAGGCTTTGGTGCAAATTATGACCCTTGATGCAGATTATGTTATAGGGCTTTGGTGCAGATTATGTTACAGGTTTTTGGTGCAAATTATGACCCTTGATGCGAAAAAATACAAGAAATGAAGTTGTCTTTCGACATTACAAAAGTTATTGATGATACATTACTAATTTAACATCAATATCCAACCTACAACGATTGATAATGTATGGATGACATTTCTACTGTAGATTTCTTTACATGTAAAACATATTTTACTAGACTATGATTTATTATTATATGTCTTAATCAATAGCATTCAAATTCTATTATTACGATGGTTTCATTGTAACTTGCATGTCCATAGTCTTGAAAAACTGTTTTCTACAAATCAATATTATTTGAGATACTCCACAACAACCACAATACTATCACTAATAAATCTTCAAGAAATTTTAACTCTCACAACCACAACCACATCATAAATTATTTTGTTGTGATGTTAATAACTTTAAGTACAACCAATATATTAGTTTGGTAATTATCGACTATGGTAATTAACTTCATTTATTTTGTTCTATTTATTATAAAAATACTTAATTAAATAAAAATATATAAACGACGCATCACTTGTGCGATAGCACGGGTATTATACTAGTTATACTAAAAAAACCTAATGTGAGAACCTTAATGTGAAATCTCTAATTAGAGTATGTGCCACACCGCCTTCATCCGCCCTTTGTCGTCCATTTGCCATCGTTCGAGGTCGTTTCTCCCCCTATGTTCATATCTATTTCGACTCCACCCTCCCCCATTTGTGAAGTACAACACAAATATAGAATGAATGAAGCTTCGTTGTAGCCTCTACAAGCTTGCCTTTGATTGCTTTAAACATGGACCAAAATCTAGTGACCTTTCCACATCTCCTCATCACTTGAGTTCTTTTTCAAAACTGCTTAAGTTTCAATTTTGAAGCTATTTCATTTTCCTCCTTTATCAAACCGCCAAACACCATTGCGTCAGAGATGCTAATGTTGTTGTGATTGTTCCACCATTGTCTTGGTTTATGAGCAATTGCAATACTGTTTATTGCTTCCCTTCTAAGTGAGAGAGTTGGTTTTTTCTCTTATATGTGAGGTTTTGTCTTTTCTCTACTCTTTGTGAGAGTGATATTGTTGGAGCTTATGAACTCTTTGACTTAGAGGTTGACAAAAAGTGATGATTTCCAAAATGTTGTTATGAAGAATTAGCTCCTAGACTTGTCAGAGCAAATGGGTGTTGTGAGTTGGAACTGTTGAGACGTAGGTAACCTGCGTGCAGTTCCTAACTTAAAATACCTTGTCCAAAATTACAATGCAAATGCGATATTTTTGTATGAGACTTTGGTTCATTCCAATAAGATACGCAAGCTTCGTCATTTCACAGCAAGAAAATCACCTTATAGCTAGGGCCATTGTTAAGGTTTAGGAGATTAGCTAGGACTTTGAACCCCTCACAGTGTCTTTCTAGGTATTTTTCGAGGGTAAGAACCCTAGGAAAATGGTCAAGTTATTTTTCGAGAGCCAAAACCGTAAGAAAATGTGGTGGTTTGTGGTTGCGAGGATCAAAGCCCTGTGTTTTTTCCCTATTAAAATGTAGCTAGGGCTATAGTTCTCGCAAAAGCACACAACGATTCCTTATTTTGAGGGATGAAGCCCTCGCTATCTAACTAGGAACATTTTCAAGGGTTATAACCGTCGCCCACTTCAGTATAGAAAACATTCACCTTCTTCCTCATTTCTATTTTTCTTTTTCCTGATCTTCTTCATTTTCAAACTCTCTATCTACTTTCATCACTTTCGTTACATTTATTATTTCATTATCTCTTTTCTCCATTTTTCGATCTCTCTGTACTATCTTGGTATGTAATTTTTTTTGTCCATTCTCTCTTTTCTCAATTTTCTCCATTCAATCTCTCTCTCTTTTCTCAATTTTCTCCATTCATTCTCTCTTTTCTCAATTTTATCTTTTCTCCATTCTCTCTTTTCTTCATTTTCTTAATTTAGTTTTAAATAAAAATTTATTTAACTATAATTCGAATCAAATAATTTAAATTTAAATAATATTGCAAAATAATTTTGAAATAATTTATTTAATTACATATAAAATTTATTATAATATTTTATAATATAATAACCAATTTATGTATAATAAATTTAAATTGAATAATAAATGTTTTTTTATTATAATTTTTTTTGGTGCAAAGGAAGGCCAAAGCCCAAAAGAAAGAAACTAAAAAGCTAGCCAATCATTGCCAGATATCCAAGCCTTGGATAAATCATCAAAAAAAGATCATGTAGATCTCAATTGGGGGAGACTCTAGAATAATACAATTGTAAGTATCTTAAGAGAAACTAAAATTAGCAAGCCAATCATCACTTATGTTTCCTTTTCTCTAAATATGCTGGATCTAGACGTTCCAATCGAGAGTTAGAAAATGTTTGATGCGTTGTAGCAAAGTAGGGATCCTACCTCCAAATTTTCAATTTCCTGTGATCATATCAACTAAAACTTTTTAGTCACTTTTCACAATAAGGTGAGAGATTAGAATACAATTTAGGTGATACTATATTAAGCCATACCTAAGTTGCACGCAGTCTTGCAGAACATGAAAAGTTGTCTTAACATCTCTCCCACATTGAGAGCAAACAAGCGAGATCTCCACACCCACTTGCTTCTGCGACAGTTAGTGAAGATACGCTCATGGGTGGCCAACCATATGAGGGTCTGAATATGATTATTAAATCGTTTTAATAAATAATCTTAAATAATTTGATTATTTTTATATGAATATTAAATATTTTTTTAATAGTGGGATCATTTGCGAGGGCCAAATGCTTAGGAATGTGTCTGACATGTTGAATTTGCGAGGTCTTGAGCCCTAGAAAAGTTTCAGAAATGTGACAGTTGTGAGGGTCAATGCCGTTGGAAAGTTTTCGAAACGTAACAATTGTGACGCCCAAAGCTCTATGTATGTTGTGATGGCTAGAGCCCTAGGTAGTTTAAGATGATGTTGGCCCTAGGAATGGTTCCTTTGTTTTTTTTAATAAAAAAAGCTTGTTTTACGAGGGCTTCAACCTAAGGTATACGTTTCCGACCAACAATATAGCTAGGGCCCTATGGCCCTCACAAATGCTTCATTTCTTAGGGCTTTTTAGCCTTTTCCTAGGGCTTTTGGCCTTAGCAAAATCACATATTTCTTATAGTGTTTGCATGGTTTTGATTCTTAATCACATTAATATAGAAATTGAGGACACCATTTAGGGGAGTTGTAGACTTACGGGGTTCTATGGTTATCCAAAGGGTAGTAGTATGAGGGAGTGTTAGAATATGTTGAGATGTTTGTCTGAGCTCTAACACCTTCTGTGGTGTATTATTAGAGATTTAAAGCATATTCCTTGCCATGAATAGATAAAAGGTAGAGGGGAAAGAGCCGATTGGCTTATCAATGGTTTTTGAGACACTGTTAGTGATGCTGGTTTAATTGACATTCATATGGTTGGATACTTGTTTACTTTGTTCAAAAATCTGGAGTTGGACTTGAAGAGATTGAGTTTGAGTTGCTTGTCCATAATAGTTGAAATTCTATAAATAATGATGATGTGTTGGCTTAATTGGATTATTGTGCTCGTGGTATGTCCTAATGGAGTAAATCCCATTGTAATAAACCATAGTCAAGAGATTGCTAATTGTCACAAGGAGCTTGAGTGTGCTCGAGACTGTAGAGGTGTGACTAACTTTGCAGGTTTGATGCATTGAGGGGGAAAATGAATCAGTTATTGGTTAAAGAAGATATTTTCTGGAGGCAACAGGCTAATAACTATTGGCTTCAAAATGGATACTTGAACACTTTTGTTTTTCAGCTCGTAAAAAGGTTAATCAAATAGTCTTCCTAGTGGATGAGAATGAAAACCGAGTTACAGAGGCGGTGGATTTGTTTTATGTTTCCGCTGAGTATTTCAACACTTTATTTTAGCAGCATGAAATTGTGCAAGACACGATTGTTCATGTTATCTCACACACTTTCTCAAAGGAAGATAATACTAATTGTCTTACTTCGTTTTCCCTTGCAGTGTTTCACGAGGCTTTATTTTCTATGAAGACATATAAATTTCCTGGTCTCGATGGCTTTAATAATGGATTTTATCATTTGGCCTCTTTGTGGTAATGATAGTTATCAAGTGTATTGTTCTTGGCTTGAACAATTTACGATTCTTTCTTCTCTTAGTTCCACTAATATTGTTTTGATTGCTAAAGGTGATGACCAAATGACAACGACAAATTGGAGACTCATAGCCTTATGTAATGTGGTTTAGATGCTAGTTGGGAAAGTCTTAGCTAATAGGCTAAAAGGAATTTCTAGATAAATGCTTAATTATGTGATAATCAATCTTCCTTTGTCCCAAGAACATCTATTTTGGATAATACCATCGCTTGTATTGAGATAGTCCACTACATGAAGTCTAAAATTCGAGGCAAATTAGGTTATGTTGCTTTGAATTTTGATATTAGCAAAGCATATAATAGAATTTCCTGGTTTTATGTCTTAGATGTCATGAGAGCCTTGGATTTCACAGAGGATGTTGTGGGTCCTATTATCCCATGTTGAAGCCTCAAACAAGAGGATCCAGTTTCTCCTTATTTATCATTTTTCTTGAAGGTCTCCCAACTTTGATAACTCAAACTGAAAGGCAAGGGCTGCTACATGACACCGAAATTTGCATAAATGCACTTACTATATCTCACCTCTTGTATGTCGATGAATGTTTTATGTTTTTAGTTCTACAACTGACGAAGCTTTGGGGATGAAATCTATTTTGTCCACTAATGAAGCTGCTTCGGGCCAACTTATGAAGTTGATTTGGGCCAAATTATCAATTTGCAAAAATCTGAAATTTTATGTAGTCGCAATGTCCCTATTGCTACCGAAGTTTTGATTGCAAGCACTCTGGGTGTTCAAGCTATGTAAGGAACATGCAAGTATTTGGGTTTGACTTATTTTATTGGTTGTGGTAAAAAAAACAATATTTACCTTTTAATTAAGAAAGAAGGTGGAAAAGAGTTAATTCTTGGAGCAGTAAATTCTTATCTAAAGTTGGTAGAGAAGTTCTTATTAAATTCGTGTTGCAAGCAATTCCATCTTATATCATGAGTGTCTTCCTGCATCTTTCTACTATCGATGATGAGATTGAGAAGATGACAAACTTGTTTTGGGAGGGCAAATTTGGTAACCCAAATAAAGGTATTCGCTAACCCTTATAGTCTTATCACTAGTGCTAAGTTAGGCCACAACCCTAGTTACGTTTGGAAAAGTATTTGGTATACGAGACACTTACTCCAAGAAATGAGTAGTTGAAGTATTACATAATGGACTAACATCTCGTTGGGGGAGGAGAATTGGCTTGGTGATGGGTCTCAAATTGTTAAACCACAAAATTTAGACCCATGTTTAAAAAACATGACAATAGCTCACTTGTGGATGTGAATTCCAAGACTTGGAATGACCTTATGATCCACAATATCTTTCCCCTATAAATAGCTCATAAAGTTTTAAAAACTCTATTATTCCATTCAGTGATGAAAGATCGTCGTATTTGGAAGTTTGAAAAGAACGATAACTATTTATTTGAAAGTGCATAACAGTTTCACATTGATGTTTTTATTTACATCTCAAAATTTAGAGTTTCCTATTAGTGGCACCTTATTTGGCATATTTAAGCGACATTGAAGATTAATAACTTCAATTGACGCCTCTGTCGTAATTATATACCCACTCGTGATATATTGCAAAGTGGAGGTATCAATTGTCTACAATGTAAATTATGTGATGTTGGTGTGGATGATAGCCCACATCTTTTTTTTTTTCAATGTCCAATTAGCACAAGATGTTGGAAACACATTGGTTTTCTTCCAATCTTGCAATTGGCTAGCAGTAGAAATATTTTTGTGGCATGAATTATTTCTTACTAAATGCAACATTTAGACATCAAGCAGGCAACTCATTGTGCTTGTATTTTATGGAGTATTCGTACTCATAGGAAAACGAAAATCTGGGAGCACGTCACTAAGACCTCGCAACAAGTTTACACTCGCAACAAGCTAATCGGTCTCATACTGCTACTACCAACATACCTACAAATGTTCAAATGAAGTTTTAGAAAAACCCGCATTGGGTTGTTAGATGTGCAACATAAGTGCCTCATTTTCATTGTACCCCTATCATGTTGGCATTGGAGTTTGTCACCGAGTAATAGCGACAATTTTGTTGTGGATTAAAACCGAGTGGTTTTTCCCTCTTTGTTTTGTTCATGAGGGAGAAGTGTGCATTCTCTTGAGTGTAATGTGATGGATGCATGTATAAGTTCTTGCCAAACTATTGGCAAATCCGTTGAAAGTAATTATGTTGAAGGTAAATATCAGAGACACAATCAACATTCATAAAGGATAGTCCACTACTCGACGACATTCTAATTAAGAATGAGTTGGTGGATGACAAAAAAAGAAGGAATAAAAAGACAACCATGTTTAAGGTTGATTTTGAAAAAGCGTACGATTCATTGGATGCTGCTATTTCAGGAAATAATGCATCACCTGTGGTTTTTGTGAAACTTGGAGAAATTAGATTGCAGAGTGTACGAGATTAACATTAATCTTAATTTTGATCAATGAGAGCCCAACTAAATAAGTAAATATGGAAATGAGTTTAAGATAAGGGATCCTTTATCCCTTTTTGTTTTTCTAATTGCAGTTGAAGGTTTGCACACACAAATGTGTAAATCATTATAGGGAAGCCATTTAAGGATCATACAGTTGGGAGTCTATTGGAACCAAATTGGTGTTCTTCATGTGATTTTGATGATAACAAAGGTATTTTATGAGAACAATTTTTTTGGACTAATGGCTTCATTAAGTGTGTAACAATTAGAACAAGAAAATAAGAGGAAACGACCAGAGGAAGTTATCAGAGGCAGTGACTAGAGGAAATCACTAGAGGAAGTGACCAAATGATGAGATTAGAGGAACACAAAATCATACACGTATGCCTATGAAAACAACATGCCTTTGAAGGTTACGAAGACTGCCTTTGTTGTTCGATTCTAAAGTTTGTGTTTGAAGACTACCTCTTATAGTTGGGTTTGAAGACTGGCTTTGAAAATAGGTCTGAAAACTGCCTCTAAAGAATAAATTTGAATCATGCCTCTAATGTGCACAAACTCAGCATGCCTACGAAGAGTTCATATCAAGCTATCATTAACTCTGAACATATTGTTCTAGCCATGCATTCAAATCTCATATTCCGCTGATCAAAAAGTTGCAACAACTCCAAATGTTGCTCTGAAATAGAGCTTCTAATGTTGCATTGACTATAATGATTCAACAATGTGATTTGCCCAAAGCCACAAATTCTAAGTCATGATATTCTGCCTCTACTATTATTATCCAAGAAATATAGCGTTTGACTACAACAAGAAAGTCAATGGCTCTGATGGAAAGTCAACGACTCTAATTGAAAGAATTAACTCTGATGAAAAGACTTAGCCAAATCAATTTTTTTGAAGATCCAAGAACAAGTCTGAATCCATTCCCGCTCCAATCAAGAGTATGAAGGAAGATTTGCATGACTAAGTTTTTGAACACGATCTTAAATTAGATATGATTCAAAATTATAATTGAAAAATGACCAAGGTGAAAAAAGGATATGGCCAAAATATTATTCACAAGAAGATATGGTCAAAATGTTGTTCACAAGAAGATATGGTCAAAATATTGTTCATAAGAAGATATGGTAAAAATTTTGTTCACAAGAAGATATAGTCAAAATATTGCTCACAAGAAGGTATGATCAAAACATTGTTCACAAGAAGATATGCTCAGAATTTATTCACAAGAAGATATGCTCTAGAATTTGTTCACAAGAAGATACACTCATAATTATTCACAATAAGATACACTCATAATTATTCACAAGAAGAAACACACATAATTATTCACTAGAAGATACACTCATAATTTGTTCGCAAGAAGATACATTTAGAATTTGTTCACAAGAAAGATATTGTCTAGATTTTACAAGGACAAAAGTGAAACCCTAATCAAATCTATAAATAAATACTCAAGGCTGAAGAAGAAATCATGAACTCAAAAACTCAAAAATCCATACAATTTAGCAAAACTTTTAAGAGCTCAAATTTCCTAAGTATTCAAAGTTCAAAGGTTTAAGTTCTAGAGAAACATTTGCTCAAAGAAATATTTTCAAAGTGTTTTAGTGTGAGAAATCAATTGTAAAAATGTACTTAGTTGAAGAAAAACACAATCAGTTCAAAACTTGTGTAACCCAACCCGATTGGCTTTAGTTTTCCTCAAGCAATCTGTGGTTTTCAGGTTGTATTGAGAGAAACTTGACTTGTAGGGTCAAGGTGTAGTTGTCTTCAACAAGTTGTGTGGAGAAGACTTGACTTGTAGGGTTAAGGTGTTTGTTTGCCTAAAAAAGTTTTTTATGTGTCAGGTTGTTTTGAGAAGACTGATTTGTAAGATCAGGTGATGTGTAATTCTAGATTTGAATCAATGGTTAAATCCTTCTGATTGAGGGGACTAGATATAACTACCAAGTTGGTGGTGAACTAGGATAAATCTGCTTGTGTTACTTTACTTCTACATTCTTAACTTTACTATTGCCTTTGATTTCTTTAAGTCTGATTGCTATTGCTTTTGTTCTAAGGAATCTAACTTAGACAAACAAAACTCAACCCCGCTTTCTCGTGTTTGCACCTTTAGAGTCTACAACACTCTAAATTTTATAATAAACTATTTCATTAATTAAATTTAATTTTAAAGAATAGCTTTGATATTTAAATTGTTATAAAACATATGTTGATAATTATTGTGATTAATTTTTTATATATGAGTGTTTGCTATGACGTAATAATTTTATACAATTTGATTTAATGGTTAATATAAATTTAAATATTATATTTATTTATTTTAAAAAATGATAGTATATTAGTATGAGTATTTTGGAGAATCAGATTTCAGTTATGGATAAATAATATATTTCATTTGTATATTATTTTGAGACCTTAGAAATGGTTTGGCGTAATTGCAGTTTTGGTCCCCCTATTTTAGCTGAATCACGAAAGTAGTCCTCCCATTTTATTTCTCCCCAGTTTTGGTCCCCCAAACAGAATTTTGGTCCAAAACTTGATAAAGTGTCATTTCTTTAAGCCACACAACACAATTTATGATCATAGATTTCAGGTAAAATTGTTGCACCACGAGATCTTGAGGCATGATGTGGCGTAAATAAGTGCAAAAAAATGACACATCATCAAGCTTTTGACCAAAATTCTCTTTGGGGACCAAAACTGGGGAGAAATAAAATGGGTGGACTATTTTTGTGATTCAGCTAAAATAGAGGGACAAAAACTGCAATTAAGCCAAATGGTTTAAAAAGGATTATGCTCACATGTATTTTTTGATTTTATATATTATTTTGAACTGTTAATGTTATTTCATTAAGCTTTCTGAATCCTTACACTTGCAATTTTCTCCATACTCCCCTATTTCTTTTCTATTGCAATAGACTTGGACCTTCTTACTATACTAGTCATATTACTCCAGCTGCCTTTTTAAAGAGAATATTACTCCTTCTTCCCAAGTTAAATCTCACAACATCAGTTTTGATTTCTTTCTCTCTGATGACCAAATAACTCAATTGAAGGCGGAAAAAACATAAGAAAAGAGGTTTGAATTGTGCTTTTAAAAAAGTTAATTTTTCAAACTTTAATAGAGATTAAAAATATTGAAACGAAATTAAAGAGGAGTAAAAAGAAAAAACACAACAATTTATCATGATTCACTAACATGGTAGCTACATCATGTCCCTTCAACCTGAAGGACTTATCCACTAAAATCAATTGATTTTTATCAACACCACTAGAACATACATTAGTCACTTTGGCTATGTTCTAATAATTTCAAACTACTAGTTTAATGTAGTCAAGCTTTTGAGGAATACAGCCGCTAATAGGCTAAACAAACAAGCAATTAGGGTTTTTGTGTGAGGAAGCTAAATAACTCTGTAGACAGATATTGTAAACAATATAAATTTTCAAAATTTTACTTCTAGTTCTTATAACAAAATTTCTCAACTTTTTAGTCGTTAAATATTTTTTATTCACTCTTAGTAACTATTTTGAAAAGTTCATTGTAAAAAATTGATATTTTTAATCCCTATAAAATTAAAATAGAGACTAAAAGTCAATAAATTTTTTAGGGTCTAAACTTGAAATGTCATAATTTTGTAAAGACTTAAAACATATTTAACTGAAGAAAGAAATATTTTACCCTCATTTTGTTATATTATAAAAAAGATTGAGCCCCTCACCAATTGATGTCCTTGTGCTATTGGATTGCATGCACATCCCAATAGCCGACTTTGCATACGAAACTCGTTTCTTCCATCATTTTATTATTAGGAGGATTTAACACTTGTTCATAATTTAATAAGGTTGTTATGCAGTTTCTCATCTAGTTTTAGGTACACTTGGTCAGCCAAGCAATGTTTTCTATGGAACAATATTCCTCTGATACAACTAAGTGAAATTTATCGTTTATCGGCATCGTTGACTTTTCTTCATCACAATATGACTTGATTGTTGGATCCAGATGATGTATACTCTTGATAGTCAGAGGAAGACTATGTGACTTAGAATTAGTGGCTTGGGTAAATCACTACAACTTTAGAGGATGCTTATAAGCAGCAGTATTCTAGAACATGTTGCAATTATTAGAGCTAGTGGAACATGAGCTTTAGAGGTAGGCTTGGACAATAGACTTTAGAGGCATGCTCAAAATTTATGTTCATTAGAAGCATGTTGAAAGTACTGTTCATTAGAAGTATGTTGAAAGTATTGTTCATCAGAGGCATGCATAAGTACTGTTCATCAGAGGCATGCATAAAAATTATTCATTAGAGGCACGCAAAAGTATTGTTCATCAGAGGCAAGGAAATTATAAATACACATCAGAGGCACGCTGATTTAGCAAAAAAACAAGTTGAGCTACCAAATGCATGTTAAACTATCAGAAACACAATGAACTACCAGAACACGCTAAAGTACTCGAAACAAGTTAAATACTTGAAGCACGCTAAGGGCAGATGAACGTACTTTTCCAAGGCGTTCATTTGTCTAATTTTTAGGATTTTGTTGACTGATTTGATTTTGTTTCCTCTGACCTTTTTTATTCCTCTGGTGACTTCCTCTAGTTGTATTCTCTGGTGATATCCTCTAGTGGTATCCTCTAGTAGTATCCTCTAGTGGTATCCTTTGGTCGTATCCTCTGATTGTTTCCTTTGTTTGTTTCTTTTGATTTCCTGTTCTAAGTCTTGGTTCCAACAATTTCCCATATGTTTCTAATTTCTTCTTCTAATATTGTTTCTTTTGATTTCTTGTGCTAAGTCTTGCACAATTAACGAAGCCATTAGTTCAAAAAAATTGTTCTCATAAAATACATTTGTTAACATCAAAATCACAAGAAGAAAACCAACTTGGTTCCAACAGCTGGATCGATGGTGAAATGTAATCCAACGGCAATTCTAAGACACGAAGTGGAAATACGAGTAGCAAAAACTCATTGGCTTATGGTTTTTCCTCAACTAGTACTTTTGATGCCTGAATGCTCTTCAAATGGGCATAAGATATTTTTTTGTTTATCTACGGTATTGGGGACCATAGCCTATATATATATAGGGTGGAGACGATATTGTTTGCATATGTACAATATTGGTGACCATAACCCATATCAATTAATTAAAATATTTAAATTATTATCCAATTAGAAATCTAATTAGCCTTATTACTTATTTTTTATCACTAATCAACTAAGACTTCTAATTGATAAATAGCTAATAATTATCCAATCTCTCACTTGCATAATATAACTTAATAATTATATCATAATT
This sequence comes from Cicer yamashitae, assembly GCA_037974755.1. Taxonomy (NCBI): domain Eukaryota; kingdom Viridiplantae; phylum Streptophyta; class Magnoliopsida; order Fabales; family Fabaceae; genus Cicer; species Cicer yamashitae. The sequence continues at coordinate 14,634,350 of JBBPBQ010020323.1, forward strand.
CTTTATACGCTATTTCGAATGCGTTTTATCTATAGATTTCTCCTTTAGAATTTAGTTCACCTCATACATCAATAACATGTATGTAAATGCACTTTATAAAAAATTGTTGAAGCTCTATATAATTGAATTATTTCGCAATATAACTTGAGTGGTCTTTCAAAATCTTTAACTCTGAGCAATCAAGTGACATAATTAAATAATCCATTTCCTGAATTAAGGTGTCCACTTTATGTAGACATCGAAAATGTCAGATTCAAACATATTGATAATTTTCAAATTGTAAGATCTCTGATTTGTGAGCATAAAGTCTATTGTTCTCTTTAACAATCCTTATGGTTGCCTTTGTCAATAATTCAAATATGAACTGCTCAAGTATGTGCCAAATGATCTTATTAAATAAAATATTTCCTAATGTGTATAAATTAGATCATTCATAAGATACTCCACAACTAAAACATAAGGAATTCTTAATTTCTTGAATTTCCAAATTTTGTTTTAGGCAAAAATTGAGACTAAAATAGTCACCTTGCAATGGTTGAGGTATCCCTTAATTTATCATCTTTCAGGTTGAATTTAGTTATAACTTTATTGATATATCTTTTTTGTGATAACTCAAAGATACCATGAGAATTATTTCTAAGTGTCACAATGTCTAATACAAAAGAGACGTCCCTAAGATCTTTCATCACTAAACTTCTATTAGAGAATTCTCGGTTTCGCGCAACAAATATATCATTGTTAACTAAATAAAGTAAATTCGACACATTATAATAGGATTGTAAACTTACTTCCACCGACCATGTAATACCCCTAATTCTCGACAACAGTAATTTCAAAATCAAATGAGGTAATTATTTATGAGACTTTATGATATCACTAATGAGACTTATTCATTAACTCATAGATGAATTACATCAGTTAGCAAATCATTTACTTTGTGCCTATTGACATAAAGTTTCTTTTGGTTACACCATATTGTTTCATAAATTTTATCATTTTGAAACACTGGATTGATGTTCATCTTATTTAGCTTTAAAAATTATAATGACCAATGAGTGTCACAACTCTTCTAATAGAGTCTTCCAAGAATATCAATTAGAATTTCTCTTTACAATCAATCATTTTTAACATGTGATGCTCTAGTTATTGCGGTGTTGAGTTTATTCATCATAAATAATTTTTTTAACTTAATTAAAAGAAAGAACAATAATATAATTAGGAGCAGTGGCGGATCTTCTCGGGAGCGGGCAAAGGCCACAACATTCCCTGTATTTTTTAAAAATAATTATAAATAATAAGGATAGATTATTAAAATTAAATTACTAAAATATCTTTGTACATGAGTTTGAGAATCTGACATCGCCTTTCACTAATCGCTAATAATGTTCTTATCTTTACTTTAATGTAAAGAGATTATTCAATTGTTTTTGAATCACAACCGGCTGATCATATTAGAAATTATGCGACTGAACACATAAACAAAAATGAGGTAGACATTTATTAGAATTTATACTGATAAAATATAATAAAATTAATACCACAATTTATATATATAGATAAACTACCTAATATCGAATGATAAACTAACTAATCTCGAACAGACTAAACTCTAACACCCTAGTTAGCAATTCAATTACTACCTATTAACAAATATATGATATAGTGTGATACTATTTGTTAACTCTGAATTGTTTTAATTAATTTGTGTATTTTTTTAGGAGTGACATGATGTTTAAACATATAAGAAAATTGATGCATTTTTCAAGAAAAAAGTGTTCGACAAAGATGAAAATCGTAAAGTAGATATATTTTATTTGATTGAATTGTGTGAAGTTCTAAAAACTTATGTTAATTGTGTGACTTGTGAAAATTGTGAAAATTATAAAACTTCTGAGAATTGAAATTCTAATATTTTCAACTTGTCGACTATGTATGAATTGTGTAAAACTCTAAAATAAAAAACTATACGACTTTTATGAATTTCAATTATAATATTTTAGTTAATATTTGTCGCTATTTAACTCTCCCATTATTTTGTACAAGATAAGTTGGAATGCGACCCTTCAACCTTCAGAATGATCACAATCATTGTCTTATTTTAATTTATAAATTCGAGGGGAGAAGCGGACAAACTTTGGGGTATGTAGAGTCATAAATGAACACAACTAAACAACCACATAAATTGCATGCAGAAATTAAAAATTGTCTTATATTGATGTGCTAGTTAAAGTGATTCACGGAAATTGAAATTTGTGCATTGAAATGTCACACACAAAAATCACACCAAAAAAAAGTAAATCATGGAGTGCTATATATATATATATATATATATGCATGTTTGAATTACAAGAAGTTAATGTGAATTGTGAATTTGTTAAAAACAATTACTTTGCGAAAAAAAGAATAGGCATTTATGAAAATCCAATTTCAGTTACATCAAAGAGGTAAGGTTTTTTCTGAAAAATTTAGTTCAACCGATAAATATTATATTATTAGATTGATATTGAAAATTTTGATGTTATCACAACTAGAATAAGGCCAGATAGTGACTATATTTATTGATAGAAAATTAAATTTTGTCTTTAATTCTTTCTAGGCTCTCAACCTCATAATTCTTTATTAGTTGATTTTCATAATTATTAAAAAAAATTAATTTCTCTTTTTAACAAGGCAAACACTGATAATATTTAAATATATTTAAACACAAATTGTATCAAGAATAAAAAAATTTACAAAAAATTATGTTTGTTTAAGATTTAAAAAATTTTTTTTTTAAATAAAAGAATGTAATTTTGACATTCAAGAACTTATATATTCATTATTAGAGATTTTAACATGATGAAAATTACATTTTTCTAAAAAAAAGTATCTTTCAAAAATGATTTAATAAAGAGCTTCTCAAAATAGCTTTTTATTTTAATTATTTTTTGAAATTTCATTTTTTAAAAAAAAAGTTATAAAAAATAGATAAAATATTTAAAATCATATTTTAAAATAAACTATTTAAATCATTTTTTCATATAAAGTTTTATTTTGAAAATTCTTTTTTAAAAATGTTACAACAAAAATATAAAATGCTATAAAAATTATTTTTAAAAAAATATTAACAAACGACATATCTTACAATAAGATGTGATGACGTCAAAAATACAATAGGATAGGATGAAATATCTCAAACGCAAACCTCCAACCATCATTGCCCCAATTTACAATATGCAGCACATATAACCATACAAAAACACCCAACCACCACCTAGATAAAAAATGTATGAAATCAATCTCTAAATTAAATTCGACTTGCTTAAAGACCTTTTGATTTCTCTTTATATGTGCATAATTTATTTTCGTATTCTATAAGGTATTATGACATTTTATTAATTTTATTATCATTTTCTCACCTTATAGGATAATCTAACCTTTTGTTAATAACAAAAGTGATAATCTAACTTCTCATATAATACTTTTATTATATCTCTTGTTCTTTTAATAAGATCATTGAAGATGGATGATTTAAAAGTATTTTTTATTTTTGATCTGAAATTATTTCTTCAATTATTTTTTTTATTAAAATAAGTTGTTTTTATGAATTTTTGTTTTTGTTTTGTTGTGAGATTTCGTTATCTTAGTGCGATATTATTGTGTTCGTCGTCTTAGTGAACACATTCTTTTCAAATTTGCATCTTGTGTGTTTATTCAAATGACTAACAATAACTCGCTTAGTCGGTACTGTATTTTGAGTAAGAGAATAGATGCTATCACCAACTTTACACATTTCTTGCCATCACATGGTTCAAAATGTCAAAGACCACTTATAGTCGATATGAGCGAACAATTAAAAATATTTTTTTCTAAAGATTGATGACATTAAAAACTGTGAATCTTGTATTATTCTCGATCATTAACCATACGTAGAAGAAATTTGTTTGGTTGTTATGATTACGTTTTTGGTTAAATGATTTCTTATTGGTTTCCGAAAGATTTATGTGTTTTTTACTTTCTTTTTAATCTCAATATGGATGAAAAATGTCTCAACTCATGATCAATTTAATTGTATGATTTTCATTTTAGCATTTAAATAATTTTTTGTAAAAAACATGTTCTATAATTCGTAAATTTAATTGTACTGTTTTTATTCATTTTCCAATTTTTTAATTTTTCTTTGTAATATTTCTATTTTTAATTTTTCACGTTACATTATATTTAAATTTTGTTCAAGTTTTAATTTTTTTAATTTTTTATTTACTATGTTATATTTTTTTAAGGCTTAAATATAATTTTAATTCTTTAAATGAGTTTCTTTTTGTCCTTGTAATTTTTTTAAAAAAATTCAGCTCTATAGGTTCAATTTTGTTTTAAAATCGTCTTTGTTTTAATGATTGTTAAAAAAATTCATGATGAAAAACGAAGAAGAGACGAAAATAAAAATAAAAAACATGAACTTACGGGGACAAAAATCAAATTAAAATATATATGTTTGATCCCTGTTCACGCTGTTTTTATTAATTTCACACATTTTTTAATTTTTGTTAGTTCGATTCTTTTTTTTCTTTGTATTTTCTCCATTTGTCATCATATCTTTTTTTAATAGTCACTAATAATGAAAATTATTTTAAAATAAAATTAAATTTATAAGATTAAATTTTAAAAAAAAATTACAAAGACGTAAATAAAAAAATGCTAACTTAAATCAACTACAAATATATTTATGCTTTTTTTTAATCTATTCATTTTAGTTATGTTTGAATCTTATGCTCTAATGCCAAATAATTTCTTAGTTTTTTTCTTGGTTTCTTTTAGTCATAATCTAAATAATCTCAAATTTCGATTATTTTCTATTAGAGTTTTTAGTACTTCAATTTTGTACGACTAATAATTTTAAAAATACGTAAAATATGTTTAATAAACATTTTGCACTTATTATTATTTAAGTAAGAAAAATTGTCATTTTGAATCTGGTCTATTTTTTAGTTATGTGTTCCCATTACATTACACAAAACATAAAATAAAATAAAACAAACAATATTTCTTCTTCTTACTTCTCTACATAGGCAAAGCCTCATTTCCTTTCTTTTCATGTTGCTTATTTTTTACTCTTTCACTTAAAAAGATATGATCTTCATTCAAATTACACACAATAAAAAAAGGTCAGGCACTCTTTTCTATTTCCATCTCTGCAGTTCCATAATTTCTGCAAGAACAATATAAAATCCAGACATCAATTTATCTTATACACACAAAGATTCAACCTTGTAGTCTATAAATTAAGGCAACAATCATTTCCAAAAAAGAAAAAAAGGAGAAAAAGAAGAAAAGAAAAGAGATTTTTTTTTTTTTGTTTATAAAAGAAAGATTCTGAAACAAAAATGAAGTTGAGCAGAGAAGAAACAACAGTCTAATTCCATCCTCAAAATTATATATTTCAAAATTAAAAAAAAATAGAAAACGAAAAACAGAGGTCATTACCGTCATTTCAACTTCCACCGGTAACTGCCGCCAACCACCGTCACCACTGCCGCTTCTTCTTTTTCGCAGCATACCACAGATCTGCACCACTCTCATGTTTGTTGTTATGCTCTCTATCTCTTTACTACATCACTTCTTTTGATTTGTTTGTCCCTGATTTATGTTGAGTTATATGAAACTTATATTAGAATTAAAAATGGATTTTCTTTGTTAGGCTGAAACTTGAGTTTTTTTTTTTTTTTTTGAAATGATTCTTTGTTGGTTTATGATGTATTGAAACTTTGCCTTGGTTTAAGATTTATTGAAATATGAAGCTGCTTAGCTGTTTTAAAAGGTAGCCTGGCTGTGCAAACGTAGCCTAAAGCATGCATAGTGCCTATTGCCTCTTATCAAATGCATTGAAAGTTTCTCTTTTTCAAGCACACTTTTATTTTAAAAAATAATTGATATTCATATTTAATAATAATGAGAAATAATTATATTTAAGAAAATATTAATTTTGCACAATTAATTATAGGTAACCGTTTTTTAAATGATGTCGTAGTGTGCTAATACCTTCCCTATGCATAATCGACTCCCGAATTCAAAGTCTGGTTTCAAAGACCATCTTTTATTTTTTCTATGTTTAAGGATTTCTCAATATTTTCCCTATTTTTATATAGATTTTAGTGGCGACTCCATTGAATTCGTGAAACACTCGAAATTTTAGGCCGTGACAGAGTTAGGTCCATTTTATTTCCTTCATAGTACATAAATTCATCTATTAAAACATTATCCATAAAATTTTATATTGCATATTCTATTTCATGTTCAAAGAATATTGCTTGTGTGCATAATTTTCCATATTCTTTACGTATTTTGGCTTTTATGATTAAATTATATTTAAATTTTTATTTTTATTTTATAATAAATTCAACGATGCTCGTTTTGTTCTTTCTTGGTTCTCGAATTTAATTAATATGTTTTCTTCTTTTATAAGTAATTTTTCTATCGATCATTTGCCTATTTCCTTCACTAATACATCTTTTAATACATTCTTCTAATTGTTTTGAATAATATTTAATGTTTTTCTAACTAATTATTTTCCTAATTCTAATCAATACAGATAGTCTCTTCCTTTCTAAGTTATTCATATTCTATATTTTAAACATTTTGTTAGGTCTTTTGCTTGATTTGTTAATTTGTCGATATCATTTTCCTCAACTTTTTCTGGTTCATATAATCAAAGTGGTTTTTTTATTTGGGTTTTTAATTATGATATCTTTGATTTGCTTATAAACATACCAAGTTTTGTTATGCACTACTAGAAATTTGAGTTTTACCTGCGGATTTTCCTGCAGATTTAAGCAAAAAATCCGCAGGAACACACGTTACCTGCGGATTTTCTGGCGGAACTATATCCCCACGTAAAACCTTCGTGAGTAATTGTTTCCTGAAGATTTCTGAATCCGGTGGTACAATATCTACGGATAAATCCGCAGGAACAGTTAATAAAATCCGCAGATAATATTAAACTAACTCAAGGCTTTTTCTTACGACTTTTTATACAGAGATCTCTGCAGTACTGTCCTACAAATATGGTTCGCATACAAATCCGCAGGTATATCCACCAAAATACTTTTCGTTTGAAATTCCGCAGGTAATTTCGTATTAAAGTTATTTTTAAAGAAAAATGCACGGATATGTGCTTAAATTTCCACCGTAATCGAGTTTTTCTAATTTTTTTTATTTATATGAAAACTTCAACTAAAAATATATGAAAACATTATTATAAATACATTTTTTAAATATTTAATATTAGTCTTTAATTGAAATACTATTGCAATACTTAGAAACAAAATTTATATCATGTTTACAAATCAGAACTAAATATTAATTAAAGCTAATTAAAGCATAATTCAACTATTGTGATACTTCTAAACAAAATTTATATCATGTTCGCAAATCATAACTAAGTATTAATTAAAACATGATCTAAAAAAAACTAAGTATAATCAAGTACATGATACAACCAAATTAACAAAATAAAAACAAATACTACTCAATGTGATCACTACCAATGTCATAATCCTCACTATCTTCGGCAGTTTCATTGTTAGGATGTGCTGATGAACTTGGACGAGAAGAAGATCCAATAAATCCTAAATGTTGCATCAGAAAAGTTAAATTTCTGTTGGTCTCGGCCATCTCTTTTTCTTGTCGTTGCAATTGTTGCTTCATCAACGGTTTTTCTTGTTCCTACTTTTGCAACGATTCATTTAAAACTTGAACTTGACTTCTCAAAGCATCAACCTCTAAATTAACCTCTGAATTAGAATGCATTGTTGGCTGATTTGGAATCAATGTTTTGGATATAGATCCAAGACCAAATATTCTCCCTTTCTTTCTCCCAACTACATCCACCCATATATCAATATCAGATGGCATATCTTTGTTTGGTTGACTATCAGCTTCGTCCTCTCCCGGAACAAAAGTTGAAGCTTCAGACGATAACTCAAGCTTTTTGTTTTCAAATTTCTCTTGCAAGAAAATAGAAAATTTGAGGCATAAATGTTTTTATATAATCCGAATTACTAACTAATTTTTGGAACACGCGTAGTACATAATAAAAGTCACTAAACGTTGGGTCTTCCCCTTTCGTCTCCTTCTGTAAAAAAAAGTATATCTTAATTTCATTAATTTTTAAATATAAAATAGAAAAGTAACAATACCATTCTTTTCCAAACCACCCGATGAGGAATTGATCCGCCTGTGTGAAGAGATGCACCATCCATAGAATTGCAATTTCTTTTATTTATCTCATATTTTTTTTGGAAATCAGAGGAATTCCAAATTGCCTTCAATTGTTCCCACATTCTCTCTCTCATCCAAGTTGGCTTATTTTCCAAATCTTTACGTGCATCTTGCATTAGTTGCGACATCTTAGCTGCACTCCTTTTTTCAAAGTTGCGTCGCACCATGTCGTTCAAATTTGGAGGCCATGTAAACCTTTTCTGTAATGGAAAAAACAGAAGTAGTGGGAGAAGATGAACAAAACAGAAACAATGCAACTTTAATTTGATATGATATATTCCATTAAGTTGAAGAACCAAGAAGCATATTTGCATCTGTTACTAACATTTACCCTATGTACTACTATTTATTAAGTTGAAGAACCAAGAAGTATATTCTCAAAGATGCTAATGGTAAACAACTCAACATTAAACAACATATATATCATTTTAGATTGCATTTGCGGTGTTAACAAACATAAAAAGTAGGAAATAATATTGGATTTATGAAATGTAGTGAGAGGTGAAATATTCTGAATTAGCTCATAATTGATTGAATTACTTAATTACCAATGATGAGCTATATAGGCTAAGATTTAGACTTAGGAGTTAGTTAGGAAAACTAACAAAATTTGACTGGGTAAGCTAACTAACATAACTGAATTACAACAATTACACTTAACAAGTTAATTATCCATAATGAACATTTAGTAGGAAATAAAGTTGAATGTAGGAAATAAGTAATGGTTGGCAGAAAATAAGTTGAATGTAGTAATATTACCTTAAACAAGTCGAACAAATCATTTCGCTTATCTCTACTTAACTTTTTCCATGATGGTTTTGCCTCTTCCAAACTAGAACGTATGATACTCGCAATTGTTGAAACTACTAATTTGTGTTGATCAAACCTATGTAAAAAAGAAATATATAAAATTATGTAGCGAAACTTAATAATAAAATATAACATCAATAAAATGTAAGTTACTCACCCATCCCCTTCTGGGAGTATTGGAATTTTTGATACTTTTTCTTCACCACTTATATGACTAGATGAAGATTGAGGCGCTTCATTAATCATAACTTGAGAAGGGAATGGTCGAGATGGTGGAGGTTGAGATTTGCTTGGATTTGGGTCGTGATAAGGTTGAGCTTGAGGTTGCGGTGGTGGAGGGTAAGATTGAGTGGATTGAGGACGAGATCGATATAGGGGTGGGAGTTGAAATAGTGGAGGATGAGATTGGGTGGGTTTGGGTCGTGATTGGGGTTGAGAATGGATAAATTGGTTGGATTGTGGTTGAAATAAAGGTGTAACGGGTTGAGGTTGAAATAGGGATGGAATGGGTTGTGGTTGATGTTGGAATAGGGATGGAATGGGTTGTGGTTGAGGTTGAAATAGAAGTGGAATGGGAAGTGGTTGAGGTTGAGTGAGTTGAGGCTGAAATAAGGGTGGAGTGGGATGAGGTTGAGTAATGGAAGTTGAGTTTGAGGGGGGATTATTAACCTTTACAATTCTCTTCTTTGTTGACCTTTTAGTTCGCTTCATAATTGACTGCAAAAGAAGAAAAAGTAGGTTATACATTCTATACGAGATATGTACGTAAAAAATAAAAATATATAAATCTAAAATTAGGCTATTGTGAAACTGAATGATTAAAATATCAGATTAAAATAAATAAATCTAGAACACAAAGGATTAAAATTAGGCTATTATGAAACTGAATGATTAAAATATCAGATTTACAAATTGGGGAACTCAAATTTTGTTTGCATTTAAGTCTAAAGAATATTTAATAATAAGGTCCAAGTAATTAATAATTCTTGTCATGTTCAAGTACCATTTTTGGGCCAAATGGATGATCAACTTCTAGATGCTATATGTGAACGTCTAGTTTCATCTTTAAACACAAAAGATTCATATATAGTTAGAGAAGGTGATCCAATATTGCAGAAATCTCGAGTTATTGCATCAATAGATATGGTTTTAGTTTTATGATCCAGTAAGATGAATGAGTGAACAATTGAACTAAGATGCAGGTTTTATGCATTAGCCATAAACAACAGCATGAAAGGATAAGATAAGAATCATATCATATTTTGATTTAAAGACAATAAGTCATATATTATATACAAAAAACATATAGCAGTCAATTTGGAGAAGTGAGTCAATTTTTGCATCATAACCGAAGTGTCTAACCGTATATTAAGGATGCAGGTTCATCACATCTTACATTTTTTGCATCCCACTGTGATTTATCAAAGCTACAATTTGGAGAAGTGAGTGCAAACACATCATTGTGAGTCAAAAACACACCAAGACTACTTTTAACAGCCAATTTTGCTAGTGATTACAGACTACATTGAAAACTGATAAGTCTCAACTCCTAGCTTATTTGGTGCAATATAATTGCATTGCATTGAAACCTTAAAATGATGAAACAGAAGACAAGGATTAACTCAGAAGGAACCTAACTTATCAAAACTTGTCTTTACCTGACAAAACTTACCTTTCTAACTCTGATGACAATCAATCAAAATAGCAAGGCCAAGGTTAGGGATGTTTATTAAACAAGAATCAACCAACGCAGTTGAAATTGATAGCGGAGGTTTTGATTTTCTCAATCACAGGCCAGAAAAGAATTACTTGCTGCAAATAGATAAAATAAGGGTCATGATAAGATGAAATAATTGATATACATTACACATGGGAATTGGAAGTGCTGAAGCTTCTCAATTAGCAGTTGCACGAGTTTCAGAAAAAAAATTCTTAAGGTCATCATCATACCATTGTAAAACTTGAATCAACAAGCTTCTTGATATTGTTAAAGAACGTCATATTAATCAGTGGGAAGTAAAGGGTTAAAGTATAACATACAAGCAACCGCCTTACGTTTGGCTGTCTACTAGTACATATGAAAATGTCGAACTACCACCCTTGGATACCTGAAAAATGAAAACAAAAAACTTTCAACTCAAAAACTGATAACTAATTAGGAAAGAAGTGCAAACAATGAAGCATAACAGTTATTTATCAATACAAAATTTGAAACAATAAAACAAAAAAGGGGCAGATAGAAAGAAGTAAAAAAGAAACTAAGGAAATAACCACCTTCCCAATTAACTTCAATCTTAAAGGCTCATAGTAAGTACATACTCAAGGAAGAAAGGTTCTTTCACTGTGCCTATAATACCAAAAAGTGTATTTGGTTTGCACAGCACAGCCATTTGACAGGGATGAAATTTCAGTTCAATGTATTTAGACTATGATACAAACACGAAATAAATCTTACAAGTGCATGTAGACAGAGCAGCCCTAGCCTATCTAATAAATAAATCAAACATTGAAACACACATAATGTTGACATAAATACAAGTAATGAAGGAAAGATAATTTCAATCTTTATCAAATGACACACATATCTGTTTTATACGGATTGATCATCATTTTTCTCGTTCGAAAACATTTGTTCAAATCTTGAAAAACCTTAAATCAGCAATTGCATGGACACATTGCATCCTGAAAAACAAATTTGAACCTTGTACAAATAAACAGAACCAACAGTTTTGCATCATAAGCATCCAGATTTCAAACAACATGATTAATGCTTCCATTTCCAAAACAAAAGCAATCATCCATTCCAATTTCAATAAACAATTATATCTAAACACAAGCTTAATAATCTTACAACAATAAAGGAACTATCGACACCGTCAGCTTCTAGTTCCTTTAATATGCTCCTTCCTTGAGCATCATCTGCAACCTAATTAAAAACACATATAAACAAACAGCTCAATCAAGTTTCACAATCGGACTTTGAAGTTTAAAATCATTATGGTCAGGAGGAATCCAATTGTCTTTGAGAGATATAAGTGTATTAGAGCATAAGATAACGAAGATAGTACCAAAGCTAAATGATTTGTAAACGTATTATATTATCATAGCAAAATATGTGTATCATGATGACATAATGAGGGCATGAAGCATATATTTGAATCAACTTCAAAATTAGATAGAAAGATAAATAGAACACAACACAATAGTACTTAATCTCATAATACACAGATAGCACAAGATGAAAGCAGCATAAATCACTATGACAAAAAAACGTTCTATAAGATTTACACATACTACATATAAATAGAAAAATGGCACAAGATGATATGAATAATAACATAGCAACATACAACTAAACAATGTTGATAAACAATCATGCATAATACATATATACAAATACAACAAATCCTTATAAACAACAAGATACGCGAATTTCCACAAAGAAACATGTAATTTTAGGAATTATTGAATTACCGTAATGATAATTGATAACTGAGGAGTTGAAGTGTTGACGAGATGCGAGTATTGGTGATTGAAGTTAGAAACAACATGAGATCAAGTTAGAAACATCATTTCCTAAACCCTAAGTGAAGTTAAAATCAGCTTCAACTCAAATCTCTGACTCTAAACAAACACAAAATCAAGTGAATCAGAAAATCGAATTGAAATGTACCAAGATTAATGTCACAGACTAACGAGAAAGTAGCATTAGTGATAGAATCAAATACCTCAATAAATTGAAACTGAAATCGACTTAAAAAGCTGAGAAAGATTTAAGGAATGAGAAGCGCAAATCAACGTAAATGAGAAGCGTTGAAGGTCCAGAAAGTTACGAAGAAGACGAAGTTGAGACAAACCCACACCTAATCGGAAAATTTTGGGAGCTATGAGTAATCGAGTGAAGTGTGAAGTGAAGATTGAAAGTGAGATTTACCGTTGAGTGTAAGATTTTCTGGCGATCTGAAAAATGGAGCTACGGAAATTCGCAGGAACACAAAGCGTGAAAGGTGAGAAATGAAATGAGAAAATAAAGGAAACAAATTAAATTGAAATTAAAATTAAAATTAAAATGAAATGATAATCTTACATGAAATGATAATCTTAAATTAAAATGAAATTAAAATTAAAATTAAAATGAGTTTATTTTAATACTTGTATACCTACGCAGGGGGATTGCTGGTAGTTGAAATCAAATTTAAGCCTTTCAATGGATTTGGATGTGATGGCATCTTCGTATGGAATCTTTTCAACACTGTCTTCTTAATCGAACTGCTACTTTACAATTGTTTTTCCACACTTTTTTTGGATCGATTGTTCAGTTGAATTCTTTTCGACACTATCTTATTGAAGGCTCTCCATTCCTTTCAGACTTATCCTTAATTTTTTTTTTGGCAAAATTACATGAGAGGCGTTATTTATATTATTTAGTTATAAAACATCCGCCTTATAATTTTTTGTTAAAGTCATTTATCTTTGAAATGTTATTATTTTTTTCATTTTTTATTAAACTAAAAAAATAAATTAGATGGACATTTTTATTCTAAAAAAAATGACTGGACATTTTTTTTTGTTTAAGGATGAAGATGATGATATTCATAAGCAATACAAAATTTTAAAAGTTATTAACATAGAATAAGAGAGTTGCGAGCAATTATGGACTGATGGAAAAATTTAAGAAAGGAGATGTATGCAAATTATAGTTTATTCGCTCCCATTTCTCTCAATCAATTTATTTATGTTTAGTAAGGATGACAACACAAACCGCATTCATGGGTATTCATTCGAATCCGTCATGATTAGGGCGGGAAAAATCCGCTTTAATTGAATGCAGGTGTGGGTACGGATTTTCCCGATATTAAAACTTGGAGGTGGGGACGAGTTTGAGGGTGTTGATATGCACTCCGCACCCAAACCCGTCCGCTAGTAATATTATTGTTATTTTTTAACTTTATAAATATGTATATATTCAATATTAAATAAAAATTATAATCATCTCTCTATAGACAATATGATTTTAATATTTTTTTTAATTTTATTATTTGTATAATAATAATTATTGTGCTATATTGATTATCCAGGAAATTCTATTATTTTAATTATTTGCTCCAGGAAATTCTGAAACTTTCCCATTAAATAAAATTTTCAAAACTTTCCATTAAATGAAATTTTTAAAACTTTCTATTTCGAAACTTTCCCATTATTATTATTATTATTATTATTATTATTTATTATTATTAATGTATTATTTATAATAAAAATAACTATTATTATTATTATTATTATTATTATTTATAATTAATTAATAATATTAATAATAATAATTATTATTATTATTATTATTTATTAATATTAATGTGAAAAACTCTATAATTTGAAGGATGAGATTATATCAAATGTATTTAAAAGCAAACCCATACCTAATCAAATCGAATTTTTTCATATAAATAAAGATGTGTTCGGGTAAATATAGCGGGTGCAGATTAATTGTCATCCCTAACTGTGGAACTTGTCTTACTTTTTTAATTTGTTTAAAAAACAATTCTACTTTATTTATATAAAAATAAAAACTATTTCATTTATATAAAAATAAAAACATAAAAATTGGTCTGCATTTGCCGCAGAGATTTCTTCGAAAATTCATTTAATTATGATAGATAAAAATTTATTGATATTGATAGATAAAATTTTAATTATGAAAACAATTTATTTAATTACTAAGTTCAAAATTAAATAGATAAATTTACCAAAACTCTTAATTCATTGAATTTAATAGACACTATATATACTATAAAATTTAAAAATTAAAATAATATTACTAGCGGGGGCGAGTTCGGGTCTTAAGTGGATATCAACACCGCAAACTCGTTTCTACCATGAATTTTAATTTCTGGAAAAACGACATGTTCGGATGAGTACTGCGGATGCGAATTATATTTTTATCCTAACCGTGAAACATATCTTACTTTTTTAATTTTTTTTTTAAAAAAATTCAACTTTATTTATATAAAAATAAAAACTACTTTTTATAAAAACATAAAAATTGGCATAAAAATTTACCTGCGGAATTTTCTAAGGAAAAGACACTAGTAGAGTTTGCTGCGGAATTTGCTACGGACGTTTCATGCGGAATTTTACCGCAGATAATTCCTAAGGAAAATGATGAATTTTGCTGCGGAAACGTGATCGCATGTAAATCCCCAGCAAACAAAAACATTACCTGCCGTTTTACCTGCGGAATATGTCACCGCAGGAAAATTCTTAAGAGAATTGTGGACCGCAAGAAAATCCTCACGTACTACCTGCGAATATAGTTCCGCAGGTAAAACGCTGATTTCTAGTAGTGATGGATGAACCCTCTAATTATGATCAGATATGTTTATTCAATTATGCATTATAATTATTATGCTCATATGTTTTGTTTTAAAAATTAGTTTAAAATTATTATCTTATAAAATGGAAAGAAAAAAAAAAAAGTTGTAGAACACTTGCATATTACTGAAGAAGATGGAAATTATGAAGGTAGTATTTTAATAGACCCAACTTTAATTTAGAAAATACAAAAGGAAGATTTAGACTTAACAAAAGATGCAAGTATAAAAGGGAAAGAAAGAATTGGAGGAATAATGAAAAGATTCAATGAAAAGAATCATTGAAAGTTACAATAGTAATCATGAGGGTGACAAAAGAGATCGATGCAATAGTAGAAGAGTGGTGTAACTTTTATGACATCATGTAAAGTTATTAATATATACACAAACTGAGTTTTTGATCAAAATATCCCTTTTTTTTTTCTTTCCAATATGCCCTACTTCCAGATTTGTTTACCAAAAAGTAGGGCAGATTAGTAAACAAATCTAGAAGTAGGGCATATTGGGAAGAAAAAAAAAGGGATATTTTGATCAAAAACTCACACAAACTCTTGTATAATAGTTTGAATAGTATTGGGACCTTTTGCGTTAGTTGAAGCAAGTTGTGTTAAACTAACATATATTTTCTTAAATTTACTTTATCCATTATCAATAAAAATAACTTATTCCTATATTTGTGTTTATATATTATCTCACTCAATTAACCAAACTCAAATTCATTTTAAATTATGATCGATATATATATGTTTATTTCATTTTTCCTTTTATCAACTTCATATGTTAGTATATAACTATAATTTAATAAAAAAAAGTATATAAGTATAACTATATATCATACTTAAATGTTTTGTTTATACATAAGTTTTTAAGAACTAGTTAGAATAATTATCTAATCAAAATGGAAAAACAAAGTGATATTGATTATTTACAAATTACTAAAGAAAATGGAAATTATAAGGGAAGTATTTTATTAAATATAACTTTATTTATACAAAAATAAGACTCGGATTTAACACAAAAAAATGGAAATTAGAGGAATAATAATTTTTTATTATAAAAAAAATATATTATGAAAACATAATTAATGAAATACCAACATACAAATCAGATGTCCAAAGACATACTTATACACAATTATTAAATAAAAAACATATATAGAGAATAAAATAGAAAAGTAATTATAGTCGAAGTAAGATAAAGATATATTCATATAGAAAAGCAATACAAATATGGATCAAGAAAAATATAATGTATTAGTATATATGTTAGGAGGTTAAGTTTGTTAGCTAAACTTGTTATTCCCCTTCTATATACATTATGGAATCTCTATTGTATATTTTCATTTATTCTTTCATAATAATAACAATTGATGAGGTATATTCAACATATATTTTTTTTAATTATCACAAAATAATACGGTATCAGCGTAACTTTTTTTTTTTCTTCTTCTGCGTTTCCACTCTTTACCTTTCCTTTCCTTTACCTTTCTCCTTCACCGTCACAATGGTGGATGAACACAAAACTTCATCTTCTGATTCAGAAATTCCCCCTTCTTTCAATGCTACTTTTTCTTCATCCAAAATATCAATATTAAATTCGCGAAGGCCATATTATTTGCATCCCGACGAGAGCCCCAGTGCAACTTTAGTTTCGGTTCTTTTAAATGACAACAATTATCACACATGAGCAAATTAATGCGTCGCGCTTTTTCATCAAAGAGCAAAATTCAGTTTATCATTGGCAACCTGCCTCAGCCCTTACCCACGAATCTAGATTTTGAGGTTTGGGAAAGATGCAATAACATGGTCATCTCTTGGATAACAAAAACCCTTTCTCCCTATATATCCAGAGCACCATCTGCATTGATTCAACATCAGAGTTATGGTTTGATCTCTGTGATCCTTTCACTCAAGGAAATCATTTTCGATCTCTTCTGTGATCTCCATTCAATTAAGCAAGATGAACGTTCTTTGTCTACCTATTTCACCGATTTGAAGATTCTTTGGGATGAATTGGAGGATCTTCGCCAACACCATCATGCACATGCCCTATTCCTTGTTCTTGCAAGCTCAGCATATCAGTTCATGATTTCAAGCATCAAAGGAATATCACTTGTTTTCTAAACCGTTTGAATGAAAATTACAATAACGTTCGCACACAGATTTTATTCATGGACCCTTTACCTTACATTAGCAAGGTGTATTCTCTTGTTGTTCAACAAGACCTTGTTCCCGATTCGAGCAATAATCCTCTTGACATTTCTGCTATTTTAAAAATCATTACTTCTAACAATTCCGGTCAAGGTCGTGGGCAATCCCATCATGGTCGTGGATGTGACTATGGTCAGCCTCGTCCCTCTATGTTTTGTACTTGTTGCCATAAGAATAATCACACAGTAGACACATGTTATTTCAAATATGGCTTTCCATCGGGTTATCGTAAAAACCAATCTTCCAATTCGTCTTCAACAAATCATTCCAAGAATCCTTCTCTCTCCCAACCTACATAGCAGCCCGATTCCTACAATCATCTTAGCAAAGAAGATTATCTAATTTTGATTAATCTACTTCATAAATCTAAATATGATGTTGCAACTTCTTTCGGAACCAAGAATTATGTCCCAGATCAATCCAATCACGTAGTATCAAGTATTTCCAATACAGGTTTCGTTTCTAAACCTCTTTCTCTATGGATTATGGATTTGGGGGCTACAGATTATGTTTGTCTCTTTATCAAATGTTTTTCTTCAATTAAATAAACTGAACCAATTTCTATTATTTTTTCAAATGGTTATTCTATTCTTGCACATTTTTCAAGACATATTTACTTTACTTCTAATCTTTACTTGCAAAATATGTTGTTTATTCCTCAACTCAATTTTAGTTTAATATCTATTTCTAAGAACTTTTGTACAATTCAGAATTTGCATACACAGAAGACGATTGGGCATGTGGAGCATCGTAATAGCCTTTATATTCTTGATCATATTTATGCCTCTGCTATAGTTTTTCCTACTGAATCTGATCCTGTTTCTAATGACCATTGTAATGCCTTTGTTAATGTTACTTTACCAAATGAATTTGATGTTTGGCATTTTAGGTTTGACCATCCATCAATAACTGTGTTACAACAAATGTGTAAACAATTTCCTTACATTTCAGTTAATAAAAATATGATTTGTGACTCTTGTCATTTGGGAAAAATGTCTAAACTCCTCTTTCCCCTTAGTGAAAGTGTTACTTTATATATTTTTGATCTTATACATGTTATTTGGGGACCTATTATTGTCCCTTCTTTTGATGGTCATCAATATTTTCTAACTATTGTTGATGATTATTCAAAATTTACTTGGTTATTTTTAATGAATGCTAAATTTGAAACTCGTATGCTCCTTCAAAACATTGTTTCCTTTGTTTCAACATAATTCAATACAAAAGTCAAGAAAATCCACAGTGATAATGGTCTTGAATTCCATATGCCTCATTTTTATTCTAGTTTGGGCATATTGCATCAAACCTTTTGTGTTGGGACACCCCGACAAAACTCAATTGTTGAAAGGAAACATTGTTATCTTTTTAATGTGACTAGATCACTTATTTTCCACTCTAAATTACCAAAGAATTTTCGGTCTTTTACTATTAATCATGTTGTTTTTCTTATTAACAGGTTAACTACCCCTGTTTTACATAATAAGACCCCTTTTGAAATGTTATATAAACAAACTCCTACTTATATGGATTTGAAGGTTTTTTGGATGTCTTGCTTATGCTTTCATTTTGCTTATTCATAGAACTAAACTTGATCCAAGGGCCACCAAGTGTATTTTCCTTAGATTTAGAGAAGGAACTAATGGTTATTTGATGTTTGATTTACATACTCATGCCACCTTTTTTTCTAGGAATGTAGTTTTTTATGAACATATTTTTCATATGCTAATCCTAATTTTACTTCCTTGCATATTAATGATGATTCTCATGATTCCTTTCTTTTGTTTGATGATACTGATATGCTTTTGCCTAATAATGTTTTTGTTAATAACTCCATTAAAGATAGTACTACTCTTGCTCCAACTCCTTCATCTAGTCTTGATACTAGTCCTAACAATTTACATACTTCTTCTATCTTTGATTTTTATGAGTATTAAGATACTTTTTGTAGGTCTTCAAGGTATAAAAAGGCTCCTACTTACAAGATTTTGAGTATAATTTTGCACATGTTAGGCACCATAAGTCCAATATATTATATCCTTTATCCCATGTCTTATCTTATTCAAAATTTTCATCTTCTTTCTATCATTTTTTCCCCTCTATTTCTGCTATTCATAAACCTACCAGCTTTAAACAAGCTATCACAGACAATAATTGGGTTCAGGCCATGCAGTTTGAGCTAACAGCCCTCAATCAGAACAACACTTGGACTCTTACTAAGTTGCCACATGGTAAGAAGCCCATAGGTTGTCGATGGGTTTATAAGGTAGAATATAAAGCTGACGGTTCTATAGAACGTTATAAGGCACGTCTTGTTGCCAAAGGTTTTAACCAAATTGATGGAATTGATTATTTTGATACTTACTCACCTGCAGCCAAGCTCATTACCGTAAGACTCTTACTTGCTCTTGCATCATCTCATAATTGGCATTTGCATCAGTTAGATGTTCACAATGCTTCTTTACATGGAAATTTAGAAGATGAAGTCTATATGCAATTTCCCCTAGTTTATTGGCTCATAATCCAAATATTGTTTGCAAACTTCAAAAATCTCTTTATGATTTGAAATAGCCCAGTAGGCAATGGTTTGCTAGACTTTCCTCTGCTCTCATTTCAAAAGGGTATACTCAATCTAATTTAGATCATTCTTTATTCATTAAATCCATTTCCTCATCCTTTACTGCCTTATTGATATATGTTGATGACATCATAATTTATGGACTGTTGATGACATCGTTGAAATATCCAAAATTAAATCCTTTTTGAACTGTTCTTTCAAAATTAAAGATTTGGGCCACTTGAAATACTTTCTTAGCCTTGAAATTGCTAGGTCCAAATCTGGTATACATATTTCCCAAAGAAAGTATACTTTAGAAATTTTATCTGATTTGGTATGCTTGCCTCTAAACCATGCTTTGTACTTATGCAAAAAAAAATCTAAATTCAGCAAGGATTTAGGCCAAATTCTCACTAATCCAACTTCTTACAAGAGACTCATTGGAAAGCATATCTACTTGACAAATACGCGGCCAGATATTAGCTCTGCAATACAACAACTTTCCTACAAAATTTCATTATGACGCTGCCATACAAATTCTCTATTATCTCAAATTATCACCAGCCCAAGGCATTATGTTGTCTTCTTCATCCTCTATTCGGCTCAAAGCTTTTTGTGACAGTGATTGGGCTAGCTCCCCTGATACTAAGTGCTCCGTGAGTGAGATTTGCATCTTTTTAGGTGACTCTCATTTCATGGAAGTCCAACAAATAACCAGCAGTTTATAAATTTTCTTCTGAGGCGGAATATAGAGTCATGGCGTCAACGGTGTGTAAAATCCAATGGCTCACTTACCTCCTTAATGACTTCAAGTTGCCGACTATTGAACCAGCCCTGTTGTACCGTGATATTCAGTCTGTAAGGTATATCGTGTCTAGTTCTTCATTCCATGAGCGTACTAAACATATTGATTTGGACTGCCATATTGTTAGAGAAAAATTGCAACAATGACTATTTCATCTTCTCGCTATTTCTACTCATCTTCAGTTGGCGGATATTTTTACAAAGGCCTTAGATCCTTCATCTTTTCATACTCTTATTTTCAAGTTGGGCTTAACTACTATATGTGGCCCAACTTGGTGGGGGATATTAGTTATATCTGTTAGGAGGTTAAGTTTGTTAGCTAAACTTGTTATTCCCCATCTATATAAATTATTGAATCTCTATTGTATATTTTCATTAATTCTTTCATAATAATAACAATCGATGAGGTATCTTCATGATATTTTCTTTCCAATTATCACAAGATAATATAATTGGTACCTGACACAGATCGACTAACTATAAAATTTTAAAACAAAGAATTTAATTGCACATCCAATTTTTTTTAGTTTGAAAAAATTATTATTTTTAATTGTTTAAATTATATATTTCCTTACCTCACCATAATTTATATTTTGTGTACTCTATTACAAATATGGCAATTAACCAAATATCTAAACATCTATTTTTATAATGAAAGTTTTAGTAAGTAATAAATTATTATATAGAAAATAAGTATATTAACTACTAATTGACTTCCTAAAAAAAATGCTACCAATCGATTAAACCGGGGGTTTCTACATTAATGTAAAGTTCTCCCCAAAAATTTGAATAATACAACAATTAATATACCACAACTTGAACTGCACCATTCCATTTGACCAAAATAACAATTTGTACTAAACTTGTTTCATAAGTAACTAACACATCCTATGATGTGGAATTGAGTTGATTCCACAATTGATTTGATGAATAATTTATTAAGTGATTTCTTCACATAAAGTAATAAATGAAAGGGGAAAAAGAATCAAAGAAAAGTTAGATTAAGAAAATTGATAAGTCAATTAGAAATCACCACAAGGAAGTCATTGATAAAATTCAAGCAAGTTCTAATCCAAGAATTCAAAAAGAAGACATATCTTACTTAATATTCTCATTAAGAGAAAACTTTAATTCATTTCAAACTGGTCTCATTGAAGTTACACAAATGCATATTTATAGTAAGACTATCTCTAAATCTAAAT
This sequence comes from Cicer yamashitae, assembly GCA_037974755.1. Taxonomy (NCBI): domain Eukaryota; kingdom Viridiplantae; phylum Streptophyta; class Magnoliopsida; order Fabales; family Fabaceae; genus Cicer; species Cicer yamashitae. Next base: position 14,656,554 of record JBBPBQ010020323.1, read on the forward strand.
TAATCTATTTTGGGCTTACATCATATTCTTCTAAAATAAACTAAATGTAAGGAAACAAAGTTTTTTCACTTATATATCAACTAAATCTAGATTAAAACTATTATAATTTCAAATTAAAGCAAACTAAAAATTATTATAAATCAAATTAAAATAAATAAAATTCATCTTAATTTATTAAAATATAGATATTTTCATGTTCTTGAGATCTTTATTGTGTTGCTATGTTGAGATTGCTAATCTCAAAGTTTGTACTAGTTCATCCAATTTAATATTGTATCCATCACCCATCTGCATTATATATATTCATAGGAAGTCAGAATGTCATGTTAACCTCATTTAATACATGAATAAAAACATAGGAAAATAGAAAGTTAAATTAGCAATAAAAGCTTAGATCAAAATTATAAAATTTATCTTTTAATTCGGTCTCATCAAATTTAGTGACGAGGGAATTAAAAATGAACTCATTTATTTTCTAATTTTAAATTTTAATCACTAAGTCTATTATTTTTTTCTAGCTAGTAGTGATCAATTAAGCAGGTCCAATAAAATAAGTCTTTGTTTCATTTTCACCTTCGGATATTGTTCCCCATCTCCTTTTGGATTTGGGCCCTGTGTTTTCTTAAATGAACTAAACTATTTTAAAAAAATCATGTAACTTTCAAAGAAAAACATACCTCAAAACAATTATAGACCCAAATGGGAATGTACAACAGCTTGAAATAGGAATTGGGGAATTTCACGAGGATTATACCATGCACCCCCACACATATACCTGTCACCCCTTCAAGACACATGAAAATACAATTTTATCCTTTTAACAATTTATAATAAGTTTCAAAATTGATAGTTTCAGAAGTTTTAAATTTTCGAAACTTTCGGAAGTTTCAAATTTTCGAAACTTTCGGAAGTTTCAAATTTTCGAAATAAGGATTACATTTCGAAAATTTGGAAAGTTTCGACATTTTCCAAATCTGGAAAATTTCGAAAGTTTCCAAATCTAGAAATTTTCGAAATAAGGATTACATTTCGAAAATTTGGAAAGTTTCGAAATTTTCCAAATATGGAAAGTTTCGAAATTTTCAAATATGGAAAGTTCCGAAATTTTCTTATTTCGAAAGTTTTGAATTATTTGAAAGTTTCGAAAATTCTGAAATTTTCTATTTCGGAAGTTTCGAATTGTTCGAAAGTTTTGAAAATTCTGAAAATTGTTATTTCGAAACTTTGGAAACTTTCGAATATTTTGAAAAGAGGGGTGACAAAATGAGAAGTTAAAAAAGTTGAATATTTTATAAAGGGCAAAATTATATTTTCACATTGATTGAGGGGGTGACAGGTTTAGATGTGGGGGTGCATGGTATAATCCTCGAATTTCACCAATCCATGTTCCAGGTGGGCTAAGCCCATATCTAGCTAGGGTATGGGCTACACAATTGCCCTCCCTTTTAACATGATTGTAAACAAGATAGATGAAAAATCACGTAAAATTTGAGTAAGAAAATAATATCCCTAATAATAATAATTTATAGATTTAAAAAAAAAACACACAAGTGAGTCAAACTCCAAATATTTACTCGAAAACTTAACTCAATAAGAATGAGTTATCTCACTTATATATCTTTCAATATTTATTTTTTCAACCAACGTGAGACTTTTTAAATCACATATTTGATACGAACACAATCTCCATTACTATTAATAATTGATCTTGGTATATTTTTTAATAATATATATAGATGAAAATATCAAATGAGAGTTTTTTTATAATGAGAATGTGAGGGGAATAAATCTTACTAATTGATTAAGTTATAAATGGTTAAAATTAAAACAAAAGTTATATGACTTTTTAAGTGATTATATGACACTTTTAATTATAACTACTCATGACTGAATTAAAAAAAAAAAAAAAAAGATTATTTTGAGGAAATATTATGTACCTGGGCAATGATGGTGATGTCAAGATTGGATTTTCCAAATCGCAAGACACTACTATTGACTAATGAGAGATGAAGATTTTCAAGGTGGGTAAGTATTTTGAGCATGACATCCTTTTTTTTCTCACAATGGATTATGATGAGAACTTCTTTTTGTAACACTCTTGCTTTGACCTCAGGAAGAATATTACTTGTTCCACTATTGTAGTCATGTGAATTAATTTTGCAAGAGGCAGTATCTTTGTTGCTACAAATGTTGTTGGATCCAACTTCTTGTTCTAGCTCTCTCACACGTTCTTGAAGTTGTTTCACATAGTTTTTTACTTTCTCAATGATCGAAGTATCATCCATCTACAAATTAATATATGGCTATTAATTCCTTCATGAAAGAATTTCACATTAGTAAAAGAAATTTGTTTTCGACTGTACTCTTCAATTAATTAATATTATGTACACTACTTTTAAAAATATGAATTTCGATTTTACGATTATGATAATAAAAAATATATCAATAATTAACATAAATAATTTTAAAAAAATGATTATTATCTTTTTTCTATTCATTGTATTTTTTATATGTATATAAAATTCATAAACGACGCTCATTTTAAAACGGAGATAGTATAAAATATAGTAATATATGCATTATATATATACTTTTTGCCTCTGCAAGAAAAAACAAATAGAATATATACTTTTTATGTTATTTTTTTCATATTGAATTTGTATTTAAACTCAATATATATTGTTCAAGTCAATTGTGAATGGCGGTGGTACTTTCGGGACCACAGTGATGTTGTCATATGTTGTTTTTTTGTGTTTTTTATACCTTTTAAGCGAGGTAGTCGTGCTCATGAATCTTCTTCATAAAAATGGTTGAAATGATTTTTGTTGGAATGTGATTCTTCATTGGTATCTTATCTTCTTGACTTTTTCATCCTTTGATCTTATTCCTTTTAAATTACGAATCAAATGAGGTAACTATTTACTTTTACTCTCTTCTATACAATTTAAGCTCTCACATATTTTTTAGGAAGAAAACTCTCGTGCAGCAAGTTGGATATATTATTTGAGAATAAAGAGAGTACATTGAGAGTATATAATTATTTTATATTACCATTAAATCATAACTCACAGCGACATCAAATAATTAAATGAGTATTATTGATTTAAAAATTATACAATATAGATTGGATATTTAAAATTGAATTACAGTGTAAAACTGTACTACCTTTACACTCATATTTTTTTGGGGTTCATTTCAATGCATCATTTGGTGGTATTTCGATTCCCTCTTTTATTGGTCCACCTTTTTATCGCTTTTCTTAATGTTTTTGTTTGTTCTTTTATGTGTCATGTTATTGTCTCCAAAAATTTGTTCTCCTAAATAGTAAGTTTTTCTGTTTAGATAAGTGCTATCAACCTAATTAGAATGACTAATCTTCCTGAGCTTACTAGTTTTTGCTTAAAAACTTTAAAAATGCCTTTTAATTATAAGCAAATTTTTGCTAGCGGATTTCATTCCAACATTTTAACAGAGACATCTAATGATTTAATTTCATTATTTCCTCTACTCTTGAATTTTTTATTAAAATAACATATTGTTGCTTTTAAAATACAACCCCACACATATAAAGAGTGATATCAATATATTTTTTAACATATTTATTTTTATTAATTGAAATTTATATAGATCTCATCAAAACACGTGAATTTTATATAAATTTAATAGAATTTATATATATTAATTAATTAATTAAAGAGAGTATATTAAAAAGTTATTACCTTCTATTTAAAGTCTTTTTTTTAACCCAAATACCTTATATTTTCAGTCTCTTAAAATGCATATAATTAATTGAATTGAATGAGCAAATTAAACTGTTACACTGCACGGAAAGCTCATCCGCACATGGGATATCTAGTATCTACCTTTCATTTGATTTTTATTTTGTTTTACAAATTTTCTTCCTAATTTATCTTTCTTTCCTATTTTTTTATTCAAATTTATTTATCTACTTATCTGTCCTCATTTATCTATCTTTCCTTTTTTTTTTTTTGACAAGTTTTAAACGGAAATGGGTCATCTCTATTTTCTTTTACCGTTATTAAATTTTTAAAGTATAATGATGACTAGAATTATGAGAAAGAACAAATAGATAAAACATTTCACTATGTGAGCAAAAGAAAGAAATCGAAGAATCTTTAAAAAATCGAAGAATCTTTAAAAAGTCATACGCATTGCGTAGTTTCAAAGGAAGGAGGCATGTTATATTGGTTCTATTTCTTAGTAATTAATAACATTCAACAATTAAAACTATTTCTTAGTAATTAATAACATTCAACAATCAAAAATATTTTAAGTTTGTATTTAATTTTTACTTCTCTTTAATACTTTTTTGTTGAATTATTGTGAGATGTGGTTCAATTATTAGTTTTGATACGTGTTTGAGACGAAGATATTTATAAATAATATCAACTTCTAAAAAATGATTTAAGAGTGGAACTTTAGTATTTTTAATAAAAAATATATTTTGTAATAAAAAATAAATATAATATTTTATTAAAATAGTTAGGTCCACCTTTTGGCCAAGTTCATATTAGACAAATCCAAATAAACATATCACTAGGAGAGTTGAATGCATAACTCCTTGTAGATCTCTAAGAAAAAACAACACAATTGTGTTGTTTATTCTTATCTTCTTCGTATGTCTCGCAATAATTATTATATTATAAAAATAATATTTGTTCAATAAAATAGTATCTTTTAAATTTGAATATAATTTTTATTTTCAATTATATATCCTCTAATTAATTGATATTAATTATGTGTATCACTAATTATAATTTATTATTCATTTATTTTATATTTATAATAATTGAAACACGTCAATAGTTAATAAATATAATTTAATAAAATTATTTTTTTCTTTTTTAATTTTATTTAATAATATCTTTTTTAATCAGCTGAAATAGTATAATTTGACAATTATTATGAGATGAAAGGAGTAATCAAAACAACAGGTAATAACATGCAAATAAATTGTAGTTAATTTGAGTGTAAATATATATTAAGTAAATTTATTTTTATAAAAGAAAAGAAATTAAAACTAAATTCAATTTAATTGCTACAAACCTTCTTCAAGCCAGGCATGGTGGCTGAAAGTGCAAGCAATTTCTCTGCGACTTCCCTCTCATTTGTTCTATTTCTTCTCTCTCTATCGGTGGGATTTCCACTCTCACTACAATAATGATCCTCATCATCATCACACATAGATTCATATTCTCCATCTTCAAATATGACGTCATCCCTTATTTCCTAAAACAACAAATTAAAGATAGTCATATAATATACTCTAAGCAATTACAAAAAAATAAATAAATATATATACTCTAAGCATTAACAACTTATTATCGAAAAAAAAAATCTAAGCAACACACACATGAGACACAATATTATCGTGATTAATTCATAATAATTTGTAGCATATATATGTACTATATCTATATTTATATGAGTGGTAAAATTAATTGCTCTTACCAAATCAGAATCAGAAGGCCAATTTTCTCCCGACTCCTCCATTAATCTTGTGGTAAAATGCTATTTTTGTTGTAAAAAAAAGGGTAATTAAAATGATATAATAAAAATTAATTTGTGGAAGAAATATGTAGTTACTATTGTGTTTGTGTATGTGGAAGAATGAAAGGATATGTGAATAAGAGGTTGTAGTTAATATATAATAGAGAAAGATTAAAAGAAGAAAAACAAAAAAACGAGATTCAATTTTGGTGTTCTAAATTGAAGGGTAGGGTAGTTGAGGTTTTGTTTTTGAAAGTAGGTAGATGAGTTTGTGAGGTGAGTAATATGGTGAGTGGAGTAACCCACTTCATCATCAACATACGTACGATGAATTAATGAACATATATAAGAAAATATATATTAATATATATAAGAAAGTAAGTTCAAATCGATTAAGATAAGAAGAGCAACAATACAACAACTTGTGATTGATAGTATTATGGGATGGCCACGTATATACACTCCGCCGCATGACCCCACTTTATATATACATAACTATTTTGATGAAAGTGTATAAATATCTCACTAATATATGCGGTTTTTTAATTTAATTTTCGTTAACATTCTAATCTTTTATTTTTCTTTTTCTCAGTTTTTTATTTTAATTTTAAGTGATAATTTGATCTTTTATGATTTAAAATATCAATAATGTTATCCTTTTTTTTCTGCTTATCAAAAATTTCAAACAAAACCCATAAAATTAATTATCATCTAAAAAACCAATACCTTTGATGGGTCCGAATTCTTCCATAACTTGTACAACGTAGTAAGAGTAGTTTCATTAACAATTCTTGGTTCCCAGCAAGTCTCCAAGAATTTTAAATGTTCTCACATGTAACAAGTACTAAACTTGTTTTAAATCAAAGTATAGGAAATTTCCACATAGAAATTGGTATCCCTAAAGTCTCCACCTCAAATAATTTAGTCAAATATATTCAGCCATGTTTACGTAAGTGGCTAAAATAAAACATTTCGAAGATTCCATTTCATGAATAAAAAACAAAAAAAAAATTATAATAAAATTAGAAGATTAAAAGTCGTTCTATATTTTTTGGAAAAGAAATTGTTGAATCATATAAAAGTAATTTTTTTTCAGTAATATACCTAATCCATAAATAAAAAATATTGGAAATTACAATAAAAGATACCGAAATTTTGAATTTTAGTAGTTTTCTTTTTACGGTAAATTTTAGTAGTTTTCTGTTTGAATGGATGAATTTTAGTAGTATTTTTTTGTAATTTTTTTAAAAAGTAGTTGTTTGTTTACTAGTGTTATAGCACGAAACACGCGAACCACGCTGCCATCCCATGCTTCCGACATGGTCGCTCTATGGTTGACACGTGTAAAACTGAAAGGCGTAGATGCAAGTTGCATGTTTAACAAGTATAATATTAATAATATACACATATCAAAGTTAATGATATATCTTATCCGTATAAGTTATTTTGCCTATATTGCACCTGTCCGTGTGGTTTCTTAACTTAATTTCGATTAATTTTAGTTTTTGATTTTTTTTTGATTTGGTCATTTATTCTTTATTTGATATTATTAAAGACGAAAATATGAGTTTATTTAAAGATTTAAGTTATGAATTTGATGAAATTTGTATTATATTGAAAATGATAATTAATTTTATGGGTTTTGTTTGAAATTTTTGATAAGCAGAAAAAAAAGGATAACATTATTGATATTTTAAATCATAAAAGATCAAATTATCACTTAAAATTAAAATAAAAAACTGAAAAAAAGAAAAATAAAAGATTAGAATGTTAACGAAAATTAAATTAAAAAACCGCATATATTATGAGATATTTATACACTTTCATCAAAATAGTTATGTATATATAAAGTGGGGTCATGCGGCGGAGTGTATATACGTGGCCATCCCATAATACTATCAATCACAAGTTGTTGTATTGTTGCTCTTCTTATCTTAATCGATTTGAACTTACTTTCTTATATATATTAATATATATTTTCTTATATATGTTCATTAATTCATCGTACGTATGTTGATGATGAAGTGGGTTACTCCACTCACCATATTACTCACCTCACAAACTCATCTACCTACTTTCAAAAACAAAACCTCAACTACCCTACCCTTCAATTTAGAACACCAAAATTGAATCTCGTTTTTTTGTTTTTCTTCTTTTAATCTTTCTCTATTATATATTAACTACAACCTCTTATTCACATATCCTTTCATTCTTCCACATACACAAACACAATAGTAACTACATATTTCTTCCACAAATTAATTTTTATTATATCATTTTAATTACCCTTTTTTTTACAACAAAAATAGCATTTTACCACAAGATTAATGGAGGAGTCGGGAGAAAATTGGCCTTCTGATTCTGATTTGGTAAGAGCAATTAATTTTACCACTCATATAAATATAGATATAGTACATATATATGCTACAAATTATTATGAATTAATCACGATAATATTGTGTCTCATGTGTGTGTTGCTTAGATTTTTTTTTTCGATAATAAGTTGTTAATGCTTAGAGTATATATATTTATTTATTTTTTTGTAATTGCTTAGAGTATATTATATGACTATCTTTAATTTGTTGTTTTAGGAAATAAGGGATGACGTCATATTTGAAGATGGAGAATATGAATCTATGTGTGATGATGATGAGGATCATTATTGTAGTGAGAGTGGAAATCCCACCGATAGAGAGAGAAGAAATAGAACAAATGAGAGGGAAGTCGCAGAGAAATTGCTTGCACTTTCAGCCACCATGCCTGGCTTGAAGAAGGTTTGTAGCAATTAAATTGAATTTAGTTTTAATTTCTTTTCTTTTATAAAAATAAATTTACTTAATATATATTTACACTCAAATTAACTACAATTTATTTGCATGTTATTACCTGTTGTTTTGATTACTCCTTTCATCTCATAATAATTGTCAAATTATACTATTTCAGCTGATTAAAAAAGATATTATTAAATAAAATTAAAAAAGAAAAAAATAATTTTATTAAATTATATTTATTAACTATTGACGTGTTTCAATTATTATAAATATAAAATAAATGAATAATAAATTATAATTAGTGATACACATAATTAATATCAATTAATTAGAGGATATATAATTGAAAATAAAAATTATATTCAAATTTAAAAGATACTATTTTATTGAACAAATATTATTTTTATAATATAATAATTATTGCGAGACATACGAAGAAGATAAGAATAAACAACACAATTGTGTTGTTTTTTCTTAGAGATCTACAAGGAGTTATGCATTCAACTCTCCTAGTGATATGTTTATTTGGATTTGTCTAATATGAACTTGGCCAAAAGGTGGACCTAACTATTTTAATAAAATATTATATTTATTTTTTATTACAAAATATATTTTTTATTAAAAATACTAAAGTTCCACTCTTAAATCATTTTTTAGAAGTTGATATTATTTATAAATATCTTCGTCTCAAACACGTATCAAAACTAATAATTGAACCACATCTCACAATAATTCAACAAAAAAGTATTAAAGAGAAGTAAAAATTAAATACAAACTTAAAATATTTTTGATTGTTGAATGTTATTAATTACTAAGAAATAGTTTTGATTGTTGAATGTTATTAATTACTAAGAAATAGAACCAATATAACATTTGCCTCCTTCCTTTGAAACTACGCAATGCGTATGACTTTTTAAAGATTCTTCGATTTTTTAAAGATTCTTCGATTTCTTTCTTTTGCTCACATAGTGAAATGTTTTATCTATTTGTTCTTTCTCATAATTCTAGTCATCATTATACTTTAGTGAAATGTTTGATTTATAACTATGTTAAATAGTCCATAGGTGTGCAACTAGCAAAATATGATATCGTGAAAGAGATTTGGGATAATTAGAAACGTTTGTACGTTTAGTCTAACTTTGCAAAATGGTATCAGTTGGAAAATGATATTAGGACCCTTAAGCAGGACAATATGACCATCCGAGAATTCTATTCGGAAATGACTAATTTGTGGAATCAATTGGCTCTTATGCAATCAACTTAGTTGAAAGCTGTCAAAGTGTACATTGATCAGAGATAGGAGCAATATCTGGTTTGGTTTCTAATGGTTCTTCGTGATGATTTTAAGGGCCTTCGTGGGGGTATTTTGCATTGTACTCTTCTTCCCTTTGTTGAATCAATAATTAGTGAATTGTTGGCTGAAGAAATCAGACTCAAGACCCACTCCACTATGTCAGATAAGGGAATTATCTTCACTCCTCCATATGTTTTTGTTGCTCCTGTTCAAAAAGGAAAGCATCAAGGGAGAGGTGGGCTTGATAATGATGAATGTGCTTTTTGCAAAGAAAAAGGTCATTGGAAAGCACAGTTTCCGAAATTGAGGAGATCACACAAGAAGAACTTTAGGGGTCCATCATCCAATATTATTTCTCTTACTCCTTCTATCATTGGCTCTAGTTCTAGTTATGTATACTTATCTGAGATTGCTTCTCAAATATTTGTTATTGCAGAACAACTTCAAAAACTTCTTGCCACTCGGTCACATGCCATGTATGCCTCCTCTGCTAAAGGTTTGAACTCCTCTAGTATGTCAGGTATATATCCTTCCATATGAATTCTTGATTCTAGAGCATCGCCCCATATGTCATATGATGATAAATTTTTTGTATATGTGAATCCATGTCTCAATAATGTCGGTTATGACTATTGGTGGCACTTTTATGCCATAGCAATCATTGGTTCTATCTCCACACTTATCTTTTTATGATGTTTATTATATTCCTAATCTCACTTTGAGTCTTGCTTCTGTTAGTCAATTGTGTGATTTCAGTTATTTAGCTATATATTCTTCCACTTCTTGTTATGTGTAGGATCAGCATTCCGATAGACTTTATGTTTTGAATGACCTGCGAGTGATATTGCAGCCTCAACATACACTGCTGATTTATTATCTGATTTTCGTTTGAATTCTTTGTCTTCTAGTTTATTTATGGCATTCTCTCCTTATACATGTTTCTACTTCTAGATTAAAACATTAGGCGTCTACTACAGCTTTAAGAACGTTATAGACCATGATATTTCAGATTGTTGTGGATTTAAACTTAATAAATTTTCAACTTTACCGTTTAGTAAAAGTGTTTCCGTTTCATAAGCACCTTTTGATTTAGTTTGTTATGATGTTTGGGGTCCATCACATGTTTTCACCAGAGGTGGATCTAGATATTATGTTTTGTTTAATGATGATTACACTCGTTATTGTTGGGTTTATCTTATGAAAAATCATTCTAAATCTTTTGATATTTATCATATGTTTTCGTGCTATGGTAAAGACTCAACATAATGTTGTTATAGACTATTTTCGTTTTGATTTAGGTGGTGAATATACCTCTAATAAATTCTCTGAATTACTTGCTTATGGTGGCACCCTCCCACTACACATTTTGTACTAATACTCCTCAACATAATAAAGTTGTTGAAAGGAAACACCGTCATATTATTAAGACTGCTTGTTCCCTTTGTTGTTTGCTTCGGCCACCAATGAGTTTTGGGGTGAAACAGTTCTTACTGTTGTCCATGCTATTATAGAATCTCATCGTTTATCATATCAGGTTTGTCTCCCTTTGAAAAATTGTATGTTTCTATCCATGATTACTCCTCTTTGAAAGTCTTTAGTTTTACCTTTTTTTTTTCGTCCACAAGTAGAACGCAGTAAATTGTCTTCTCGTTCTGTCATAAGTAATTTTCTTGGTTATGGGGATAGTCAAAAAAGTTGTTGTTGTTATGATCCTTATGTTTCTGACTCTATTTCATCTAAATATTATGTGTTATAAATACTTAATTAATTAACTAAATTTTTCAAAGTCATAATATATAGGTTAAAAAGAGCTAGTTAAGGTTCTTAAGCCCTAACTCAACTAACAAATGTCAATATTGTTAGGTCGAGTGTCTTGTCTCGGGTTCGAATTCAGGATATCACAATCGTGTAAGTTAATTATGGTAGAATTTATCATCTCTTCTAAGACTAAAAAAAAGAGCTAGTTAAGTCACTTTGATTGTGACATCTAGAGATGTTAATAAAGCTCTAAATTTCAAAGTCCTTTTTAAAAAGAATTCTCTTAAGCTCCTTGATATTAGACTCTCTATTAAGATAATTTTTTAAAGTCCCGGCTCATTATTTGATTATTTTTTGTGGACTTAAATGAGATGACTCATAGGCATAATGTTTTGCCGATTGAGAGTTTTTCTTAAACAAAATTTCGAAATTTGTTTTTCTTAAAAAAGTATCAAAAACAAAATATCTCAAAAAAATTGAAAACTTTTTTTCTCAAAAAAATTGAAAAATATTTTAAATCATTTTTTCTTCAAATACTTTTTTTTTTGTTTGAAAAACTTTTGAAATCTTTTTTTGGTCGGAAAATAATCAAACTTTTTTCTAGGAAAATAATCAAACTTTTTTTCAAAAAAATCGAAAAATACATTTGAAAAAAGTTGATCTATAGACACCCACATAATTTTGAGATTTTTTTAGCTATAAAATTGTTTAACTCCTTCAATATACGAATTAAACTTGATAAGTAGTGAATTTGAGAAATTTTCACCTAAAATAACATCAACATCTTAAAGAAGAAAAATATAGTATAACTTTAATATATTTGTGTGTATAAAGGATAGAGAGCGGTGACTAAAATATGGAGTAAAATATGAAGCGAAAGATGACAAAGAAATATGAATTAAGAGAGAGAAAGTCACTCTTTTATCAATTAGGTTTTTATTGTTAATCAATTAATTATAATTAAAAGAAAAAAAATGATTATTTTTCTTATCTTTTCGCAATCATCTAATCAATTGTAAGAAGCGTGAGTATTTGATAAACATAAACTACAAAATATAATAAAACTATTACAATTAAAAAATGACAAAAAAATAAAAACTGTGGTGGGTGGTGTTCAAAACTTGATAAAAATATCATGATTTGTTTTTTTGCAGGCATTATAGTTGTGTTATTGTCTTCGGCAAGTAGCCTAAATTCTTTGTTTTTTTTATGAATGACCATAATTACACTTCTAATTTCAAGGTGAAGCAACCTGACAAAATTTCTCAATCAAGCACAATAAACAAACTGAGATGAGATTGTTGTTGTCTTCGTACAGAATATGAGAGCTGTCAAAATATGGTAACTAGAACAGCCTGTCCCAAAAAGCCCAAATAAATTTTAATCCGAAACTATAAAAGGATATTTTAGTCCATTGCATAAGACCGTACCCGGATTTATTAGTATTCCATCAGTTTTATTAATAATTTAATATTAAAAAACAATATCGACGAAAAACAACTAATATAACGAAAACTATATATAATGACACGTGTAAAATTTATTTAGCGAAATTTATTTTATAATTAACAATTAAATATTTATAAACTTTATTTATATATATATATATACGTATTAAATATTTATTTAAAATCAATTAAATATTTTCTATTAACAATTTAATAATATATTATTTATTATTTATTATTTATTGAGCTTTATTAATTTTTATTTCCATTTTTACATATTATTTTTAAATTATGTGTACCGAGATTTTATTGTTTTTTTCAAATAAGCCAAAATATATTAGTAAAACTTATGTAGACCAAATTATGTTACTCACATAAGAAAATACCGTACAAAAATTAATTGTTAAATAATTTAAGATATGAAGAACAATCGACCACTAACAAAGGGACGAAATCATCATCCTTTTAGATACCTAACAAATATAGGTAAATTTACTCATAAATGATAATCATAATCAAGAGGATTGATCTACTATTGGTGTAAATCCAACAGAAAACTTTGATATTGTATTGGAGTCACGACCAAGACACCAACTTAGTACAATCTACAAGAATGTACAACGAACATTCTTGTTGCTTAAACACACAAAGGTTTCTAGCACACTAAATACTCCAAACACTAATAAGTCACACTACAATCAAACAATCTCAAAGTCTTTTACCCTTACTGAATAAGCTAGAGAAAAAATGAGCATGAGAGCTAATCTGATCAGGGAACGCTGCATAAACCCTGAACCAATTCAAAATCATTGACCACACTTTCCCAAAAAAGGATAATCTACAAATAAATATTGTGATGATTCCACAACACTACACTCACTAACGTGAATTTGAGACTCTGTACACAACGCCCCACATTGAACCAGATTGGACTTTATAGACAATCTATTGTTAAACAACCTCTATGATAAAAGTGGTACAATTTTATGCCACCTGAACTCGCCAAAAGGATAATTAAGAATGTTCTAATTTACCACGAGCATATTGTATGCACATTTGACTGTATAATTTTCATTTGAGTCATTTTTAATTATGTGAATTAAAAAAATGGGTTTTGGTTCATTTTATTTTTATTTTGATGTAAATTTAGTTAATTGAAAATAATTTTTTTTATTTTGATAAAAGTAATTTATTTAATAATAAAGTATGTGGGTCGGTCCGAATAGCATGGAGCCCGCATAGGGTCGGGTTCAAGCACCAGATTTTATAATGCGTAGTTCATAAGAATTATTTAGCTCGGTTTGAAAAAACATGAAACCTAATTGGGCTAGTCTATTATGGGTTTGGTGGTTTGTTTTGACACCTCCACACGAGGAAATGAGATCGACGTATCTATACTTCGTAATTTTATATTCATTATAAAAGTGAGATTTTAATAGTTTAACCATCTAATTCAAACCTGGTAGTAAATAATAGAGATATTTTGAAAGGGCAAAATCATCAGTTGAGAGTCTCTCTCTATCCAAAAGTTATGCTTAATCCTTTTTAAAAGTTAGCTCAATCTTTGAGATATCCCCATTAATTGAGCGTAAAACGCAAAACTATTGCCTATATGAAAAGAAAATCACCCTTGGGTAGCTGCATTTTTATCTAAAAAATACTATCGACCAAAGGAACCATTAGCAACATCATTTGTATTGCATTTGATCCAATAAGCATGAGGGGAAGACCAAATGCCTTCTTTAATTCTTAGATCTTTCTTATGCTTAATCATAACATTAAAATATTTTAAGACTTCAAAATCAACCATAGAGAATGAAGAACAACCTGAGCTAAGATTACCAACCAAAATCACATTAGAAATAATAATTTGAGCTGATGAAAAGTAAGATATGTAACGATCCTCAAAGCGAATTTTGTTACAATAAGTCCAAGTAACGAAAAGAATATTGATAATGAAAGTTAAAATAATATTTTGTATTTGAGAAGACCAAACACCGACACAAGATTGAAATATAGATAGAACAAAAGTAGAAGATATGTGACGCCTAAGAATACCATCGAACCATTTCCAAAGCATATAAATGAATTGACAATCACAAAATAGGTGATGAGTAGTTTCTACAGTTTTCCTACAAAGATTACAGATGGAGATTGTAATGCATCCACAATCCCGCCAAAAGTTAATATGATTGATTACCCATACCAATTTGTAGGCCACCGTAACAACCTTTTGTTGATTAACATCTCTTAACCATATAAAACTCAATTCATTTCTCAATTATTTTAATGAGGGATACCGGCAAAGCATAGATTAAAAGATTACGCAAAATATCAAGCATATTATTATCAGCATTAGAGATAAGATTAGGAATTTACTCATCAATTAAACTATCATCAATGCAACCATTACGCGTGCCAAATATAGATTCGAAGTGATGAAGAAATGTTGCTCAATTTGTGTCGGGTCAACTAGATATGGTTACAATATATTAACAAAACAAAAATGGAATAGGAAAAGAGAGAGTTTTCTCTTTGTTTAAGTTCAAGATTTATGTTACATTTTTAAGGTTTTACTTTTGATTTAATTTTAATTTGTTTCAAATATGTGTTTTCAATTTGTTAATTCTTAAAAAATAGATATGGGTTTAATGTGTTGTTTATTTCATATTTGGATTTTAAATTTGTTCTTATTTTTTGTTTGATTTTATGAGTATTAATAGTAGAGAGAAAAAGATGATGTTGGATATTATTAATGAAGAAAGATAATAAAGAAGAGGATGAAGAAAAAAGTTAATTTTTTTTGATTTGATGAGAAAGGAGATGAAGATTGAAAAACCTTAATGGACATGTGTGTTTTTATTTTATTTTATTGATACAACAAAAAGACTATAACATAAATGACAATTCAGTTTACGAAATAAAACTTAAATGACCTATCTAAAAAAATAAAATTTAAAGGACTTATATAAAATTTAAATTAAAAAATCACATATGTAATTTTATCGTAAATAAATAATTTTAGATGATAAGATCCAAATTCTTTTAAACACCGAAATTAGCTATATAAAACTTCATCACCAACAAAAGAATATTTTATGTACATGATTAAAATTATAATTAACTTAAAGATTTAATTTGGATAGATAGTGTGCAGTTATTATCAATTTATCTGTTTACTAAAAAAAATCACTTTATTTGTATGTATTAATTTGAACCACCATTTTACTTTAAATTTTGATGAAAACTTTGGACCATTAATTTTTTATTTATAAATATTAATAAAAATTCACACAAACAATTAAAAATTTCAAATTTAAATTCGAAACATACCCTTCAACGTAATAATTTTAATATTTACCGATTAAAATAAGATTTAAAAATAATCACCGATTAATTTTAGTATTGATAATCCAATCATAGAAGTATGCTTACCATGGTTGCAAAGTATCATTAAGACTTTTGATTATAAAAAAAAGGAGAATCATAAAGCTTGTGAGTTGTTGCAACGTGTAAATAATTACTCATCTTCCCGGAACTCGATCGCTATTACGAGGAATCTTTCACATTCAAAACTGAGGAATCTTTCACATTCAAAACTATACGGAGAAGATGTTTTCTATTTATATTTTTGTTAATTCTCAACGTGTTTCATTTGCATCTTTTATTATTAATATATGCTTATTTATTTATTTAAACGTTTAGATGAGTTTTAAAGAGATTCTCAATCGGCTGTAGGAGTTGAATCTACCGTTAGTATGAAGGGAAAACTAATTAAATCAACCGCTTTAGATTTATACGAAAAAAAAATTATTTAATTAAAAGTTTTTTAAAAAAATTTACTTAATAAAAAAAATTTCATATTTTAAAAATTTAAACAGGTAAATTTTTTTTAAATTTAATATTATCTCAACAATATTAAATCAATTGGAAAAAAAAATATTATATGACATTAATTATATTAATTTAGTGATGTCATGTTAAATTTAAAAAAATTAGTTTTAGATTTCATATTAAAATTTGCTTTAGAGCTCCACATGTGTTAGGCCGGTCTTGATTGAACCTACAATCTTGTGGAAAATGGACAAATTTCTTATCAACTGAAATAATCTTCGTTGCTTTTATTTATTAAATTTCACTCCACTTTATAAAATAAAATAGAAAAATTGTAAAAAGTTCAACATTGGTATTAAAAATCTTATGTAGAAAATTCAAAGAGATAAAATCAAAGTAAAGAGAAAAAGAGTCTAGTGCAACAAATTAAACATCTATGAGAAGCATTAACGAAAACAAAAAAATCAAAGACTATATCAATTCATGTTACCCTATCTATACATATGAGAAATGTAAAACTGCATTTGTTTTATAAGGGATATTCAATTCATTTGCCTAGTTCTTTACTTCTAAAACATAAGATTAAAATTATTGAAAGATTAGGCAGTCAACAAAGAAAATTATAATGGAATTTACCATATTTTTTAAGATAAAAAAATGAAAAATACAATTGAAAAAATGGAATTTACGGTGAAAATTAAAAATGAATTTTATTTTTGTTAAATTAACATTTATTCTAATTTAGATGGAGTAAAATTTAAGTTAAACAATGTTAGGTGGATTTCAACTCAACCCATTAAAAGAAAAAGGAAAAAAAAAAGATGGTTTGCATGTGATTGGGCTTGGCCCATGTGATGTTGGTGGGTGGATGGAGTCCGTACATAACCCCTTGTAGGGCTATGGATTCGTACGTGAAAATTCAATGTGCCGTACGCGAGTAACATAGCACAAGCGCCGAAGAGAACAAGAATTGGATGGGTCACGGTGGTGGATGTTCATCTTTTTATTGAAATAAGTGGATCGGTTAAATTCAATAAACTCACACATCCAAATTAAATTAAACCAAAAATTATATGTTATTTTTCGGTTTGGATAAAAAATTGAACCAACCAATGTTATCAAAAATCATTGGTTGGAGCAATGGATTATATATTTAAAAACTAATTCAAACTAACATTTATATATATATATATATATATATATATATATATATATATATAGGAGCATATTTTATAATGAACGAGTAAAATGGTTAAATCTTAACCATACAATCGTAAATGATCATGATTGAGAATTATTTAAATGACATATTTGATCACTTAAAAAAGTCATATCACTTTTTTCTTTTAATTTTAACCATATGTTTGAGTGGTCAAAATTTTACTTTCAATCACCCAATACAACTTAATTTTTTTCATTGTGAAAATCTATTGCCTATTTAATTTCATTTAATTTTAGATTTGTATCATTCAAGTGTACTAGTACGGTGTATTTTGGATCGTTGTTCTCTATTTTGAACATAGTTTATTTTGCATTGTATTTAAAATTGTCATATAGATTCTAAACAACTAAATTTTATTTTAATTTGACATTGTCACCGCCTATTTTATATTTTAATTTGGGGTTGTTAAGATTTTGTTACTTTTAGAGAACAAATTTATGGATTTGTAGTTATAACTTATTCCAGATTCTTTTAAAGGAATAAATTAAGGCGACAATTGCATATTTTATTTCTTATTTGGCTATTTCAAATTATATTTTTTATTCTGCCAGAAAATTAAACTTTTTATAGTTTTAATTTTGTTCAGGTCCGATCATAAAAAACAAGCAAAACTGAACTGAACCAACTCGTATAAATTTCATTAATTTCAATTTATTTTTTGTTATAAACCGAACCAACTCGACCCTAAACCCCTAGTTGTTTCTATCACACAATTTAATACTATAATAATTTTTATTAATAATTTTGGTTTCTCTTTGATGATACCCATGTTTGATACCCAATTTTGTCCAAAATTGGGACAATTTTGTTTCAGAAAGAACTTTACAAAAATTTGATATTGGGCTTTTAGAACCTACTTTATTACTCCAATTTTTTGTTTGTTGCCTTTGTTTCTTTTTAGAGTCCAAACAATTATCTTTTCTCACTGGCCCAATTTTTACAATAATTTTTTTGTCTACAATTGCTTTTTCTTCATTATAAATAAAATAAACTTAAATACATTTTTTATCATCTATTTTGTCAAAAATGAACTTTTACTCCCATTATTTTTAAAACCAATTTCTTAGTCCGATATTAATTAATTCTTGGAATTTTTTGGTCCAACAATGTTTTTATTATGTGGCACTAAGTTAATGACGTGACACTTATGTAGTATTTATATCTTGAATAAAATAATTTTTATGTTATTATTATTATAATTAATTTTATTAAGATATTAAAATATTAAATATAAAATCAATAAATTTTAAATATTTTAATTTATACATAAACTAAAATAATTTTTTTTTAATATAAAAATAAAATAAATAAAATGTAATAAATTTAGATATTTTAAGATTTAAAATTATTGAAAAAAAGTTAAATAAAACAAATAAATTTTAAATATTTTATTATTTAAATATTTTATAATTTTAATTTTAAATATTTTAATATATGAAAATACTAAAATAAATAAATTTTTTAAAATTTGAATATATAAATAAAATTAATTACAACAATAATGATATGAAAAATATTTTTCCAACTCCCAAATGTCATATAAATGGCATGTCATTAATAGTCTCACATCATCAACAAATGTGGGCAAAAAAAAATCAAGAATTAGTTAATAAAAGAAAAAAAAAATTAAAAATTAGGGGACTAAATATTCATTTTAAATAAAATAAAGGGACTAAAAATGAAAAATGCATTTAAGCAAAAAAAAAAAATTGTTATATAATGTGCATTCTGAGATAGAGGTAACAAGTAAAGTTCTAAAGTTGACAATTATTGGATTTACTTTGTAATAATGTTATGTAGAGACTCTATTCAACATATTAGTGTACAAAATTTGGTTTGTTTCGCGAACCCGATATAACCCATAAGTAACGGATTGGGTCTGATTCGCTCCCAAAAAAAACAATGACAACAAAAAGACATGACATGGACAAGGTAAAAAATGATTGGGTTTTGGTCATCCTCTGAGTTACCCGTCCCGTCCCAAAATACATTAAGGACAAGAGATTATTATTATTATTATTATTATTATTATTATTATTATTATTATTATTATTATTTTACCTTATTATTGATTTCACTAACTTAATTTAGGGTTTGAAAAAATTTCATCTTCCCTGCATCATTTCTCTTCCCTGCCAATGTTGTTTTGATACTACTCTTGATTAAAGAGTAAGACTATTAGGCGGTGAAAGATGTATGAGTCCAGTAGTTAGTAGGTTACTTATTTTGATTAAATGATTTGTATTTTGTATGACAATGTTATGAGTTACTACTTTTGAATGAATTGACAAGTGATAATCGTAGGTGGCTTGCTATAAGTTACTTTAAATTTAATTTTTTTTCTTCTATAGTTCAAGAATTACTAGTTGACAACTAGTCTTGGGACCAACCCGCACTAGTCCTATTTCGTCCCATCTTTATTGAACTCGTAACTAATCAGGTTTGGTCGGATTGAGGGACAGGTTAGGGTCCAATCAAATATTGAGACTGGATAAGGGGCACACCAAACTCGTTCTTTGTACATCACTGATTCAATATTGAAGATGTCACCAACATGATTGCAAAAATGAAATTTTCCTTGCTTATATATGGATTAATGAAAGCATTATTTTGAATACAGATTCCATGTTTATTTTCTATAATTGGCTTACTTTTAATTTAGACAAAATTGGTCTCAATCTCCTTAACTTAATTTCAGATAACAATTCCGTCGTTTATTTTTTTTTTCTCGATTTGGTTCTTTACTTCATTCTAAGTAAAAATTTGGTCATTTAAGTCTTAAAAAGTAAATGTTATCTTTTTTTATTCAGAAATTCAAAATATTCATCATCATTTTCAAACAAAACCCATAAAATTCATTATCAATTTCAAAAAAATTAATATATTCATCAAATCGATAACTCAAATTTTCAAATAAACTAATGTCTTTATCTATGATAACAACAACATCGAATTAAGACATAAATGATCAAATCGTTACTTAAAATTAAGTAAATGATCAATTCAAAAAAAAAAAAAAGATAAAAGACAGAATTGCTACATGAAATTAAGTTAAAGGACTATGAGAGGTATTTTGCCTTTAATTTATTTGCACCTTACCTTTATCAATACCGTGAAGTTGGGGAGCAATCTCCTTCAAATAAAGGTGAAAATAGACTATGCCGAATTAAATTTTGCAAGGTTTGAGTTATTTATTAGAGGTTTATTGTTAAAGTCTGACCTGACCTTTTTAAAAGTTTGATAAGGCCTAAAAATCTGTTTAAAAGTCTATTTTACTATTATTTTATGAAAGTCTGACAAGACTTGAACATCTGTTAAAAAATCTACTTCACTATTATTTTATGAAAGGCTACAACACTCATCGCTTAGTTTTATATTCTAAAAATGATTTTTATAAAAATTTATTTAAAAATAGTATAAGTTATTTCAAACTCATTTGTTATCGATTAAGAAAAGTAATTTTGATATTCCATAGCTTAGATATTAATTATTAAAGATTTTAACACAATAAAAATTTCATCTTTTTTAATAAAAGCATTTCTCAAAAATGATTTTATGAAGTGCTTTTCAAAATAAATTTTCATTTTAATTCTTTTTCAAAATTTCATTATCCAAAAAAAGTTGTACTAAATAGATGAAATACTTAAAACCATGTTTTATGATAAACAATTTAAAAAAATTTATTATCTAAAATTTTATTTTTAAAATTCTTTTTTATAATTGAATTTTAAAAAAAATTATAAGATAAAATAACTAGTTTGTTCTTTGAGCTATACAATTATCATTATTCAAAGAGCATAGATGATTGCTTCTTTGATAGTAATTTTATTTCTTCTGACAAATCATTACGAAGATATTAAATAGCGACCGCAGTTGCAATTAAGATGACATTAAGGATTTCATGATTTTAGTTATTACGAATTGCAGTAATTTTTTATTTTGACTAATTGCGTACAACTTTGCATAATATAATTTTTTTATTTGACTAATTGTATAATACTAATTGAGAAATGAAAACGGGTTGTCACTTTTACATTAATCTTTTTCATCTTTAATCCCCAGAAGATACCAGTTGAGTTAATTATGGGGCTGGTGGGAAATGATGAGTGTGGGAGAAAATATATGATAGTATAATTAATAATTAATGAGTGATGCCAACCTGGCTTTCACACCAACTTTTCTATAAAAAAAAGACTATGTATTAAGTATAATAAAGTTTATATAACCGATGATAACAACTAACTAGTTTAATTAATTAATCAATTAATGTAATTAATTTAGTATGATTAATATTGTATTTAATTAAAATAATATATTTTTTGAGAATTAAAATTTTATTTGTAAGGATCTATCGCAGCATTATAGTAAATAAGACTTTATCTACTGAAAAGTTGTAGAGGATACTAGCAAAATAGACAAAATATCTTACAAAATATTTAATACACCATAGGAGGCACATGGGCAAACCATGACAAACAAGACATTACAGCCCAATACTGACAACACAACATATATATGCTACACCAAAACCAGCCTAGATAACAATACACATATAAGATAAAATCAATAAGGTTAGAAGTGAGGAAATAATAGGATCATGGGGCTAAATAATGATTCTTTTAGTTTAATTTAGAAGGGGTATTTATGTCTTTTAGATATATTATGTTAGTTATTTTAACCTAGATAAACATTGTATGGTCATGTCATTAGAGTCAATCAATGAAGAAAGAGTTATTAAAAGAAAATCAACGAAGAAAGAGATGTTTATTTTAATTTGTAGGTAGTTTTTCCTTTGTTGTTCACTTTCTTAGTGTTAAAAATTTAATTTCCATCACTTTCATAGTTTATTAGAAAAAGAGCGAAACTAGGCTAATGACTTAATCAAACGGTATTGTCTACTCAATTGTCCAATATGTAGTTGCTAACTTTGATTTGGAATAATTACATTCATGTCAAGCTTTTATGATTAAAAAAATCTACCTAATTTGATATTACTATTTTAGAATGTATTTTTTTTTTTCTTAAAAGAAATAATAAATTCCACCATAATTAACTCAAACAACTGTGAAGTTTCAGAACAAGACGTTAAACCTAATAATATCGGCAGCAATATTAACATTTATCAATTGAACTAAAACTTACAAACTAAAATTATTTATTATTACGATTATTTTATTGAAGAGAAAGAAATAAGGCATTGATAATAAGAAATGTAACACAAAGAAGCAAAGCACCAAATTTACCAAAAATTGATTAATGAAAAAAACATGAAAGACATTCTTCATTTTGTTTGGTTTCTACCTCTCGATCGATAGAGCATTAATTTTAATTTTTTATTTATTTAATTGAATCACGTATCCTTTATTAATGTAACACAACCTTTGTATTATGAGTGAAAGAATTAGAGATGAAGTTGCATATCCTACTCCTTCTAAGATGTTTACATTGATGATATTCAAGGCATTGGAAATGTTGTTAAACATAATTGTTTAGTTTTTTTTATTGAAGATTTCTCTTTCTCTTGCATGAGAAAAATATTTATTACTCATCAATAAATTAGTTTAAAGTGAGATTTATTTTATTATTAGCGTATTTCTTGTATATATTCTAGATAACAATGCAATAAAAATTATAATATATTAATTATAATTTACTATATAAACTATACATACTTACCTTGATAAATTAGTTAAAAGATAAATGTGTATTTTATTGTAAATTTTAAGAATAATCTTGATAGAACTTCGAAGAAAGTTATAATATATTAATTATAATTTATTATACCAACAAATATAAATTGAACAAATGTTTATAAGTGATTAAAAAGTTAAAATATTGTGATTCACAAGATAATTAGTGAAAAAATAAATGTAAAGTTGATTTTTAATGTATCTCTTGAATATCATTTTATGTGTAAAAATATGAGTAAAATTATAATATACTATCAAATTTTATTCAACAAATTATATATTTGATAAATATTTATTACGTATGTATAAATAAAAATTGTTTGAAATTAACTTGAGCAAGACTCAATATAATAGTGATCGCAACATTTAGTAAGTAATAACTATATTGATAATTATGATGGTTTCTTTGTTGATTTAAAATTGGAAAAAAATGTTTTTTTTTTCTTTATTTCTTTTTGCTAATGTATCGGTCACACTTTGGGTAAGTGTACCTAAAATAAGGGGAACAAGTTTTTTAAAAGAATAAGTTAAGCAAAGAGTTAAATTAGTCGAGGAGGTGTTGGTTGCTATTAAATTCATTTATGTTTTAAAGTCTAAGACTGGTCCACTTAGTGGTAATCAAGACATAAACAAACATGTTTGTGAAGTTTTGAAAGAGAAAAAAAAGTCCATTGATAAAAAACATGTGAGTGAGGAATCTCCTATGCTCATCACCTATAGATTTGAATTAGTTAAATTAAATGAAAGTTCTTAACACCTAATCCCCCTACTTTTCAATGTACAATTAGTATATGACCTAACACAAGGGATTTTATTTACATCTTATCCCATTGATTATGTTATCACTTCCTATTGTCCTCCCACTGACAAAATTTTGAATGTTTTAAAATTATTTTTAGACTCCACAAATTGTCCAAACTGTAATATTTGGTGCTTTAGTACTTCACCTAAAAACTTTTGAAACTACCATATGCCACCACACTTTGAACCAAATCAATAAGTCCTTCCCATGCAATTAGAAATAATAAAGGTGATAGTAGATCATGTTCTCACAACCTTTAACCAGTACAAACATTGAACTATTGAAAACATATGTTTGCATCCAATTAATCCAGCAGGTTGTAAACTCCATCCTAACTTGAAGAAATTGGATATCACTGTTTGGTCTGGTGGCTTGTGTTGCGTCCATTTGGCCTTTAGAATTTATTCTAAGTTGGAGTTATAATTTGTAGTTTATGATTCCAAATGTGATTTGTATACTGAAATTTATTGTTCAACTCACTTTTACGTGAATATATTCAAACACAAACCATTTTACGTTCAACTCGCTTTCAACTAGCATCAACTTACAAAATCAATTAATTCAAAATTAATTTTTGTTACTGCAAAGTCAAACACACACTAACTAATAAATCACAGTCCAATAAACACCGGCACTTACCTACCCTTGAACATGATGTTGGATTTAATGTAATAATAACTTTTATGTAATAATTACATAAAAGACATGCTCAATATGCTTATTAGACATATAATTATACTTTAGTACGAAACCGAATAAAAATATGAGAATTCATATAAATAACTTCAATCTACAACATGTTTTATAAAAAAAATTAGGAATACATGGATTTATCGCTTTCATATTTTCTTGATGGAAATCCTAAATATTCTCTAAGCATTGATCCTGAAACAAGGAGACGGATGACAAGCACCCGCTAGCTTGTGGTTCTTCCTCAACCTAGATTTTATATGTCTTAAGCACTCTTCAGACAGGGAGAAGATGCAATATGCAGTGTATCCGATATATTGAGAACCGTAGTCTATATATAGGATGATGGACAATTAGGGTTCTCATTATTCTCAAATGAACATCAATGACATCCTGATTACTTAATTTGATTACTAATCAATTAAAATTCATAATTGATAAATAGCTAATATAATTAAATAAAAATATATACCCTTTTGCTATAACTTTGTTATATCACTTGGGAAATATATCTTAATAATTATATAAGAATTCTTTAGGCGGACATCTAAATTCTATTTATCTTTAGATTTATCCTTTACAATTTGTTCTACCACATACATGAATAATATGATTATTGCGGTTGTCGTCACTGACTTATAACGTGACGGAACCCCGACGACAACCACATCAATGCATTTGATGACATAGATCAGCATGGATGAGTGACATAAATATTTCACGCAATGTGATATCTAAATCATGCCTATTTTCAACTAGTCAAACTTAAATCTTTAATGAGATCAAAGTGAAGTTCCTTAAGTGAGAATTTAATATATGCAAAGACGATACATAAACGATAATAATAATAGCCTCATAAACTTTATTTATGCAGAAAATCAGACATAAAGTCTGTATCGATTTCTAAAAATAAAAAAAATGTATAAAACATAAAGGAAGGAAAATCTCACTAATCTAAGACATCCTTAATGAAAACAACCATATGAAATACCTTAGATGTCAAATATTTTATTAGTGGGAAACTAGCATATATAAAGTCTTGTCTCTATATCTTCTATCATTCAACAACTATAACATGTATATACACTTTACAAATTTTTGTTGTTGAAACACTATACGGCATATTTATGTCACAATATAACTCGAGTAGTTTTTCAATACCTTTTACTATATACAACCAAGTGATATAAATAAATCAATCATTTCCTAGGTTAAGGTGTCAACTTTATGTACATATTAATGATCTCAAAAATGTAAGATATTTGATTTGTGAGTATAATCTTTATTGTTCTCTCCAACAATCTTTATGGTTTCCTTTGTAAACAATTCAAACATGAAATACTCAAGTATTTGCCAATTGATCATATCATATACGGAATTTTTATTTTTGTATGTGCATAAATAAGATCATACATAAGGCTTCCACAACTGAAGCATATAGGAAAATACTTATAACTTAATTTGCTAAATTTACTCTTTTTCTTTTGGACAGTGATTGAAACTAAATAGTTTTCCTTGACGATTGCGATATCACCAAATCTATCGCCTTTCATGTCAAATTTACTTTCAACTTTATTGATATAACTCTTTTGTCATAATCGACTAATACCTTGATAATAATCTCTAAGTATAAGAATCCTAATAGAAAAGTGGTGTCCCCAAGATCTATCATCGCTAAACTTTCGTCAAAGATATCTCAGTTTTGCGCAACAAACATATTTCACTACTAACTAAATAAAATAAAATAAATTTGATAAATACACTAGAAATATAAACGTACTTTCATTGACATTATAATACCTACAATGGTCTACAATAGTCATCTCAAAACCAAATGAGATAGCTACATTATGAGACTTTGTGGTATCATAAACGAGACTTATTCGTTAACTCACAGATGAATTATATCAGTTATCAAATCATTTACTTTGTGTCTATCGACATAAAATTTTCTTTTATTGCACCACATTGTTTCATAAATGTTATTATTTAGAAACACCGTATTGACATCCATCTTATGTAGCTAAAATAAATCATTTTGAGCAATGAGTCTTTCAAAATTACCAAAGAGAATTTCTATTTACAGTCTATCATTTCTGACACTAAGATCTCTAGTTCTTGATGGGGTTGAGTTTGATATGCATAAATAATTTAATTAACTTGGTTGGGAAAAAGAACAATAATATCCTTGTGAGGATTAAAATTTGCTACATTAATAGCAATTATATGAATTGGTTTGAAGCCGAATTTTTCTGACTCAATTTTGTTCTTTTGACCATATCTCCCCCTTAAACTCAATATGCTTGAAAAAGTTTGCATTTATTGTCTCAACAAATTCTTTACATGGGACCAAAATTTATATTTCTCAAATCTTTTGAAAAATTTTGATTTGCCATGAGTTATAACTTAATTGACTTTAACAACTTTTGAATTTAAAAGACATTGAATCTATCATTTTATAATAAAATAATTATATAAAAAAACTTTTCTTTGGAACCTAAATAAAATTTTATCAAAATAATGATTTAACCAAACTTTCTTTTAAATATAAGCAAGGAGCGACAATGTAAAAAATACTCAAACTCTCCATCTTTACCAACTTTACCCTTTCTAAATTAATGTATCTTTCAAAACCATTAGACATTTGTTAGTTCATCTTTAATTTTATTTATTTGCTCTTATCTTTCGAGGTATTTTTCAAATAAACACTATTTTATTTTCGCTTGCTTCACAGTTTTCTTTATTGCACACCTTACAAAATAATTGTATTTAAAATATTATTTCTATCTTTAAGAGTTACAACTTAATTATGCAAAGACAATGTCAAATACTAAAGTTTCGAGCAATATACATGATAGTCAAAATTATAGCATATTTGCAAGATTAAATATTTATATAATGTACTCCATATATTTTCTTTGTCTAATTATGATTGCTTGTTTTCACTATATTGGTTCAAAAACACTTTAAACAAACAAAAAATATGATAAAAAATGTGTCATCTTAATAAACACCTCTAATATTTCTGAAATATCATGTTTTATAATCAAATGACCCACATGAAAAGATTACTATATTGTTATCCTCATTACCCACATGAAAAACATATTTTGTAAATATTTTGATATGTCATATCAAATAATGGGTGTCTTTTGACATCCTCGTTACCCACATGAAAAACATAATAATTACAACATATTTATCATCATAAATATAGAATTATCCGGTCAAACTTTGTTTGCCTTTTGGCCGACCATAACAGTGCGCGTGAACAATTCCATACTACATTTTTTGTAATTTTCATTGAATCAAGTCTACACAGTAGAGTTGCTTTGTGCAACTTGTTGTTTCAACCGAATCAACCAAAATTACTAGACAATTTAATAAATTACATTTATGTAACTATCCAGCCAAGTTGTGTCTCATTTCAAACCGTCGACAACTCAGCTTGAATAATCTCATATTACATCTTTTGTAGTTTTGGGTGAGTAAAATCTACGCAGCGAAGGTTGCTTTGCAACTTGTTGTTTCAACTAACTTTACCAAAATTACTAGACAAATTTATTAAATTAAATATGAAAGGCCTTATTTGTAAGGCCTAACTCAATTGCAAAATGACGATATTGTTAGGTTGAATATCATGTCTCATGTTCAAATTCAAGACTTCGCAATTGTGCAAGAATTTATTTACCTTTTCATCTATAGACAAAAAAATTTTGATGCCACTTTTAGAAGAAACAACTCACAAATGTAGACCAGATCTCTTTTTGATGCCACTTGATTTTTTTGACTAACAAAAAGATATTCATTCATGCAAATTGATAGAGTATATCAAAAACAATAAAATTTCAAAGTCGCTTAAAACTAAAAGGGATGAATCTACAAAAAATTCGCAGCATCCAAGTTATTGACTGAAGTATACAACGTAAAATGTCTTTTGACATAATCAAAGTAACGAGAGTACTCATGCATCCAGATCTGTAGTGTTGACAACTAAGTTATTGACTGAATTTGTAATGGATCAAACATAGCTGTCAATCTGAATCATAAACCCCATACAAAATTGAAAATAAAAAAAATATTGCACTAAAACGAAAAACAAAACAATGTCAATGACTAACTAAAAAATTTATCACCTAATATATATTTTATTTATTTTAAGTTATAATGAAACAAATCTAAAGCGTAAAAGGAGATTTTAGTTAAAATTATAAAGCTTAAATCTAAAGTTATTTTAATCATTATTTTATACTAATATAATTAATTTAATTATAATAATTAAATACATCAGAAGATTTTAGTGATTTTTTTGAAATAGAAAATGAAAATTAATTTAATAATAATAAATAAATAAAACAGAAGATTAATAAATTTTAAATTATTGAAGTGAAAATATTTTAAACATTACTTGGCATAAGGTTATTATTAATAAAGATCAAATTGTATGTTAGTTTATATTTAAGGAGATTTTTGAATATTGCAGGGATGAAATTTAAAAAAAATTAATTCAGGGACTAAAACTGAAAAGTATTATATTTACAGGGACCAAAAACTGTTTCCGTTTATCAATTAACGTTTTTGTAACGTCCACTTAACGTTAAAGACCAAAAATAATTTTTTTTTAATATTACAGAATGTAAACAAAACAAAAAATACGACGATCAAAATATAGACAAAAACATATTTAAACCAAAATATAAATACGAAGAAAAAAGACCGATGCAAGGAAGGAGAGTGTTGCGCTAGATTTTGTTGCGGCTATTTTGATGCCACTTGATAGTCATAACACTTATTAACACCCTTCAATTAATGTGAGTACAAATTCACAGACAAACAAAGATAACATGAAATATATCTTAAGACCATGATTAAAAAAATGGCATATTATTGTATAAAACTTTAATAATATACTCAAATATTATAATCATGTTTTATAAATCATATATTCAATTTCAAATCAAATCCAAATTGAATCTTAATATACCAATAAAAAATCACGCCCCGAAGATTCATGTATACACTGAAGCATTCTCTAAATAAATAATTATAGAGTCAATATTTTTTAAATAAAAGAAAGAATCTTTATATGTCTGCAAATAAGCAAAATTTTTAGAATCTATTTTTCTCAAAATTTAAAGAATCGAATTTTTATTTTTCCAATTTTTTTGGTAAATATGGATTTTGATTTTGGGTGTTTTTTTTTTAAAATTGAAAATATTTAAAATCAAATTGTCTTTATTGATATTAAGATTAGATCACTTTTGTAAGAGTTATGATTTCTCTATATTATATTGATAGTAATCGATATTACAAAAGTGAATATGTCAATCAATTTTATTTAAAATTAAGATTTACAAAGATTGTGTACTTAATTAACGTTTAAGGCAAATAAAGATTTAATAAAGATTGAATGACGTTGAGGCATGTATCTAACATTTTTTGGACGAATTTGATAAATATGGGTGCAAAAGGAGTGCTAATAAGCAGTGACCCACTCTTTAATACATATTTTCTAACATAATTTTTATGATTGATTAAAATTTACATAGGTTCCACCAAATTATGTGAGTCTCATATGTATTTGGTGTGATCTACGTTGATTTTAATCAATCAAATTCAAATTCATGGATACATGTCAAATTCAACAAGCAAATTAGGGAATTCAAATTCAACCAAAGAAAAATATCAGGTACAAAGTGTCTTTTCTTACGGTTCTTCAACCTACACTTCTTATTTCTTAAGCACTCTTTATACGGAGAGAAAAGACAATATGCAGTGTGCAATGGTAGAGCCAGAAATTATGATTAAGGAAAACTTTGACCAAAACTCCAATATTTATATAAAAGTAAAGTGTCATTTTGATTTTCTAAATGTGTGAAATGCAACCACTTTAGACTTGAATGTATCAAAATTAAACACATTATCAAACCCTTCAATTGTAAGTAATTGTATGAATCAAATTGACTAATAAAAGACACATTTGAGAACAAATCTAACTAATAAAAGACACATAAAATGACTAATAAAATACACATTTAACTATATTTTCATGTAAAATTGCTTAATAATTAACTGATTATAACACTATATAATAATTAACTATATATAACTTATAAATTTAAAACTATATCTAACTTAAAAGAACCAATAAAATGTGAGGGAACCGTGACAGATACCAATTTACCCCTTGGCTTCACCCCTGACCGTGTGTCCGATATATTGAGACTATCAGTGGGATGGCCAATTATAGTTCTCGTGATTCCAAATAGACCATCGTAATAACATCCACTTGTATTTGAGTTTATATCAATTAATTAAATAAATAATTATACAAATAAGAATCTAATTAACTTTACTATTTAATTTAATGATTAATCATTTAAAAATCCAAATTAATAAATAGTCAATATGGTGGTTAGTTTTTTATTAAAAAATTTATGGAATGATACTTCATCCAAAGTAAAAAAGGCATTCAAGTTTATAAGAATTTATATCTACCTCCTTTCAACAACTATTTATTAATTAATTAGATGATAAGTAAAATTTAATTAAAAATTATTTTAATTAGAATCTGAATTCGAATTCTCTCACATGATTAGTCTTTAACTAAACTTCATTAATGAGTCCAATTATTTGATTTGTTCTCAATTATCTAACTATATTCAATAAGCGAATTATTTATTTCATTTATCAACCAATATTTACCGTAAAAAAAACACCAATATTCTATTTTCTCGAAATATATATTTAGTGTATACTTTTTTTTTACTTAAAAAAGAGATATTTTTAATATATGCGCTTTGATATTTTTATTGAAATTCAAGCATAATACACTTAACATTATGGATGACAACAAAATCTGCTCGCAACCTACCCGAACCCGTTTGATTTGGGCGAGGAAAACCCGCTTTAATTGGGTGCGGGTGCGGATTTTCCCTGAAATTAAAATTTGGGGGCGGGGACGGGTTTGGGGTGGTGATATCCACCCCGCACTCGCACCCGAACCCGCCGCGCAAGTAATATTATTGCAATTTTTAAATTTTATATACATATATATATTGAATATACTTAATATTTTTTAAATATTAAAAATTATAATATTATCTCTATACAAATTTTATAATTTTATTATTGTCTAATAATTATTATTTTATTATATTAATTATAATATATATGATTTTTAAATTTATAATTATATATATATTAGTGAGTGTGGATGTGGGCGGGGAAACCCGAACTCCGTTGCTGGTGGGAATGTGGGTCTAAATTTTACACCCGCTATAAAACGGGGGCGAAAGCGGGGGCGGGTTTTTCCCAATTAGCCGGATGCGGGGATGGAGGAGGCGAAATCGGTCCCACCCCTGCCCTGTTGCCATACCTGCTCAACACTAGCTAGCAATGTTATCAATAAATAGAATGTATAAACCACTATTACATTTTTGTAATAATTAATCAAATTACAAGATATATCCGTTGTTTTAAAACACATTCTTGTCTTCCTTTATCAAATAAGTAATTACAAGAAAAAAAAATTTAAAACAAAAAAGTCAAAAGAAAAGTTAAAAGAAAACAAGTTTTCACTTTTTCACCAACAATAAGTGGCAGGGAATGGATCCCAGCCAAGGATAAGAAGAAAAGTCACAAACTATCATTATTTGTCCTTTACCTTTCCAGATAAATGGCTTGTACTTTACTCTCTTTTCTAATATATTATATTGGCAAGTTATTATTATTAATCCATTACATTGCAAATAAAGCACGTTTCAACCATGTTAATAATTCTTAGTGATGGATTCAAATTAAAGTCATAATGTCATTAATTATCTATCTGGGTGGTCAGTGCATATTTGTTTGGAGGATTCACATTAAAAAACCTTGGGTCAACATCTTCACATTTTTTAAAGGGTAAGAAAAAAAAGTGTTTTGCAAAATTCAAATGGATTTAATTTATATATAGTGTCACAATAAAAAAATTTATATTGATAGTGATCAACAATTATCCAATATTCAAAAATATTTAATTTGGGATAATTATATTTAAAGTAATGGATGAGAGTAATTATAATGTGTTAACAGTATAAATATTTTATATTATTAATGCATGTAAATTCAAGTCAATTCAAATTTAGTCTTTCATTCAAAAATAGCAATATATTTATTCTTTTTTTTTAGTTGACACCACAATTTTAAAGGTTACATGTTTATTTTGATGTAGCAAAACAA
Source organism: Cicer yamashitae (assembly GCA_037974755.1). NCBI lineage: Eukaryota > Viridiplantae > Streptophyta > Magnoliopsida > Fabales > Fabaceae > Cicer > Cicer yamashitae. The sequence continues at coordinate 14,689,797 of JBBPBQ010020323.1, forward strand.
TATCTAAGTTAATATATATGACTTTTATTGGTTTTTATGATTCGTTATTAAAAAAATATTTTGATGAAGAAGCTAAATTATTCTTTACTTAAAAAATTAATTTGTTATTTTGTAAATTTAAGAAACTAAATTAATCTGCTCCAACTAAAATATTTCTTTACTCATTTTTCAAAAGAAATGAATAATTAGTAATTATAAGAGATATATATAGATATAAATTGATTGCTAGAACCCATTTTTTAAAATGAGTCTCACTAGTCTCCCACTACTTGTATCTAATTTTCTTATTTTTTTAAAGATAGTCTATTTCTCTTTTAAATAAATGAACCTTTCATTTCTTTTAAGAAACGAAGAAAATGTCAATTTGATAAACTGGACATATGTCTACGACTCTAAAGAGATTATCCATTTATCACTATGAGTTATATCAAAGTAAAAAGTTGTTAAAAATTTTATGGTTTAAATATGATTTTAGCCTTTGCAATTATAGAGTTTTTTTGTTTTAATCGTTGTAATTTTTTTTTTTTTTTGAATTTAATCTATACAAATTCAAAAAGCTGTTGTTTTTAGTCAATGTCGTCAACTTATTAGATCAAGTGGCGTGATTTTATTGTGCCACGTATGACGTCAAGAACTAAAAACAGTAGTAGTTTTGAATTTGCATAGACTAAATTTAAACTTAAAAAAACTTACTAACACTAAAGCCAAAAATACTATAATTGCAAGGGATAATATTTAAACCAAAATTTATTGATGTATAATTTTTCAATGTAAGACAGCCAAAAAAGCATGCCATGGAAACATGCATATTTAAATTAATCACATGCTACCTTTTATTTTTTTACTAAAAAATAAAACCATGTATACCTACCTAAAATAATTAAGCATGAACAACACATTCCCAATTGTTTAATGTAAGTTGATTGATAAAATAAAGTCCCAACTAGTGCAATGGTGCAAATTATAAGTACCAAACAAAACATACAAGTTTCATCAAAATTGCCAATATTGTTAATCACAAAAAAAA
>JBBPBQ010020323.1:14690919-14709163 GCA_037974755.1 Cicer yamashitae
AAAAAAAAAAAAAAAAAACCAAACATGTCTTCTCTAAGATCCACTATGTCATATAATTCTAAATCAACCTTTGATGAGCTTAAATGGGTGATTCATATCCGAAAAACCCTTGAAGAAGCATTTGAAGAAGAAGATGGTGAATTTTCTGTAACAATTTTCCATGTGCCAAAGCTTCTTATGGCTAGTGATCCAGATTCTTATGTTCCACAACAAGTTGCAATTGGTCCTTACCATTATTGGCGTCAAGAATTATATGAAATGCAAAATTACAAGCTAGCATCAACAAAAAGATTCCTAAAACAACTACAAAGTCTCAAATTAGATCACCTAGTTGACCAATTGACAAAGTTGGAACAAAGGGTAAGAGGATGCTACCACAAATTCTTGGATTTAAATGGTGAAACTTTAGTATGGATGATGATTGTTGATGCATCATTTTTACTAGAGTTGCTTCAATTTTATGCCATGCAAGAAGGGGCAAAAAAGGTAATTTCATCAAGCATGTCAAATTTAGTTGACTATGGTGGTAGAAAATCAGCTCATAATGAAATTTTAAGAGACCTTGTGATGTTAGAGAATCAAATTCCATTATGTGTTTTGAGAAAAATGCTTAAGTTCAAATTCTCATCAAAAGAAGCTTCGGATGAAATGTTGATTTTAATGTTACTAGGATTGTTTAAAGAGATTTCACCTTTCAAGATGATTGAAGATGTACCAAACATTAAAGTCTCACAAATTGCACATTTGCTAGATTTTTTTTATAACATGATTGTGCCAAAATTAGAAACACAACAAGACATCATTATTGATGTTGAAATTCAACAAGAGGAGGAACAACAAAAAGAAGGTGATGAAAATTTTAAAGGTAAGTCTAGCTATGTTAATCAATTTTTTAGTGAACTTTGGAAAATTCTTTCAAAATTAAATAAAGGGCCAATGAAATTAATCAAAAGGGGACTTGTATCAAGACCTTTGAAAGTTCTTGGAAAAATTCCTTGGAAAATTATTACCAATCTTCCGGGTGGTAAACTTCTAAAAAAACCTATTGAAAATATTTTTTTCTCTCAAGAAAAAAGTGATGAAAAAAATGAAAATGAAAATCCCACCACTCAAATTAACAATCCACCTTTAATTGAAGAAATTACTATTCCTTCGGTTAAAGAACTTATGAATTCAGGTGTACATTTTTTTCCAACTAGTAATGGAACAATATCAAGCATTAGTTTTGATGCTAAAACAAGAATACTTTACCTACCTATAATTGGTTTGGATGTTAATACCGAAGTTTTTCTTCGAAACTTGGTTGCGTTCGAATCATCGGTCGGGTCGGGACCATTGGTTATAACCCGTTACACCGAATTGATGAACGGAATTATAGACTCGGAGGAAGATGCAAAGATCTTAAGAGAAAAAGGGATTATTTTGAATCACTTAAAGAGTGATAAAGAAGTGGCTAATATGTGGAATGGAATGAGCAAGTCATTGAGATTGTCAAAGGTTGCATTTTTGGATAAGACTATTGAAGATGTTAACAAGTATTATAATAGTAGATTGAACGTGAAACTTTGGAAATTTATGAAGTCTTATGTTTTTGGTTCATGGCAATTTTTAACATTTTTAGCTGCTATTTTCTTGTTGCTTTTGATGGCTTTGCAAGCCTTTTGTTCTGTTTATAATTGTAGTCGTTTCTTTGGATCAGCACTACAACAAAATGATTGATTCCAATGAAGTTTTTCTTTTGTTCTTGTTTTTATCATTTCTTATTTTTGTTTGTTGATTGTATCTATGAAATATTATTCTTGGAATAAAATGTAGTTATGCTATGGATTTTTATTGTCTTCATTCACTTGTTCCTAAGAAAAGGGGTTTCGCTAATCTAAAATTCGAGAATTAAATAAAATTTTATTAAAGATTATTTCAACTAAAATTTAAACTTGAGTCCTTTTAATTGATTCATTTTTGACGTAAGTTTATGACAAATTTAATTGTTTGGTTAATTATGCTATGGAATGTTTTCAAAGAAATAAGTGCTGATATTTTTGAATATCACTTGCTCATTAATTTGTTGTATCTCGTGATTGAGTGAAATGAAGAGATAAGCTTCTCAACAACTCTTATACATATTTTATCAACAACTTGCTAGTCTTGGTATTCCTTTCAAAACTTCCATCATAACCACTTCTTTTCACTTTAGCCAATTATACTTAACTTTTTTTTAAGGCTAATCAAACGCATGAGTAAGAGAGGAAGTCATCATAACTAATGTTGGTATCCATAACTCCAAATATATAAAAAATAAAAAATAAACGAATTTAGGAGAAACTATACCAAAATCCAATGATACAGACAGAAAAACATAAGCAATATTTTTACTTTAAAAAAATAAGTGATTTTAATAAATGTAATGTTTGGTTTTCCCATCTTGTTGTAGTTTTTATTTTAATCAGATTTAAAAATTTACTTTAATTTATGTACTCTTTTAATTTAAAAAAATTAATATCGTTTATTAAGTAAAATAAAAAAAAATTGTTTTATTAAAAACTTTACAAAAAATAAAATAAAACTATGATGAGAGTAAAAGTAGTGTAGCATAAATAAAAACCCAAGCCAAAGAAAAAACACAACAACTAAATGAAATCAAAAAGTAAATCAAGTATGAACCCAAATCTAGAAAAACAAACAAAACATTATGAAAAAACGACCTTTGTGTCAAATAGCGTGTTATTAACATTAGTATATAATGTACTACTATCTCTATTTATGTATATAATAACTTTTTTTTATTAAACTACGGGAATTAAAAAAGTTAAACCGTAAATAATCGAACACAAAAATAATTAATTTGAGCCCACGATAAACCATTTTTTCTTGGTCAAAAAGCTAGCTAGCATGAAAATTAAGATAATAAATTCTGTAAACCATTTGTCTTTCAATAAGGTAAATATAAGAATAGTTATCACAATATATAGTTAATGACAACTATACATCATCGTATGTATGTATACGTCAATTTAAGCCAATTGAAAAAACAAATAATGAAAATGACGTTACTATTTGATTACTAAAGGAGCATGAATATTGTACGTGAAGAATCTAGCAGCTACTCTGAAAGTAGCATTACTTATCAATGTCAACCCATGTTTTTTTTTTTCTTCATTAATTTTCAAGCAAGACATGTTATTCTACAAAAGAAGTTGGATTTTTTAGAGATATTATTATATGCATATATTTCTATACTATTATTGAAATTGGCATCACTATCATGTTAAGGATTGTAATATACTAATCAGCTTAACAAATATATGTTTATTATCTTCAAGAATATCTCATATCATAGAATAATGTTACATTATTTAGATAATATTATGGATTACACTTGGTACCGTATTATATATATATATATAACACTTTGTAACCTTTTAATTTTTAGGTTTTTTTTTTTTTTTATAAAAAATATTAATGGTTTTTGGGCTCTGGGCCCTTGGTTGGATGTATGGGCTCCATCTATTTTCTCTATATTGTTTGTTTATTTTAGTGGTTTCATATACAACTAATTTGTAGTCTAAATGAATCAAAATTTCCTAAAATGATTTATTTGATACTACATCTTTTTTAATTCTCCGAGTTATTAAGACACAAATTATGACAATTTGATAATTTAAAACTCCTTTTTTATATTAAATAAAATGAACTTTTAAAAAATTTATTAATTAGATGTGACATCTTTTTAATCTTTTAGGACACAAGTTGTGACAATTTAATAGTTCTAACACTTTTTATAAATAAATAAATCTAAAATTGACTTTTAAATTTGATTAATTAGATGTGATATTTTTTAGTCTTTGAGTTTTTAAGACACAATTCGTACAATTTGGTGGTTTTAAAGCTCATTTTCATAACCAAAATAATAAAACTATTCTTAAACAGGTTAACTAGATGTGACATCTTTTTAATCCTTGAGTTTTTAAGACACAAGTTGTACAACTTGATAGTCTTAAATCTTGCATTTTAGAATAATTATTCAAATCAAACAAACTTATTTTCTTTCGTCAAAACAACTTTTTATCCACAACAAAACACACTTTCTTTAAAAACAATCAACACATCCGCATTTTCTACCCAAGAACTACGTAACATTGATTTCTCCATCACACCTGAAGATACATAGGAGCACGAGATCACTCGTGTCAAGCACAATAATAAAATTTCTTTTTTTTTTTTCTCTCTCTTTATTTTAAGCACTTTTATTTCAATATCACATTCATAAAAAACAATTTATATGTGTATTTATTAACAAGGAGAAAATAAATATTTTTTAAGTTAACATAAATTTTGCACAATTAATTATAGGTAACTACTTTTTACAGATGTCGTATGGTGCTAATATCTTCCGTACCCATAATCGACTCCCGAACCTAAAATTTGGTTTCAAGAACCATTTTTCTTTTTTAAGGGTTTCCCAATATTTTCTCTATTATAAAATAAAATTTGATGACGACTTCATTGAATTCAAGTTAACCCTTGAAATTTTAGACTATGACAATATGTAACCCTTTTGAGTGGAAGAGTACGCGATAAAGACATATTTTAAGGCTCTAGGATCAAGTTTCCTTCTACCATCACTATGGATATAGATGAACAATGTACACTCAAATATTCTAGGGGTAAGGTTACTGAAAGTGGACAGATAAGGATAAAACGATGGTAGAGCCTCCATAGGAGTTTTGGAGGCAAAGACACTAGAAGATAAACGATTTATGAGATACGATGTAGTTAAAAATGTCTCTCCCCAAAATTTCTTGGGAACCATATTTTGAAATAACATCGCTCGAGTTTGATCTAATAATGTCCATTTTTTCTCTCAAAACACTCATTTTGTTAGAGTGTTTTAACACATGAGAGCTCATGAATAATTTCCTCCTTTTGACAGAAAGAATCAAGTCTAGTAATGATTAAAGTAATTTTTGGCATTACCTGACCTAATCTTAATACTCACTCTAAATTGGTTTTTTTTCATCATGGAGAAGAATTGTACAAACACAGGAAGGAAACAATTACTATATATCTCTAAATGAAGGATGACCGAGGCGAAAATGATATAAAAGGACCTTGGCCCTCTTAGTCTTTATTGATTTAGAAAGAAAAAAAGGAGTTAATAAAGTTCATTCCATTCTTTATCATTTCCAACCGTCTCCTCAAGTTCTTGTCTTGAAGAACACAAGAATGGTTATAAAAAGCAACATTATGTGATAGATCTTGGGTCAGTTTCTGTATGGATATTAGGCTAGGGGACAATTGAGGAATATGAAGGATATTTCTTAGACTTATGGACGGGCTTATATGGATATCTCTTTGATCTGCTGCAGTTATAAGGGTGTCATATGTTGTGGATATTTTCTTGTCACTAGGGCAAGGTGAATAAGTGGAGAAGAGTGTGGGTAAGGGTGTCATATGGTGAATGGCTCCAAAATCATGTATCCAATATTGATTAAAGGGTGTATCTGAAGCATTCAGTCCAAAAGAAAGTTGAAGCGTACCTGAATATGTCACATAACTAGTACCTATTGATTTCTCCAACTTACAAAGAAATAATTTGAACTTCAACATTTCATCTTCGTTGAGTTGGATCAATTCGCCTTTTCTTTTTCCACCAGTCATCCATAAAACCAATAGACAAACAATATAGAGACAAGAGGTTGATCCCTCAAACTCGACCAGAAATAGGCCGACAGAATAGTGATAAAAATGGCCTTAAAAAACCATAAAACCGAGAAAACATGTGTGAGTTTCAAATGACCAACAAGCTAAGGTGCTTTGGTCGAAAAATAGACCCCCACAATTGAAAGAGGATGTGCTGATCTATCACCGGATGAAAGAAGGAGACAAATAACACCATCTACTACAGTGCATGGCTTATATGCGCCCATCATGCCGCCAGAAAGAGCTGACAATCAACCTGTGCAACCAAAATATTGGCACAGGTCCCCAATTAGGGGGGGTTTTAATTTTTTTATAGTATACGTTGAACTTTAAAAAAATTGCATTGATATCTTTAATTTTGTACACTAACCACCCTAAAATTTAATATTTGCACCACACCCCACCAGAGTTTGTGACAGTGGTTGCAGCCTACCAGGCGTCACCACCCACCACCATATATTAGAATCTTGAATCTTGATGTTAGGTTTTTGTGATTTTAGAAGCCTGATTTTTAGATTCGAACAAGACCTCCAAAAACATTAAGACGGTCCTGCCACCAGAGACTCCCTACGCGCGGTGGCGAGTGTGATGTCTTTCGATGGCGAAATTTTGAGTTCAGGTCGAATTAGGGCCAACTATGTGGAGGGTTGGGCGGTGATGCTCTAATCACGACAAAAAGTGGTGAAACAGTGGTTGACAAAAACAAAAAAAATAGGGCAGCAAAAGACAAAAATATTGCAATGAACGTGGAAATACAAAGGAAACCGCAAAGACAACAACTAGATTTAAGCAGAAACGAGACTCCCAAAAATCGAGAGCTCTTATGTTATCTCTATATATTTTTCTCATTTTTGACAAAATACCATTTTTTAAAATTGTTTATACCATAAATTTGAAGTTTAGGGTACCCAATATATATATATATATATATATATCCTAAATTAAAATTTATGGCAGATGTCACCAAAAATATAATGGAAGATATTTAAAATTTAAGGTACCATAAACAATAGTTCTTTAACTTTGAGATAGACTTGAGTGTACGTAGTGGTAAATAGAAAATATAGAGCACATCATAATTGAAGTGATCAACCATTTTCTATAAAAAAGAAATACCGTGGGAAAGTGGAGAATGGTCGTCAAGGTTTTGTGATGATCGAAATGGACCCTTTAATTTATGGGCAATGAGCCAACTTATATATGTTATTTATATTGTACAAAAGCAAGTGGGATATAAAGTGGGAGGAACCACTTATAATTAAATTAAACAAAAGAAAGGATCAATGACACAAACTTCAACTTTTTTTTTTTATTATATTGGGTTTTTTTTTTAATTATATTGGGTGTGTTTGTTTGAGTTTAGAGATTTTTTAAAAAAAATGAATTTTTAACTTCGATTTTATTTATTATTACAAAAATAATTTTTTTTGAAATAATTTTTAATCTGTTTGTATATAATTTTGTTAGTGATTTTTTTAAACTACAAAATTACTATAAAAGAAATAAAAAATAATTTTCATGAAAATATGTCTGTTTGAAAAAACATTTTTTAATTACATGATTTTTCTAAATACTTTCGTGTCTTTTTCTCTTATATCTTTCTATTTTAATGTCGCTCTTCCTCTCATGCATCTCTCCCTCTCTCATTACTAGAAAAATTGATTTAAGCGTCGGTCAAAAGCCGACGCTAACAAGCTAAAAGCTGACGCTAACGTTGATTTAGCGTTTGATTAGCGTCGGTGTCTGGCCTAGGCTAAAACGGTCGAAGCTAATACACAGCATCGGCCAAATGCCATCCGACGCTATATTAGTGTCGGTCAGACCCACTTTAAGCCGACACTACCAACAAAAATACAACATCCGAGACTAGTTTAATTTCATTGCCACATCATTTAAAAAAAATTAAATGCATCGGATGGCCGACGCTAAAGTCAATAATGGAAAAGTCAACTAAACGTGTAGCGTCTGTCCTGGCCGACGCTGGCGAGACTGGGAGCTAGTAACCGCTGAGACTGGAAAGCCGTCTACATGGAGAAACATTTAAACTTGTGAAAGGCGCTGAAGAAAATGCGTTATATGGTATTTGGTATCTACATGGAGAAACTAGACTCCTGGGGAGACTATCTGGCTGAGATGAGCAACTATGAACAGGCGTCTCGCAAAACCTTAAGTCATTTGAGTCTTGTGACATTGGTGAATATTGTAAAGTTATATCATCCCTAAAAATAATTTCAACGAAATAAGTTATCTGAAACACACTGAATTAGTTTCAACAAAATATTGCTAGCTGTTCACTATTGGTGCTGGCAAATTATCATTTTCTATATATTATATCTCATCATTTTGAGTAAGGCACAAAGAACACAAATAAATAAATAAATAAGTACAATGCAGATAACACTGAAAAATAGTAAGATATGATAGTCATCGTCAAAAATAGGATTGGTAGCATCAGGAAAATTAATATTAAGTAAACGTGACAACAAGAGAAATCACCCATTACTCTGTATGCTATGATAGTCAAAACTCTAAAAATTCAAAGGTTGAGTGAGTTGAGCTATAGAGCATACAAGACTATACGGCAATTCACTTGAGAGAATGATGCACTGATGTCGAATGAATGTGTTTACAAAATATGGACTATGATACACAAGTAAAGACCTTCAACCTACTATGAATAGCAAAGGGATCATCATTCTTGACACATGCGCATATAAAAAGTATAAAACTATAAGTCAAACCATTAAGAAAGATTTAGAGTTAAATGATAGTTATTAGATATTATTCATGATAGGCCATTACGACATCATTTGATCTATGTAATCAATCTAACATAATGGCAAAAGATTTTAGATATTTTAATCTAAAAAATAGATTAAAGGAAAGAAAAAGCATAACGTCGACATAACTGACGCTAACGTTTAGGAGGGAAACAAAAAAAAAATTAATTCAGTAGCGTGGACTAGCCGACGCGAATCTGACGCTAACTAACATCAATGTTGGGGGCGGACGCTAAATATGGCAGCTAAAATGAATTTTTATAGTAGTGTCTTCTCACTATCCTCTTTCCTTCTTATCTCTCTACTCTCTTATGACTCTCTCCCTCTTATCTCTATCTACTCTCTCCCTCACTCTCTACTATCTCATATCTTCTGCCTCTCTTTTTTATGCCTCTACCCCTCTCTCTATTTATACACCCAAAACAAGTAATAGCACATCCAATCCAAAGCTATAACATTAGTCTTAGCCTTCATAAATTAAGTAATTAATTAGATATGTTAACAAACACCCTCGACTATTTAAACTATCAATCCTTGACTTTACATTTTTATTTTTGTTCAAATTTGTATACCCTTACAAGCCATGATAACACAAGAACAATTCATAAATTGAACATTTACGATTATGCAGTTACAAATTGAACCTTGAGTTTGAAGGTTTTTTTTTTCTTAACACACTAGAAACTTACACAAACAAACTTAATATGGATGTGGCCATCTTTGTAAGTTTAATTAGGATTTAGATCTGGATTTTTTTTTTAAAGAATTTTAGGAAAGAGGGAATGAAAAATAAAAAATATGGGTTTTTTGAGTTTGGATGATGAAGATGGTGATGACATGGGTGAAGAAGATGATAAATTTATTAATTTTATTTTAAAAAAATCTTTTAAAACATTAATTAAAAAATAATCTGATGACTAATATGGCTTGACATTAATATTTTTTAAAATAATATTAAAAAATGACTAATTGTACATATTTTAAAACATAAAAAAATTATATGAGAAAAAAGATATATGACTTATAACTAAATAAGATAAATGATTGTGAAATTAAAATATTAGATTGTGTTTATTTATAGTCATTTCATGAAGTAGTAATGGATCACTCATTCCCTTGGGCAGTTATCGGTAACATGTGGGCAATTAAGTTTCAACGTACATAAATCATTCAAAATTAAATGCAAAAACACTTAGATATAATTGTTGAGTTTATTTTAGTAAAAAAAAGTTATTGGATTTATTGTTGGCTGATCTTTTAAAAGTTAATAGATCTAATTCTTTTTATTTTTCAGTTTTCTTTTTGGTGAGATTAACGGCTTTGGAATTTGGTGTTACAGTTTTTAAAACAAAATTTAAACTTTTTATTGTGTATGGTGTGTACTATAAGCTGCAATTTTTTACTTCATCAATTCTACAATGAGTGATCAATTTATAAAAATATTGTCTTAAAATAAACGATTTTTTCAATTTTAAATATAATATTAATTAATATTTTTTTAATTGTATCATATAATTAATACTACTCGCATAATATTTATCACTTTATATTTCTGATAATGGTGAATCCACCGTAAATTTAGTGAAAGTATTTATTCTCTCCCTAAGCCAAAGTTATTATTCATCCAAAGATTGTTGTCCTAACATTCATACAATAAAAGTGAAGAGAAAAAAAAATCGTAATTTTTTGGTAACCAAAGCTTTAGTACTTAGTTTGTTAAGGTAAAGAAAAATTGTTAGAAGCAAAGTTCAAATACTAAACTTCCTTCTAATTATTTCATTAGTATTATTTCACACTATTAGACTATGCATTTAGATACATATATAAGATTAGTTCAATTTTTTGTTTTTTGTTTTAGTAATTATGACAATAAAATTATTATCTTGGTTAATTCAATGTATCTTTTAGTTTTCAATTTTCAAATAAATATTTATTTTTAAAATAATAGAAAATATTATTTCCTATACATTTTTTCGTGCATCGCACCAGTTCAAGATTTAATCTAATTTTAAAGTAATTTTTTCAAGAGTACTCTTATGAAAGGGAAATGTGGAGGATTTTGCTTCTTCTTAACCACAGAGATGAGCGAGGTTCCTAAATTGTAGATGGAACCTTATCAAGTTTATGTATTTTGGCCCATTTGGTATCCCATTAGTGGTTAATATTTACATGTATTTCCATTCATAATCACATGTATTTCCATGCACAAAGTTGATATGCATCAAAGGCAATAAAACTATTTTGGACCTTCACACATTTATCCCTTGTTATTATTGGCCTATAACAATGGAGTGTGTCTGTTTTACCGATGTTGTTTGGTTTTTTTATTCCTTTGTTGATGTCGATATTCACACACTTTATTAAAGTGTTGACTTTTTCTTGATTTCAATATTAGTTCTTTGTTGACACTTGTCTAAGTTTTTTGTTGATTTACATTTTAAATTCTCAATAGTGTGTGTGTAAAGCGTTGACTTTTTCTTGATTTCAATATTAGTTCTTTGTTGACACTTGTCTAAGTTTTTTATTGATATATGTTTTAAATTCTCAATAGTGTGTGTGCGTGCGCTCAGTAAATGGTTATTAGAATTGATGTTAATCAATCAAGTTGTTTGATATACTTGAATTGATATTGGATGTATGTGTGTGTACTCAGTAAAGAGTTATTAGAATTGATGTAAATCAATCAAGTTGTTTGATATACTTGAATTGATATAGGATTTCAAATATAATATTCTCTCAATGAGAGTTATAATCCTAAAGACAGACTTTGTGTTAATTCAGACTTAAACTAAAACTTATGTAAATCAGCCTAATAGTGGCAACAACTCTTTCATCCATAAGAGGTACTTGAAGAGGTGTAAGAATACTTGTGAACCTCAACAACAACTTGCAATAAAATTGAGAAGTGTTCAAATGATGACATCCTAGAGAGGCATAAGAAAAATATTCAAAGCCTGAAAAAGGCATAGTAAATAATATGTGTATGCTATTGCGTAAATAGTGGATTGAGTCATCGATTATACTGAGACAAAATCTCTCAGTAAGGGGAAAACTAGAAGTAGTAGCAGTTTGTTATGAAATAATATAAAAATGCACATGTTCGTTATCTATCTCTACTCTACATTTAATCTAAGTTCATTATGATTCAGCTTTATTTCACTCAAACCACTTTATAGTCATAAACTGAATGTTTTGATAAAGAAGATATATTTTTGTTTCAGCAATACAAATAATTTTCAAAAGTGGAAAAACACAATTCAAACTCTTATTTCTTGTCTTTTCTACCACCTTCAAATCGCAGAGAGAAAATTTGGAGGGAACTGAGTAAAGAAGAAGAAGGGAATTTGAAGGAGTTATGTTCCTATTTATAATCACATATTCAATGGGGCACAAATTCAAAAGCGCCTTGGTCTATCGGATGAGAAAGCCCTCAAACGGCGTGACCTAGGGATGAAAAGACGCCTAGGGTAATCAATTTCTCACTAGGTTTACCATGTGCCACATTGGATAACTGAAACATCACATCAATAAACGGGCAAGAGACACTTATTTCCATCAATGAAGTGACCATTTGCAATCCGGAATAAAGTATCACTGAACACCTAATCCGAAATAAAGTATCATTGAACACGTTTTATCTGAAGTCAATAGGAAAACCAATGGAATCCAAAGTCGTTCAATGAGTAGAGTGATCCGATAAACCGAATTCAAGTCAACTATTGTCTTTGTCAATAATTAACTTGGGGGGCACCTATTATGGGTCGAATTTAGGATGTCATAGTCCAAGCCCACCAAAGAAATCAAGCCACTTCAGATCAACTGGATGCAACTAACAGTGGCACATAAGCTTCTCGAAATTAGGGCATACTTATTTCTATGAAGGGATATGAAGTCTTTGTCCATGGTAATCACCTAGACCGTTAATCTTAGCCATCAGATGGCCGAAAAGAAGATCTAATTATAATGGACCACAATAGCTCACCTATGTACACATCTTTAGGCACTTGATGGTAATCCAACCGTGATTACAGCCACCAGATGGAAATTAAAATTCTATGGTTAAAAGGACATGCACATCGGAGGGTGGTCTGAGAATCACGGATCTCCCTCCGTGATGACCACAATAGAATCCTTCTAGAAACCTTAGAGGAATCCATTATAAAACAAGGACACCTAAGGATGTAAAGGTACATTAAAATTCTAACCTAAAAAACCTCTCATTCTCTAACACCAACTTACTTGATCTCGGAGTGTGTGCAGATACATCACCCCCACTGAGGAGCTAGGAGCAATGACAGTTACCCGCAAAAAAACACTATTTTTCCGTTCTAGAACCAGGAGTCTACAATCAGTTCAGAATAAACCTCAACTGCATTAGCGTGTATATGTTCAATTTTTATAATGTATTTAGTCAATTTCATTTGTTTTATTTAAAATCAAAATAAAAATTACTCAAAACTATTATTCATGCTTAACATATGTTAGTGCAATAAAAAAGCGAACAGACAAATAGAAAAGTGGGTAATCTTGTTGTGGACAAACATACGTTAGAAACTTGTGGTGTAAGCCTACCAAAATAGGTCCTTCCTAAAAAAATTCCTTCATATTAGTGGATAATCTTGCTTGTGGACAAATACTAAAGATGTTTAGTCTTAATAATTTTAGCGTAAAAGGTTGCTATGTAAAATTAGGACACCCTAACAATTTTTGTCTTTGATAGTAACCAAGTAGTGAAACCAAAGTAAGTGTAAGAGTTTGTAACATGGAGGAATTTGAGTGGACCTAGTCGCAAAATTAGTGACCAACAAAACATCATCCTTACCCTTAGAATTTAGTTCTAAGATTTAGATGAAACCCCAAATACTAATAAGTAAGCTTGTACATCTTTAAGATTGTCTAAACATCATATGATCAAAGTGCACAACTGTAATAGAAAAACTTTTAAGTAAAGATTTTGCAAAACTCACTTAGAATTTTTATTGCTGACAAATGTGCACTCGCGATATTTTCTTTTAAATACATTGGTGCTTATGTGATCAATTAAGCATGTTTAACTTTTGGTGTGCTATCTATTGTGTTGTATATGTTATACATAAGCACATGCTACATAGGTTTCCCAACACACTATTTTTTTTCCTTGTTGATTAGACAAAATCGATGTTTAAGAGATCTTTTTCTTGTATAGTATATTTATTGAATGAGCAAATTATTGGTTAATAGCACTGTTAATTTAAATAGGATTATGTAAAATAGTTTAACTTAGTTAATTTTTAGATTAAATTAATTTGTTGATCGTTAAAAGTGTTTGTCATGTAATATAACGATAAGTATATTTTAAGATGCCTCATTTGAGATTAATCCAATCGCGAAAGAATAAAATCCAAGAGAACAACTCTATAATACCAAAGATATTGGCTAGTCCTACTCTAGAATGCCTAAGCCTCGTAGTGCCTCCCTGACCGCAATTGATGTGAGTAATCCATCCTGCCTAACACCTCGAGTGCACCCTGTAACACCCCAAATTTTATAATAAATATTTTCTTAATGAAAAATGATTTTAGATAATTAATTTGGTGTTAAAACTATTCTAGAATATATGTGGATAAATCTTGTGACTAATTTTCGTTATATCAGTGCTTTCTATGATACGCTAATTTTATATATATTTGACTAAATAAGTGATATAAATAACAAATATTTTATTTTATTATTTTATATATTTTTCTATAAATAATAGTATGTTAGTGTAAATATTTTAAAGAATAAGATTTTAGGCGATGCTACATGTATATGTGCGTTCGTAGTTAATGTGATATTTTCTTGTACTTTTGACTGATGTTAAGTGTGCACATAATTATATTTAATTATTTATAAATATGTGTTATTTTAATTATTTATTTTACAAATAATTATCTTGATATATTAGTAATTTTAATATTGATTTTCTTTATTTTTATATAGTTGCTATGGTATGAGGATTTTATTTAGATATACTAGAAAATGAAGTTTGGACCAGATGACTGTTTACACCCCTATTTTCTATTTCTGCATATTAATTTGGAGTATTACTAGTTGGACTTTTCTGCCTCAAACTTGACTACCTGTGTTGGGCCTTACAGTTTTACTCTTGTACCTATACATCTGCTATATGCACCCCTCCTTCTGCAATAAAAAAAATAAAAAATGAAAATAGCCAAATCGCAGCAAACCATTTTTCTCTTAAATTCACTCCCACCAATTCTTTGCCATTTGAATCGACCTCAACCTATATCACACCCAAAAATCGGCCACTGAATCCATTTTTGGCGTCAATTTTATCGATTGTGGCTCCGTTTCATTGCGTTTCTTTCCTTGGGCAAGCTGTTTTTTGCTGATTCCAATCACCACATTTGTCGTCTCAAAAAACTGGTATCATTTTTTGGATTCCTCTTGTCAAAACCTTCAAGAAGCACTACTCATTTGCAT
Organism: Cicer yamashitae; assembly: GCA_037974755.1. Taxonomy (NCBI): domain Eukaryota; kingdom Viridiplantae; phylum Streptophyta; class Magnoliopsida; order Fabales; family Fabaceae; genus Cicer; species Cicer yamashitae. The sequence continues at coordinate 14,705,865 of JBBPBQ010020323.1, forward strand.
TTTTCGGTGAAGTTGACGTCGAACCCTTCCGGCGCTCTGACGAGTCAGTGAGAGTTTTTCTGCAGTTTTTCTCGTCGTTTTGACTCCATTTTTGCTCCTAAAATTATTATTAGTTATTTAACATTTATTTCTATGCTTTGCATAATTTATCAGTCGCGTCTCGGCGATTTTGTGAACTCGCTGTTTATTCAGATTCGGTGGCTGTACGTTGTCGATCTGCAGTTGCGGTTGAAAACTTCCATTGGTTTCTGTGTTTGAGAACGCGTCTAAATAAGTTAAGGGGTGAGAGAGCATTTGAATTCATGAATATAATATATTGTGAGATGAACGAGAAAACCGTATTTCCCAACGATTCATCCGGGGCTCGCTACGTACGGCAGTATCCCTTTGAGGGATAAATTAATTAATATGCAAATATGGAAATTATGAGAATAAAATGTGGAATAGAAATACTTATAAGGTGTTGATTGATTTCATTTTGTTAAATGTGTGCTATTTGATATTGTTGTGATATTGAGTGTCAAATGAATTTTATGTATATGTTTGGTTAGACGGGATTATGTGATGTGATAATAAAAGGTGAATTCATTTTGATAAGTTTATGTGATTATGATGATGTATAAATAATGATAGTGATGCTATAAAATTGTGATGAGTGAGATACGAGGACAGGGCCAATTTGAATTGTTCGTCCACCGGGATGGTGGCATAGTATCAAGTCTCCTAACCAAGTACTTCAGAGTTAGAATGGTATCACATTGTGAAGTAGAGTCTAAGCTCAAAGTAATAGCCCAAATTAATATGCAGAAGTAGAAAATAGGTGTGTAAACAGTCGTTTGTTCCAAAATTCATTTTCTAGTATTTCTAAAAATACTTAATAAATAATTCATTTTACTGATCTACGCTAGAAACTTTTTCCCCAAATTACTCATTTTAACATAATATTATTTTTCCTTAACTTAGATAGATATAATTTTAACCAAAAGTCTCATATTCAAAATAATAACTATAAAATAGTCAAAATAATAAAATAAATAAATATAACATCAACAATTTATATTAATTACTAAATCTCAATAAATATGTATAAAATCATCATACCATAGCAACTATATAAAAATAAAGAAAATCAATATTAATATTACTAATATCTCAAGATAATTATTTTTAAAATAAATAATTAAAATAAGATATATAGTTATGTTAAAACAATAATGGGATCTGCAACAAGAATTAACCAACAAAGCAGAAAGCAAACAATTGCAGAGAAAAAACGAAAACGGAGAACGTTCTTGACAGAACTGAAAAAAACCAGAAAAAACGAAGATTGATTATCGTTCTCCGTTTCTACAGTTTTGTAAACCAGTTCTTTCAATCAAATTAAACAAAAAGTAAAGAAAGATAAGGAAAGAATAACACCAAGATTTACGTGTTCGGTCTCAATTGTTGAGACGTACGTCACGGGCAAGCAAGCAAGATTAATCTACTATTGTTAATTGAACTTTACAAGATTAAAGTCTTCTCAAGATTGATCTCCTAGTATCGTTCACTGTTTATGAACCAGCAATACTAGCATTTTCTCTCAATCTTTCTTTCTCTCCCTCTAATCTTCTTTCTCTGATTTTCTATGAGTCACAAATTGCTTATTCCATATCAGTTTTCTGCTATTACTGCTATCACTACAACATTCTGCTACTATATTACAGCCTTATATATAGTATACAAGAGCTAACTAACTACAACCACCTATCATAACTAACTTGGCCAAAGGTAGTTATAACAACCACTAAAGCTTAACCAACTTTAGTTAGATGATTTGAGGCACATATTCACAATTCTCCACCTTGACTCAATATCAGAATAATTCAAACATTGTCTTTGCTCCCATGTACCAGCTTTATGCTTTACAGAAAATAATCTATTTGAGGCATATCTTCACAAATTATGTGTGCACTTAACATTAGCCAAACATACAAGAAAATATCACATTAACTACGAACGCACATAAGGGAGCGAGTGTAAGTGGGACATCACTTACGGATTTATTTATGTCCAGTTTTACCAAAAGAGATTATTCAAGTAGAAGACATTGGGTGAAACCAATGTAGTCTTTATGACTTACTTGTTATGTTGATTTTAAGTCATTAGATTACTCTTGTCTTGTGGCTTAAAGTGTTTGAAAGATTTAAGGCTATGGGTAGAACAGGTATTTGTGTATGGGTTACGAAGAAATAGTATTTTATTAAATTGAGGTATAGTTTGTCGAGACGATTTTTCATGCTTAGCACATCGGTATGACTGAGAAACATCTATAATTGTTTTTATTAAATCTATGTTACTGAGTTTTACGCTCACTATGTTGGGAGTGATGTTTTCAAAGTAACAGGTAAACGTCAAAAGTCTGAGGAGTATCTAGATTACTAGCCAATCCTTCAATGTTATGAGTCGTAGTCAGATCACATCTTGAGTCTATATTAGAGTTATAATTTAATTATGTCTCACTTGAAAGTTGTTTTAAAGTTTATAAATATTTTAGTACTCTAAATTATTTTGAGAATTTACGAAAGAATTTCTATTTATTTGCAAGCACTTAGATACTTTTTAATTGAAAATTTCAGTTTCGTTTACATTGTATACAATTTTTTTAATATTTATGTTGAAAATATATTTATGATCTTTATATTTATTTCATATTATGTAAATAGGGATAATATCTCCCATATTTATTTTTGTATTTATTGGCTTGAGCCTACATAAGACCGACTCCGTTGTGAACTTCAGACACACGGTTTCACCATATGTCTCTCATTTTCTCTTATTCAACATGGTATCTAAAGTCTATTAAGAGAGATAACCCTATACCTTGTTGATTACCCCGGGACCCACTATCCTTCGGTGAGATTTTTTTTTTCGGTAAACTGTAACATCCCTCTTTAACATAAATAATTGGTAGTAATTTTTTTTATGTTTAACTTATTAGTATACAATTATAATTTGTAATAATAATAATTATATATATATATATATAGTGATACATATTTTAGTTTTTTTTTGGGGATGTAAATAAGGAGAATTAGAAGAGTGCATAATAAATAGGATCTATTTAGTATGAAAACTCCATAAGGCAAAAGCTTAATTCTCCAAATCAACAAAACTTATTATTATTTTTTTTCATACCATTTACACAATAATACCAACACAAAACACACACACCAAAATAAAATAATAATAATAATAATAATAATAATAGTAATAATAATAATAATAATAATAATGATAATAATAATAATAAAAAGAAA
>JBBPBQ010020323.1:14709542-14729981 GCA_037974755.1 Cicer yamashitae
AAAAAAAAAAAGAAGAAGAAGGGAGGAGGACATAAAAAAGAAACAGAGAGAGAGGGAGAGGAAGACAGGGTAAGAGATAGAGAAGAAGAAGAAGAAGAAGAAAGAGTGAGAGAGAGAAGAACAGAAGGAGAAAGAAAAAAAAATTGACAAAACAAGAAGAAGAGAAAGGAAAAATCCATTTTTGCTAGAAGTCAAGGTAGAAAGAGTGGAGAGTATCATCATCTTCTCAATCCTTTTGGAAAAGTGTTTTGATGTATTCATTTCTTGATTTATTCATAATCTGTAGCATTAGTGTTTGCAAAGATTCATCAGGAAATTAGTGTGATTGAATGAGTGTTGTTAACGTAAAATTCACAAGACATATTTGTGATGTTTTGGTCATAACTTTTTCTCTAGACCTTAGTTCTGAATGATTGTTAGTTTTCTGGAAACTAGACTCAATTTCCTTCAATTTGAGTACAAACATTGTGATGTTTGATTGAGTATTGATGCTTAAAAATGGGTTACAAGTTAGACCAGAGTTGTTGTCCTGTTTTTCTAACCTTGTTATTTGTTTTGATAAATTGCAAGAATTGGGGCTTAATTTGAAAAAAAAATTATCTATAAACTAAACATCATAAGCTTTCCAAAGAGTGCTCATTTACTCAATTCTGATACTTATCAGTTCCTGTTAGTTGACTCTGCAGTTAAACTCAGTTTTGCATTGTTATAACATAAATTTGGGGTTGTTTTGGGAAAAATCTATCTTAAGCATGTTCCCTTGATTTTCATTTTACATTATATGATTAGTATGATATAATTGACTTAATAGTGTATGTTATCATAAGAATTTTGAAGGTTGATTGTGTGGTAGTCTTTAATATATTTATTAATAGATGATGTTATAATTAATAGGTGGTATTTTATATATGTGTGAGTGTGTGTGTGTATTATTATATATAATTATATATGCTTGATTAAGGTGAGAAGTATAGGATTCATTCTACCTAGATGAATTCTCCGTTTATATACGACGGAAGCGAGGGGTAAGTGGGGCACTACTTACGGACGTAATTATGTTCAATCTTACCAAAATAAAGTTACTAACAAGAAGAGGGTATTAGTAAAAATAATGCAGTCTTTATGACATGCTTGTTAGGTAGAGTTTAATTCATTAGATTACTCACGTCTAATGGCTTAAATACTTAGAAAGAGTCAAAACTATACATAGAATGGGTAACTCGGAAGTAACTATAAAGGAAGAGAAACTTAGAAGATAAATATATCTTTGAATTAGAATGTTAACTGATTTGGTTTCATCCCTTGGGACCCACTGAGATGTAATCTCATTCCACGTTATTGAAATGTTTTACAAGTAAAAAGACTTAGATCAAGAGTTGGAGAAATGAAGCATAGCAGTTTATGCTATAGTTTGGATAAAATTTCTAGGAAATTATTTTGAACCATAGATGTGTTATGTACTCCATATTTTTTGCTCTATCTTTTGAAGGATTAGTATATGTATTAATACATTTGCACGACTTTGTGTTGGGATTTGTATTAACCATCTGTTTTGTCGAATTATGCTAATGCTCAAGTTATATTCTAGACAACTAACTTATGGTGTTACATAAACCATGTCCCAATTCTGATTTACCCCTTCTTCGTTGCTGTTAGTTTAGTTTTCAGCAAATCAGTCACAGCATTGTTCATCGCGTTGACACTATTCATTGCGCGCGGTACTGTTCGTCGCAAAATAAAAAATGTGCCTCTTATGCCACTGTTTCGCTACTGGTTTTAGGTAATTGCTTATTGATTATGGCCACTTATGAAAATTTTCTTTGGTGGGTAGAGCATTGTCAGAACTCTAGTTCCCTTGTTTCAGCCGCACAAAGTGGTAATTCACCTGTTTGCATTTCACCTTCTTATAGCCCATGTATTCTCAATTTTGGTGCATCTGACCACATTACTGGTAATAAGGCTTTTTTCTCCTCTATCACAACTTCTGATTATTTACCTAGGATAGTCTCATCCAATGGTTCCCAAACACAGTCTCAAGGGATTGGCACTATCCAAATCCTCCCTACTATGTTTGTTACATATGCCCTTTATGTGCCTGGATGTCCATTTAATTTAATTTCTATCAGTCGATTGACTCGTTCTCATGATTGTGATGTCACATTTACTAATTGCAATGTTACTTTGCAAGATCGAATATCAGGAAGAAAAATTGGTGTCGGATGTGAGTCTAATGGACTTTATTATCTCTCGAACCCATCAACGGCATGCCCTACCACAAATTCTCCTCTTAATATACATGCTTAGTTAGGTCATTCGAGTCTTCCCAAACTTCAACAATTAGTACCTAATCTAACCAAACTATCTAGCTTAAATTGTGAGCCGTGTCAATTAGGGAAACACACTCATAGTCATTTCCCTGATCGAGCTAATAAACAAGCTTCGCCCCCGTTTGCTTTAGTTCACTCAGATGTTTGGGGTCCTTCTCGTACTATTTCCACTCTTGAATCTAGATATTGTTACCTTTATCGATGATTTTTCCCATTGTACGTGGTTATTTTTAATGAAAAATAGGTCTTAATTATTTTCTATTTTAGAACAATTTTATAAGGAAATTAAAACTCAATTTGGTGTATCCATTCGCACTTTCCGCAGTGATAATGCCCGTGAATACTTGTCCCATAAATTTCAAAATTTTATGACCTCTAACGGCATTCTTCATCAAACATCTTATGCTCATACACCTCAACAAAATGGGATAGCCGAATGCAAAAAATCGGCATCTTATTGAAACCACTTGTACTCTCCTTCTTCATGGTAATGTACCATCTCGCTTTTGGGGTGATATTGTTCTAACTGCGTCCTATCTTATAAATCGCATGCCTTCGTCTGTTCTTGATAAACTTTCAGCTCAATCACTAAAATGTGTCTTTGCGTCTACATGTTTTGTCCACAATATCACTCCTGGTCTTGACAAACTTTCAGCTCGATCACTAAAATGTGCCTTTCTTGGTTATCATCGGTCCCAAAAAGGTTATCGTTGTTATTCTCCTACTCTCCGCGATATCTCATATCTGCTGATGTCACATTTTTTGAGTTTGTTATATACTATGAGTCGCTTCATGACCCTTTGTCTGCAACTATTCATGTGGACCTACCAAAGTCTGTTTCACTTTTCTCTTTTACCACTAAAGCCTATTATGTATATCCCACCTGAGACACCTCTAGTGGCCCCTTCCGTTGTCCCACTTGAGACTCCTCTTGTGGATCCTCCAACTGTACAACCTCTTCAGACATACTACTATTGTCAACCACCATCGGTTGTACATGTCCTAACACCCATTCTTGATACCGAGGTCATTCTAGACACTCATTTGCCGCCACCTCCTCCTTTATTGGATCCGACCCTAGATATTCCTATTGCTATTCGTAAAGGTATAAATCCTACTAGTAACTCATACCCTCATTACATTGGTTTGAGTTACCATCGTCTTTCTCCTTTGCATTATACTTGTTTGTCTTCCATGTCTTTTTTTTTCTATTCCTAAATCTTCTGGTGAAGCTTTATCCCACCCAGAGTGAAGACAAGCAATGATTGACGAGATGTGTGCACTTCAGAGTAGTGGTACTTGGGAATTGTTTCCTTTACCATCTGGAAAGTCTTTAGTAGGATGTCGTTGGCTTTATACGGTTAAAATTGGTCCTGATGGTAAGATTGATCGTTTTAAAGCTCGTTTGGTGGCAAAAGAGTACACTCAAATTGGCCTCGATTACAGTGATACTTTCTCACTTGTGGCTAAGATGGTCTCTGTTAGACTACTCCTATCTATTGCAGCCACAGACATTGGTCTCTGCACCAACTTGACATTAAAAATGTTTTTTTGCATGGTGACCTTGAAGAAGAAGTGTATATGGAGCAACCACCTGGGTTTGGTGCTCAGGGGGAGTCCTCTACCATGGTTTGTTGACTTCACAAGTCTCTTTATGGTCTTAAGTAGTCTCCTCGAGCTCGGTTTGGCAGATTTAGCACAATACAACAATTTGGTATGATTCAAAGTGAAGCCAATCATTCTCTTTTCTATCGCCACTTAACGTTATGGTGCATTTACTTGGTTGTCTACGTAGATGATATTGTCATAACTGGTAGTGATCAGCAGGGCATACTCCAGTTGAAACAACATTTCTCTCATCAATTTCAAACTAAAGATCTTGGCAAATTTTGCTACTTCTTGGCTATTGAGGAACCCCAATCTAAGGACGGCTTAGTAATTTCACAAAGGAAATATGACATGGATATTCTTGAAGAGACAGGTTTATTGAATGCCAAGCCGGTTGACACTCCTATGGATCCAAATGTCAAACTTCTACCTAATAATGGGGAGCCATTTTCAGATTCAGGGAGATACAGAAAATGGTTGGTAAATTAAACTACCTCACAGTCACCCGTCCAAATATTTCTTTTGCAGTTAGTGTGGTAAGCCAATTCTTAAACTCTCCTTGCCAAGAACACTGGGATGTTGTGATACGAATCTTGAAATACATTAAAGGTGCTCCAGGAAAATGTCTAATTTATGAAAACAGAGGACATACTCAGATAGTTGGTTATTCAGATGCCGATTGGGCAGGCTCACCCATTGATAGGCGATCCACTTCTGGGTATTGTGTACTTGTTGGAGGAAACTTAATATTTTGGAAGAGTAAGAAACAAAGTGTAGTTGCAAGATCTAGCGATGAAGCTGAATACAGGGCTATGGCATTAGTGACTTGTGAGCTCATTTGGTTGAAACAGTTACTCAAAGAATTTCAATTTGAAGAGGCAACACAAAGGACAATAATCTGTGATAATCAAGCAGCATTGTACATTGCCTCTAATCCAGTTCTTCATGAGAGGACCAAGCATATTGAGATAGATTGTCACTTTGTAAGTGAGAAAATCGAATTCGCCGACATCACCACTAGCTTTGTTAATTCCAATGATCAATTGGCAGATGTATTCACTAAGTCCCTGGGAGGTCCTCGAATCAGTTATATATGTAACAAGCTTGGTGCATATGATTTATATACTCCAGCTTGAGTGGGAGTGTTGAAAATATATTTATGATCTTTATATTTATTACATATTATGTAAATAGGGATAATATCTCTCATATTTATTTTTGTATTTATTGTCTTGAGCCTATATAAAACCGACTCCGTTGTGTAGTTCAGACATACGATTTCACCATATGTCTCTCATTTTCTCTTATTCAACAATTTATAATTAAATTTTAGGCGTTACAAATATCATACCAAAAAAAGAATAAAAACAATCAAGCAACTATGTAATTTGAGTTACAACTAACACTTAGAAAACAAAACAAGTCTAAAGAAACAGTACCTTTGTCATCAAGATTTAATGAACATCGGAAACAGTTTTCCACCGACAATTAACATCACTCATAAACGTATAATTATTGGTTGGTACAATTATATTGGGGTACCTTTGTCGAAATGAACGATGTCAAGCTAAGCTCTTAGACGTTGCCTCTTTTTCCCTATTAGACTCAAATAAGTGAAATGAAAAATATATTAAAAAAAATTCAAGTTCCACATAGACAAGAGATAGAGTTATATAGTAGTATATAAAGAGAGGCAATTCTCACTTTACAAACTGTTTTTATAAAGATGAATTAGATCTAATATAAAACTCAATATGATATCAGAGTCTACTTAATTGAGTCACCTATCACTTATATACAACATTTGTTAAGTTTTTCTTTGTCAATAACCATTACTCACCTATGTTCATAATTTTTTTACTAAACCAATGTTCACAAAATAGAAACCATGAGTCACCAAAAATAATCAATTTTTTATATTTAATTCATTCGAATGTAATTCGCGTCGCCCAGTATCTTTTTAGATGTTAAGAGGTATCTAGGTTTGCTGCACTGGCAGCAGCCAGCCGAGAGCCCCTTCCCATAGTTGACATCTATAATAGTTCCATATTAATCAGTCAATCTAGATTTAACTTTTGGTATTTTAAACTATAAAATTAAAATTTGTTTTTATTTAGAATGTTTGATCAAGATCGAATAATTATCAATATTTTTTATTGCAGAAAATGCAGGAGATCGACTGTCGAGAATCTAAATTCATGTTGGAGGAATAAACGAAACAGTAAATTATAAAAATAAAACATAAAAAAAATAAAAAAGTAAAACATATTTGAAAATATAAATAAGATTATGAATAGAGGTGTGAATATGTCAGATAGATTTTACATATATTGAGTTTGGTCGGTCAAAAAACTCAATGCTTAATTCTAACATCAGGATTCTTCATTTTTATTTATGTTTTTAAATATAAGAAGTTTGCCCTTTGAAAGGGCAATTTCATACTTGTCATTTAATTATTTTTTTTAATTTATTAAAAAAATATAATAATATAATACCGTATTATTTGAATCTTTTTTTTAAGTCTCCACATTTTAAGATTGTTATAAATCGTTTCACCATCATATCTAGAGTCAATATCATTTATTGAGCATAATTGATAACTCTTTGGTGTAGATGTTAAATATATACATTAACAATCTTGTTTATATCATGTAGATGTACTATCATATGACGTGAACAAGGATATTAACGTATTCAATATTTATATTGAAAGTTCAGCTATATCCAATAAAGGGTACTGACCTCCATAAAATTGATATTATAATTTCGATGACAAAATTTAAATCTCATTTAAAATTAAAATAAAATGGTCATTAGCAACTATTATTAATAATAATTTCCTCTTAAAAAAATGGACTTTTATACAATTGCTAAAGTTAAAAAAGAGTTTGTTTTCATCTTTCAAAATCTCAAAGGTTATTTTATCTAATTATTAATATAGTTTGCTAAAAGATAAAGTTAATGTAATTGTTCTCTCTCTAGTTAAAAGGGCCACATCTCATTCTTACTCTACATTATTTATTGGCATTTTTATTGTCCTTTCATGACACTTCATTATATTATACACTAAAAGGCAAAGTGGCACGAGATTTGGTGCCTAGAGAACTAAAAGGACATCAACATTATAAAAAAAGTAATTATTTTTTAACTTTAAAATGGAAAATGGAAGGGAACTCCATTCACAGTTTTAAGAGAAATAATTATGTGATCACAATCTCAAATAAAAATTATTTAGACATGTGTATAAAAATATATATTATCTTATTATTTTTAAAATATTTTATTTAATTCTTTCTTTTTTTAATTTTTTTCTCTTTTTATATGTATCTAAATAGTGTGTCTAAATCTTTAGGTGATACAAAATTTTCTCTGGTGTTAATCATAAACATTAATTTTTTTGCTATTCTGCTTTATATATGTCTCACTGTTTAGCTTTTTTTTTTATATACTTTTTCTTCTCTAGTTTAATTGAGTGAATGGACTTTAATCCGTGTAAGATGCTCTCTCTAGTCTTATTTTTGTTTTATATTATTGAGATTTACCATTTTATGTCCAATTTTTGTTATGTTTCTATACATTTACTTGTATTAGAATCAAGTAATTAATTAGCGTTATATTTTTTTTAATATGATAGGAATGAAGAAAAAAAATATTTTAAAGAAAAATCAATATTAGAATCTCAACAAGTTAATGAAGTTAAAAATACACTAACATGATGAACAACAATTTAGTCGTCTCATGTCTCTAAATCTTTTCTACTCTTCTTCTTCATCCACCAGAAATGGATGGTGTAAAGTCATTTTTAGTCCGAAATCATACATTATACCATTTTTCCTTACTTTATTTATTTAAATAAATGAATTTTATATAGATTTATTTTGTTTTCGTATTTTTAAGTGATTATGACGTCTAAGTACGGTGTTGTTTAGTTTTTTCATTTTGGTGCAATGTTTATTTGATTTAGAATATTATATCAACTCGATCTATTACAAATTCAATCAATGATATTGACATCATCAACATTACAAATTCAGATACATGAGTATTCTAGATACACTTTGATTTTGTCATATTTATAAGCACTTTGATTTTTCCATTTTATGTTATTAACATCGATGTCGTAAGTTTGTTCACATATACGTTCTTTTTATTTTAACAACTTTGAATTTGTACTATTTTCGATGTAGTCTATTAATTTAAATGAACGAATATCTTTTTATATTAAAAAAAAACACTCACACAACAATCAGGGCCAACTTAAAAATTATTTCTAGATGCATGAGCAGATATACGGTATTGCAAATAAAAAAATCTTACACTTTCTATTGTTTTTGAGTTTTGAAAACTATTTCAAAATCAATTTATGTCACCGGAGATATTACTAGGGTTGAGTCGTACAGTAGGTCGCTCTCTTTAAGACGTTTCGCGGCACTGTCTAAATTGTGCAAGGCAGACTATCAACCACGAAATCTCCAGGATAAAACATCCCAAACAAACTGTATTGGAGCTCTACAGCATCGTAGAAAATCGTTCTAGAATTACACCCTCAATATGGCGGTTAAAGTCACTCTCAATATGACGATAAGTCACTCGCAATATGGTACTATGACCACTCATAAATCAAAAGGACTACGGCACAAAAAACTGCTCTAAAAGACTACGACACAATAACCGCTCATAGTGGAATTAAGACCACTAAAAAATCGACGTAACTACGGCATAACAACCGCTCTAAAAGGATAGTGGTATTAGGACTAGGGATGGGAATAGGCCATGCCTACCGACAGGGGCCTAAGGCCTAGCCTACGTAAGGCTCAGCCCAGGCCTGACTTTTTTCTTAAACAGATAAGGCCAAGGCTTCTAAAAAAGCCTATTTAGTTAAAAAAAGGTCAGGCTACAGGCCACATAATAAGTCTTTTAGACCTATTAGGACAACCTATTTAAATAAATATAAATAATATTTTTTTACTACTATAATTATTATATTAAATTTTGATCTTTTTGTTATATATTCAACTTGTAGTAATTTACGCATATTAACCTCATTTAGTTTGTGATATATTTAAATGTATTATTATAAAATATAATGTATATAAAGTCATATTCTTCAAAATGTGATGTTAAATATCAAAATAGAACTTAATTTCATTGACATAGTAACTCATTTATCTATTTAAAGATATGTTTGATTAGTTATTCAAAAATTTTAAAATGAAATAGGCTTTTAAGTAGGCTAACAGGCCATACCAAACTTCTATCAAGACCATACTCAGGCCTAAAAAGTAAGCCTATGACAGGCCACAAGCCAGGCTTAGACCTTCAATTTTTTGACAGGTCAGGCTCAGGACTAGCAAAGCCTAACTCGACGCAGCCTATTCCCACCTCTAATTAGGACCACTAGGATCACTATTTGTAATAGGTGATCAACATCATTGTTCTTAGGCTAACATCATTGTTCTAATTAGGACCACTAGGATCACTATTTGTAATAGGTGATCAACATCATTATTCAGCTCCAAATACCTCATCAATGCCCTTAAAAATCTCTCTAAGAACTCAGTTGCAGTGCTTTGGAGAATTCGAACATATTCGTATACACTATCACCAGGATATCCATATGTCTATATACGAATAGCAGTAGTGCATTTCTGCAATAATGAAAGACCCATTTTACCAATTGCATCAACCCTCATTTGAAAACACTCGTCATGATTTCCAAGGGTTGCTACAATTTGAAAAAATACATGTTTATGCATTCAACACCTTCGTTGAGATTAAGCACATGTCTATACTAGATTCTTAGAGAAATAGTCATTGAACAATCAATTATCTTCTTATTCTTCTAGGCCTAGTAGAATTGTTGGATTCTTGTTGCCTCTCAAGCATTGACATCAATCGTTCCTCATCGGCATTGTCCATAAATTAATCTTCTATCAACTCCCAAAAGAGTTTATTAAGTTCATCTGAATTGTTTGGATCCATTACCTCAGTAAGTGAATGAAAATGGAGATTGCCACATTTTATAAAAATGAGAATGCATATAATGTTAAATGCAACTAGTTTTAATAACGGCTAATTTGAATAATGACCAGCTTTAATAACGACTAGTTTGAATAACAACTAGTTTGACTGATGATTAGTTTGGGTAGTTTAAATAATGGCTAGTTTGACTAATGGGTATTCTAAATAACAACCAGTTTCAGAAAGAGAAAATGATTTTTAATTAAAGTGACATTAATGATCATTTTACATAATTTCTAATTTGAATAATACTACAACATTAAGTTTATTACAATAACTTTCATGAACACGACATTAACTCTCATTCGTCATCGATGTGTTTTTCATAATGACATGTATTGCCTTGTACTGCATCTCTTCCTTCATTAATATTTTTTTCTTCCTCCTTAAGTTTTTCCAGTTTTTCCAAGGATGTTACCTTTTTATCGATTATATCATGCAGAACTTTAGAAGATGTTTTAGTTGCATTTCCATTTGCCTTACCCTTCCTTTTTGCCACCTTTTGTCCCATTGAACTTTTTATCAAAGATGTCTTTGGGTTATATTCATAACTTGAAGTTGTCTCTGGGTTAGACTGTTGGAACCAAGTTGGTTTTATACTTAGAGTTTTGATGGTAACAAAAGTAATTTATGAAAACAATATATTTGACTTCACAAAGTGTGAAAGAAGATTCGTATTTTTGAAGAAAATCTAAAATAAGATTTGATTCACATTTATAATTGAAGAAAATCTAAAATAAAATTTAATTCGGATTTATAATTGAAGAAAATCTAAAATAAGATTTGATTCAAATTTATAATTGAAGAAAATCTAAAATAAGATTTGATTCATATTTATAATTGAACTAAATCTAAAATAAGATTTGATTCATATTTATAATTGAACTAAATCTAAAATAAGATTTTATCCAGATTTATAAATTGAAGAAAATCTTTGACAAAGTTGAAAAGAAGATATGGTCAAGATTTGATCAAGATTTATCTACAACATAATATGAACAGTATCAATTTGAAGAATTTACAAACTCAATTTAAACAAAATACGAACATAATCAATCTAAAGAATTAACAAACTCAATTTGAACAAAATATGAACATAAGCAATTTGAAGACTTTACAAACTCAATCTGAACAAAACAGGAACATAATCAATCTAGAAGAACTACTCATATTGGATTCAGAAATAAAGAATTGGCTAAAGAACATATTATCAAAAAGCATCTTGTTTAAATTAATTTTAAATAAGATCATTGTTAACCAAGCTAGGAATGAAGATACAATTCAGAATTAAACAAGGAATAAATTAAAGCCTTAATTTTATCTATAAATAGATACTGAAGGCTGAAGAAGAAGAAGCGCATCGAAAAATCAGAAAAGAGTAGAAGAAATCAAGCTCAAATTTCAAATTCATCTTAGAGTTCAAAGAGAGAAACACTTGTTCGAATGAGAATTATTTTTTGAACGTTTTTTCTTAGAATGTGAGAGTTATTATCATTATCAGCTTGGTTATAAGCAAACACTTAAAGTTCCAATCTTTTGTATCCAACCCGATAGTGGTTTAGTTCCTTCTTCAATCTAGGGTTGTTAGGAGAAGACTTGACTTGTAGGATCAAGGTTGTTAGTTCCTCAGAAGTCTGTGGTTGTTAGGCTGTTTGGGAAGACTTGGCTTGTAAGGTCAAGGTGGTGTTGTTCCTCAAAAGTCTGGGGTTGTCAGGCTGTTTGTGTAACGCCCCGGATTTTGGTAACGCCCCGGAGTTTATTTAATGATTTATCGTAGTTCACTAACAACTCGATAGCTATATCCAGTCCATTCACCCAAAAGGACTTCATCTAGTAATTCAAAACATGTTATGTAAGAACCAAATTGGTTTTCCTCTTATAGTTTTGATGTTAACAAAGGTATTTTATGAGAACAATTTGCTTAGACTAATGGCTTCATTAAGTGTGCTTGGATTTGAAGGCCAAAGTTGGCTGCTTCTTCTTGGGCTCATCCTCTACAAGCTCAATTTTATGTGATCTCAAGGAGCTAGTCAATTCTTTCAATTTAAGAGTATTGAGATCCTTAGCTTTTTGAATAGCTGTAATCTTAGGCCTCCACTTGCTTGACAGACTTCTAAGAATTTTCTTTGTTAGTGCACTTATCAAATTCCTTGATGGTGATTGCATTGATCACGAAAGGTTTTGGACTTGTGATACATCTTGTACATCTTATTCCGTTCAGCATCCATCTCTTTCTTTGAAATTTCAGTACCATCTGAATTTATTGGAGCAGTGTAGCCATCTTCCACTAAGTCCCAAGTTCAGGATCTTGTGAGATAAAGTAACTCCTCAGTCTGTCCTTCCAGAACTCAAATCGTTCACCATCAAATAAAGATGTCATGTTGATGTTTCCTCCAGCAACTTCTTCACTAAATCCAAACATTGTTGAATCCTAGGATCTTTGTTCAAACACTATAAAGTGCTAATTTTTGAAATCGGGCTCTGATATCAATTGAAGGTGCAAACACGAGAAAGGGGTTGAATTGTGTTTTACTATGTTGGATTTTTTTTGCTAATTTATTTAAAGTTGGCTCGAGTTTGGTGACTTACTTAGAATAAAAGTAGTAGCAATCGAGTTAAGTGATTAGAGGCAGAAGTAAAACAAGAATTGCAGAATTAAAGTGACACAAGAATTTATCCTGGTTCACCACCAATTTGATAATTACGTCCAGTCTCCTCACTCAGAATTATTTAATCCACTAATTCAAAACTTGAATTACACAACACCTGACCCTACATGTAAGATCCGCATTTTTCCCATTATTAATAGTTAATGAGATGCATTTTCTTCATTTAATTTTATCATGTAATTACTATATTTTATATTAATTTTGAATATTATTTTTTAAATACATATATTCCTATTTGATTTGACTATATATGTCGCTAATTTTGGTTAAAAAAAATTGAATAATGTCTCCTTGTAAATTATTTAAAATAATACTAATAAATTAAAAATAATAATAATAATAATGACATGATTTGTTTTTTTGTTAAAAAAAAAAGAGGAATCATGTTAAATGGACATGGCCCATGTGTCACCTACTAAGGAGTATAAATTCCAATTAGATTAATAAAATAAATAAATAAATAAATAAATAAGAGAAAGGTGTGTCGCACACAAAGTGCAAGAGAGATTGAGAAAACATAGAAGAAAAGGAAATATAAGTACAAAGTGGTGGAACAAACATACTTTGATTTTGCTCAAATATTAGTACGTGGTTTATATCTTTATGCTTGATTTATTTATATACTGTATTAATATTTTTACCACTTCTCTGACTCAATTTGATAAATATATTTAACTTAATTAAATATTTTATAAGAATAAATAACTATAAAATTAAATATATATATATATATATATATATATATATATATATATATATATATTTGGGTAGCTTTGAAGAACAGCTAAAATACCTCCGTTGATTTCGTTAAAAATAAAATAAATACCTCTGTTGTTGGAGGTGGTCTAAGGAGCACCATTCATAATTCTAGTATTGCACTTTTTGCGTCAATTAGATTAAAATAAAATAAATTACAATATATATATTGCTTACCGATGAAGGGATATTTGAGTAGAATGAATGAAGTAAATTTTGTGGCTAAGCTTTTCGAAACAAAAGAGGGATATATATTATTAGTATAAAGTTGTTTTTACATTCACATTCAATCATAATTTTTTAGTTTATCACTATGCAAAGGTTTCGTATCTTAGCAAGTCTAATTGTAAGTGTAAATCAACTTTATATTAACATTAATTTCAATGATTGGTTTAGTGGTAAAAAGATAAATATTAGTTTTGTAGGTTGCACGTTTTATCTCCGTTGGTGTTATTAAAGAGAGACAAATGTATTACGATTCTTAATTTAAGTCTTATTGATAAGAGAGAAATAGAAAGAAAATAATTGAATAATATTAATAATTGAGATATTGAATTACATCAGAGAATACATATAGTTATATAGTCAATTATATAAACAATTGACTAGTGTAAAATAACTAACCAATTAAAGTATATAATACTCTCACAAGCTGGAATGTATTTATTAACTCCATCTTGAAAAATACAAAAATTTGTCCGAAGAAATATCGATTAAAAAGAATATGAAACTAACTTAACCACCAAATAAAGTAAAAGGCAGAAAGAATAAAAATGTTTAACTATTCATACGATGAATAGAGGCTAGTATATCAATTAAAAAAATGAATTTTGTCTAGCCGTTCATTATCTTAAGAGATATAAGCTAAATGTGAATGAAACTAAAAAGAATAAAATTTACTTAACTATCCATGATCTTAATGAATAATAGCTAAATGTCAATTAGACTAAAAAAATGGATTTTGCTTAACTATTAATGATTTGAATGAACAGAAGCAACATGTCAATTAGGCTAAAAGAAATGAAATGTATCACCAAATCTTTGATGTGTAGGAAAAACTTTGATAAATACTTAATAGCATAAACCACTAGATTACAAAACTTCAAACATCTTAAAGAAACTAGAAAAGGAAAAATAAATGCTTCATGAAAATTTTCATAAACAATGTACCGAAATAATTATCTCATATCATATTATAATTGTTGATTTAAGCTTCATCAATAAGAAGCAAATGGACAAAAATAAATAGAATAATATTAATAATTGGAACAGATAATTATATCAAAGAATAAATAAATTTATATAGCCAATTTGATAAATAGTGAGTGTAAAATAACTAATTAGTTCAGTTAAATAATTAAAGTATTTAATAATAAAATATAAATTTATTTGTAAGTTATCGATAAATTTTAGGTTTTTTCTATCTTGTACTGAGATATTATCTATTCATCCTAAATTTTATTCGGAAAAATTATTTTATACTCATATTAGATATCTTTGATCTTTATTTATTTTTGGAGGAATCTTAATCTTTATTTGTTCATTGAGAAAAAGGTAAGGATATATAATAAAGAATCATTAATGCGATGATGTGTCATTGATAGTGATTGGTAAAATATACTAATCCTTCGGACCGTTACTATGTTTCATAAGCGCTTGGCATAGATAAATACACTAAATAATATTTTTTTTTAAACGATGTTCATTCATTGAAATTGATATAAATTACAACGATTGAGAAAAATATAATTCAAAGTTGTTAAAATTTAAATTGATAAATTTACGAGCAAATTCACAATACTTAAGTTAATAATATAAAATGACAAAATTCTACAAATATGATAAAATCTATAAATATGACACAAATAAAGTGTCTAAAATATTTATGTCTCTAGAACTTTCACGTTGAAGACGTTAAAATTATTGATTGAATCTGTATTAATACTGAATTGAAGTTTGATATAATAATCTGGATCAAATAAACATTGCAACAAGACAAGAAAACAAACAATACCACACAAAAATGACGAATAAAACAATATTGCACTCAGACGATTAAATTATATATAGAACATAAAAACAAAACCAAATATACTTGAAAACTGCTTATTTTGATAAAAGAAGATAACAAAATAATTTAGATAAGTAATTTTAAAAAATAAAAATAACGCTTAACCACCTCTTTGTGCTGCTCAATTTCTAAAACAATACTAAATAAATTATGAAATTTGAGAAGTTGCGCTAGGGTTTATAATTTGGATTTGAAGTAAAAATGAAAATAAAATTTATTTATTATTTCAGTTCAATTTTATGTTGTGCTAGCAAAATATTAATTCTAATTTAAACTTTAAAATGAGACATTTTTAAAATTCATAGTAACATTTTAGTAAAACGACTCTATTTTGTGGTTAAATTTTACCTTTTTAGACATATGAAAATGCAAAATCATTTCTTAAATTATTGTTTGTTTATCTATTCCTCAGGACACTATCGAAAACTAAAATATTGTAGTGTATTTTATGTTGTTTTAAAAGTTAAGATCCGATAAAAATGAACAAACATAGGAGATTAGATGAGCATCCACCTAAAATAAATTGATTTTATCTTTGTCAAATATATTGAATGCTTATTTTAGATAATATTTTCTTAATTTTAATTTCATCTTTGTCAATACAATGCTTATCTTTAGATAATATTTTCTTAATTTTAATTATAAATTTTTTAATTCATGAAGCATGTGTACGTGGTATATATATTTTATTTTACTGTCTCTATCTTTCATGTCTTCGTTGGATTGACTAGATAAATGAAAAAAAATTGTTTTCAACTTTTTTCTGTTGATTTTTATTAAATTAAATTCGTTTATATTTGAAATGGTAAATGACTCGTAACAAATGATGATAAATATTTTTCTGAAATGATGATAAATATTGAATTGAAATTTTTTGCAAGTTTGATAATGTCTAACGGAATTTTTTTTCACCTAGAAAACAACAATTTAAAATATGATTGAATAAACAAATAGGTCCTTTAAATTGTAGTCGTCAATCAAAATAATTCTTGAATTTTATAAATTAATAAATACATCCATGAAATTGTAAAATAAAAATCAAAACAATCCATATTTAAACTTATATCGTTAGAATATTATAATGTGACATGTTAATTGAATATTTGACTCATCTGCGTTAATCTCATATCAATGTCATCACAACGCAGACTAATTTTTTCATTAATTTAAATATTTCATGAACTAATTTGCCATAAATAGTCAAAACACAATTACAATTACTCACAAATTTATCTATGAAATTACTAATTAGAGTGTTGCAAACGATAGATGGTGATTTCTTGTTAAGTTCTTATATTTGGTTCAAATTAAAGGAGGGGAGGAGAACAAAATTCTTAAATTGATGTTGTTCTCCCTCCATTTTGAGAGAATTTGGAGGGGAGAAGAGATGTTTAATATAACTACAAAATAATTTAAAATCATTCTCTTTAAATAAAATATATAATTATTAAAAATATATTTTCCTCCTCTTCTACTTTAAACCAAATAACGTCTTTACTTCCCTCCTTCACCTTCCCCTATGTTAACACATCATCAATTTCTTTTCTTTTAGAAATATAACAAAGGGATATTAGTACGGATTTAAGAATAAACATAACTCACTCTTTATTACTAAATACATGTATTTTTTTATTTGTAAAGCTCAAGAGATTATGTTTTTAATTTAAAACGAAATATGCAAATATAACAATTGATTTGTTGTAAATTTTGAGGATATTTCAAAAGTTTTAAATAAATTGTATTTTATATTTTAAGTGAGAAATATAAAAATATATTTTATTAGAAAAATATTATTATCTTATTTTATTTTAATTGTGGTAATTTTGACTTGGTCAAATCCACCACTTCAATTATTATATTTTTGTCTCATTATTTTCCTGTTCTCCCTATTTTATATATATATTAGAAAAATATTATTAATTTATTTTATTTTAATTGTGGTAATTTTGATTTGGTCAAATCTACAACTTCAACTATTATATTTTTGTCTCATTATTTACCTGTACATTTTATTAGAAAAAGATTATTAATTTTTTTTTTTTTAATTGTGGTAATTTTGATTTGGTCAAATCCACAACTTTAATTATTATATTTTTGTCTCATTATTTACCTGTTCTCCCTCTCTCTCTATATATACAGGGACTAACTACTCATTTGAGAGTGTGTGAAAAACTTATTTTCATATAACATAAAAAATCTTTACTTTTCTTTCTTCTTCTATTTCTCCCATCTCTTTAATATTTCTTATCAGATTTATTACCTCGGTTTATTAAGAAAAATTTATTGATTTTTCAGAGATTTGCATCGTAAGACGGATAAATTCTTAATGATAATAACTATTATATATCTCAAGTTTTTGTGTTTATCTATTAATTTTCAAATTAGTCATAATTGTTGATGAATATACCGATGAAGTTGCGTTAACAACCAACTTTTACAACAATTTCTGAAATAATTAAGATTAATCTAAATAGCTAATGGTCAATGTATAAATTTGTCTCTACACATTTTAGAGTACTTACATCTACATGTGTGGTCAATGTGCCGTGTTAGACAACTAACTTCAAAATTGAGATAACGATATAATGTGGAATTTTTTCCCCAAATATTTTTTTTTTAATGCGGAAAAAAATGTCTCTGTTTGTCCTACTTTTTGAGTCAAGTTGGAAGTCGCGATACGACCAGCTGAAGACTGAAATTTTTAGGGGAGGTCGCTGGCTTGGGTGCGACCTCCTATTGGGTTTATTTTTTTTTTGTCGTTTATGTTTTTACATTATTTTAATTAATTAATTATTATAATAATAATACATTAATAATAATAACAATAATAATAACAAATATTAATAATAATAATAAAAAAATTAAATAATAATAATAATAATACATTAAAACTATAATAATTAATTAATTAATAATAGTAAATTTATAAATAATAATAATAATTAATAATTAATAAATAATAATATATTAATAAATAATAATAATAAGAATGATTATTATTATTATTAATTAATTATATATAATAATAATAATAATAATAGTTGTAATAAACAATACATTAATAATAAAAATAATAAATAATAATAATTATTATTATTATTATTATTATAAATGATGACAATTAAAAATAATTAAAAATAGAAAATTATATTAAAATTTTAAAGAAAATACATTAAAGAAAAATACATCAAATTTGAGTAGATGTGCCTGCAGCGTTTGGACAATTTTTCTTAATATGACCAGATGTCTTAATATGACCAGATACCCGATATAATCCGCATTTTCTTGGTACTTTTTCTGTAGTGTCCATTTCTGTTTTAATGTGTTTGCTCTTTGGGCGACCTTTCTTGACTCTATGCATTAATGGATTGTGACACACCTTAACACCTTTATATTCTGGGCAATATCCTTTGTTTGGTATGGGTGGAAACGTTTCGTCGTATACTTTTAGTACCGTTTCCTCCTTGTACACATCAGATATAAGGCCCCAATAATCATATTTTATATCTGTCGAACAATATCTCCGTGATCCCCGTTAATAATATATGTCGAACAATAATCATATTTTAAAATTTTAATATAATTTTCTATTTTTAATTATTTTTAATTGTCATCATTTATAATAATAATAATAATAATTATTATAATTTATTATTAATGTATTATTTATTACAACTATTACTATTATTATTATTATTTATTAATATATTATTATTTATTAATTATTATTATTTATTAATTTACTATTATTAATGAATGAATTAATTATTACTATAGTTTTAATGTATTATTATTATTATTATTATTATTCATTAATGTATTATTTATTAATTAATTAATTATTATTATTATTATTTATTAATATTTATTATTATTATTATTGCTATTGTTATTAATGTATTATTATTATTATTATTATAATTAATTAATTAATTAAAATAATGTAAAAACAAATAACGACAAAAAAAAAAACCAGTAGGAGGTGACACTCCCAATCAGCGACCTCCCACTGAGCCTAAAAATTCCAGCTTTCAGCTAGTCGCACCCCAATGCGACTTCCAACTTGGCTCAAAAAGTAGGATAGACATAAATTTTTTTTTCAAAGTGTGCCATTTTAGAAAAAGAAAAAAAATAGAGACATTTGGAGAAAAAAACTCTATAACGTGAAATAAAATTACCAATTACCACTATTCTAATATTTTAGTTTTTATTAATTATTAATAAATTATTAAAGAACCCGTAAAATACACAGAGTCAGAGTAAACTAATAACGGCTCATAATAATGCATAATCATTGCCCTCAATTATTAATACGGAATATGGTCGGAAAAAAAATACTATATATGCATTAATTTGTATATATACTAAAAACAATTAAGACTAAAAATAATAATTAATTAATTATATGCATTAAAAATAATATTAATTATAATTAATATTATTATTGTTATCATAATTAAAAAAAGAAATTAATAATTTTTTACAAAAATAAATAAATTACAAATTGCAGATACATTATTAGTGAATGAACCAAAAATCCTATAGTATTTATTAGGTAACGAATTCCATGTTGACATTTTTGTTAACATTTTATATTTTATTTCATATTAGTATTCTAATAATAAGAATTATAAACCTACTTATAATATACATTTTTAACAAATATAAACACTTTTTTACAATTATAAGAGAACAAAAACACACGAGTTCAATCACAAAACCAAAAAAATTCTCCGAGTCATTTTGTCCTCATAGTGTCTGAAAAAACAACTTTGGACTCGTGCCACTCAACTCACCGGAGAACGCTGCGGGAATTCATCCTCTGTCGGAAACACTCATAAACTCGTCCAGGTTTTTTTTTTTTTTTTTTTAATAATCTTTTTTTTTGGGTCTTAATATCTATTTTTTCTTCCTTTTAAAAAAAAAATATTTTCTGAAGTGATTTATAGGCACTTTACACGATAAGGAAACACACCATTCAATTGCT
>JBBPBQ010020323.1:14730221-14772513 GCA_037974755.1 Cicer yamashitae
AGAAATTCATAATAAAATAAAAATTGAATATATTTTTATTAAAAAATATTTAATTCATATAAAAAATATTATAATAAAAATGATTATAATATATACATTATACAAGATTTATTAACCAACCTAGCCACTTAATATAAATATTTGAATCATATAACAAATATTTTTTTTTTGAAAAATTTAAACCATTATATTATAATTAGTTGAAACTACGTTACAAAAATCTTAAAATTTATCTAAAATAAAATAATTATCATAAAAAGATTATTTTTTAAAATTAAAAATTATTATAGATATTTTTATAATTCAATTATAATTAAAATTTATAATAATTAAAATTTATAATAATTAAAATTTATAATATTAAATTATTTAATAGTATTTACTTATTTAAGTTATACAATAATATCCATCAGCATTATTACGAGAGATTCTAAAAATTTTTAGTTTTGAAAGTAAATTTTTAAAATAAAATAGATATGGTATTTTTCTTTAATTTGAAAAGTATTTCTATAAAAACGATTTCTTGTCTGTTTTTATGCTCACTTCTATCGTCTCTTACTTTGCCATCACCCAAGACGACCGACCTTTCACCTTCCGGCACCATTTTCCGACAACCCGGCCGGCACTGTCCTTTCTTTGTTCTCAATCGTTTACTTCTGGTTCGTCTTTATTCATCCGTACCAACTTCTTTTCTCTTATTTATTCTTCTTTTATGCTGTTTCAATGGTTGTTTTGATTCTTAATTTCAACATTTTAGTTTTCGTTTGATTGTTTTCTTGGTGTGTTGTTTCATTGAATTTTTGTGAAGGAGGAGAAGGGATTTTTTTTTCAAAAATTGTGACTTGATTTTTTTCTCTTACTTGAGATTCATTTTCATGTGGATTTTGCACTTTAGTCTTGAAATTGTAACTTGCAAATGTTTTTTTAAAGAATCTTGATTATAATGAATAAATTATTAATGTTTTTGCATGAAAAATAGTTTATAGTTTATTGCGAAACAATAATGTGTTTTTGAAATTATGCTAGCGTATTTGACAGTGCTTGTTTGGTTTCATGGTGGGATTAGTGAAATCACAATGAATTATTGTGATTTTGCTAAAGCTATAGTGTAGTTCACCGTGATTTTGTCAATTTCATTGCAAAACAAAGCTTAAAGTAGTTTGGATTTGAATCTTCTGAATGAAAAAAAGTTGTGTTGGAATAACTTTTTTCGGGTCTGTTAGACTCAACTCAGATCAGTCGGGGAGTTCAATGTTATTTCGGTATACCAATGGTCTAGACTAAATGAAACCAAATATTAAAACAAAGTAGCAAACGTAAGGTTAGTTACATGAGATGAGAATGAGTTTCTTATTTTGTACAGCATGGAAACAAATCAGTTATCATTTCTTTTTTCTATGTAGGAAAATTTTGGGATAAAAAAATGTTCATATTTGATAAAAGAATTGAATACTATGATGCTGTTCGTGGTTTTGGAGTTCAAATTTTTGAAATATAGAGTTTTTACTTGTTTGCATGAAGTGCTAGTTGTAACTTGATGACACCGTTATTAGATTGGATTTATTACCTGAGATGAGAATGAATTGTTTATGGTACAGCGTGGAAAGAAATCAGCTATGATTTTGTTATTTGTAGGAATATTTTGGGATAAAGGAGACTATATATTTGACAAAAGAATTGAATACCATGATGCTGTTATTGGTTTTGGAGTTATTTTAATCTCAAATTTTTGAAATCTAGGTTTTCAGCTTGTTTGCATGAAGTGCGAGTTGAAATTTGATGACACAGTTATTATGTTGAATTTGTTACGTGAGATGAGAGTGGATATGTTATGGTACAGCATGGAGGGAAATTAACTATCATTTTTGGATTTTTTTAATGAAGTGAGTTGTAACTTGATGACACAGTTGTTAGATTGAATGTTACCTCAGATGAGAATGAATTTGTTATGGTACAGCATGGAGAGAAATCGGTTATGATTTTGTTCTTTGTAGGAATATTTTGGAATAAATAAATGTCTATATATTTGACAAAAGAATTGAAAACCATGATGCTAGTCTTGGTTTTGGTTTATGTCAAAATTTTCAAATCTAGGTTTTTGTCTTACTTGAATGAAGTGCGAGTTGTAACTTGATGACACCATTGTTGGATTGTTTTGACCTTTAACACTATCATGTCACTTTACTAACTTAGTGCTGTTGGGAATAAAATTTATTAAAATTTAATATTTGTCACATTGTAGATAATTTATACATATTCCTGTTATAGAGGGTCCTATGATGTTAGTTTCTTCTGTCTCTTGTACATATATATTTATCCTTCATAAGTTTCTTTTTAGAATCTGACTTGATTGAATTGTTCATTTTCTGGTGTTTCAGATAATTCACATTTGATGGATTCCAATAACTGGAGACCTAATCCGGGTACTGAACCCACTAATGACACAAGTGAGTGGAGAGCTCAATTGCAACCTGATTCACGCCAAAGAATTGTCAACAAAATGTAAGTTTCAGTGTCAATACTTTATCACTGAGGTTATTTAAAATTTAAATAGTAATGTTACCTTGCCGTTGCATATCAAAAGAAAATGGAGAAATGAATAATCAATCCATAACATCTGTGTCACTTGCATTATCTAAATATGAACGAATTGCTTTTCGTTTGTAGAATGGACACATTAAAAAAACATCTTCCCGTTTCTGGTTCTGAGGGATTACTTGAACTTCGGAAGATTGCTCAAAGGTTTGAAGAGAAGATTTTTACTGCCGCAACAAGCCAGGTATGCTCATTATGAGTATTGTGGAGCCTCCATTTTCATTTATGGTTACTCATGCAATGCAACTATGTGGAGCATTGATTGTTTAACTCAGTACTGGTGTTCCTTCTTTTCAGTCTGATTATCTACGGAAAATATCTATGAAAATGCTTACGATGGAGACTAAATCTCAAAGCTCCATTGCCAACAATATGCTTTCAAATGAAGGTGGTCCTAGCAACAAACCGCCCGATCAAGGTAAAAATTTATTATCTAGGGATTTGGTGATTGTTTTTGGATGTGGTACCAAAGTTGGCAAAACCTATTTAATTATTTATGTATTATTGAGAAATGTTTATTTAGATCCCTTAAACTTTGGGGCATTTGTAAAGTACCACTGCAAACTGAAAGTAGCCTCATTTATTACCTAAACTTTTGTCATTACTCTAATAGATCCTTCCATCTAACTTCTGTTACGTTTTTATGGAAGTTGGAAGCTTGAGAGTTGCCATCTGGCAACTCTGTTGAATGTTTGCTGGAAGTTAAATAGAATTATCTATTGGAGTAATTATTCTGATTTTCTGAATTTTTCATGTTTGTCTGCATACTAGTATCACACATTCTCTGCATGATTAAATAATGCTATATTGTATCCCTTTGTCTATTTTTTGAGATAATTTCTGCTAAAATCGGTGGGAAAAAAAATTCAAACGACGCACATAATGTTATTTCATTAACTGAATTTGTGTGTGTGTGCCAACTTGAGTATTGATTAGTGTCAAAATCTGTTTCTGTTTAATATCCTTAAAGTATAGGGATTCAGTTGAATAGGAGTACTAGTAGAGATTTAGTTATATAGGAGTACTAATAGGGATTTAGTTATATATGAGTACTAATAGAATTTGGTTGTTTAATAATCTAGTATATATATATATATATATATATATATATATATGATGTATTGCAACATATATTCAATTCAATAAATATATTTTTACTCTAATTCTTGAGAATTAGAAAAAAATAATGAATAAAAATGAGATGCAGTTAAAATTTCTGAATGATATATCTAAGCCATTAAAGAATATTTTTTCTGATGTTTGATGAATTTAATTTCGTATTATTCTAGTATCCTATTGTTTGGAATCTAATAAATAAAGTAACTGTATTCTAGTGTCTTGTATTTTTGTTTTCTTTTCCCTTCTTACTTGTGAAAACAATTTTTTTCACAGGATTTGTTTTACAGTCTCAAGCTCTTAATCAAGGTCAGCAACATCCTAATCCTATGCCTAGTCAGCACCAGCCTCGTCAGCAGCTTCTATCTCAGACCATTCAAAATAATGTTGGACCTCAACCTAACCTTCCATCGGTATCCAGTTTATCGCAGACTCCTGGTCAGAATATTAACCAAAATTCCAACACACAACCTGGGCAGAATTCCGCAGGTAACACTATTGGCCATAATTCTAATGTACAAAGTATGTTTTCTGGTTCTCAGAGACAAATGCCAGGAAGGCAACAGGTTGTTCCCCAACAGCAACAGCAATCACAGAATCAACAACATATTCTTTATCCACAACAGCTTCTGAAGCAAAAGTTTCAGATGTCTCAGATGCAGCAGCAGCAACAACAGCAGAATCTTCTGCAACCAAATCAGTTGCAATCATCTCAGCAATCTGTTATGCAGCCTTCAATGTTGCAATCATCTCTATCTAGTCTTCCGCAGAATCAACAGTCTAACAATGTTCAACAGTCAACACAGTCCAGGCTTCAGCAACATTCCCAAATTATTCGGCAGCAACAGCTACAGCAACAGAATTCTATTGCTCATCAGCAACAAACACCAATGACTCAACAACAACAGCAGCAGCAGCAGCTTGTGGGGACTCAGTCAAATGCAACGAATGGGCCACATGCTCAGTTGCTTGGGCAACAGAACAATGTTGGGGATACACAGAAATCCCAGAGGTTGCTTTCACAGCAGAATAATCTCATGAACCTGCAACAGCGGCAGCAGTTATTGAATCAGCAAAACAATGTAACAAATATACATCAACAACAGTTGGGAAATAATGTACCGGGGTCGCAGCAGCAGCAACAACTATTTGGAACTGAGTCTGGCAACCAAGGCATCCAAACAAGCCATCATTCTGCACACATGCTGCAACAATCAAAGGTTTCAATGCAGCAACAATTACAACAAAATGCATCGAAGTTGTTGCCGTCTCACTTGCAGCAGTCCCAGCCACAGGCTTCACAGCAGCAGTCAATGTCGCAGATTCACAATCAGCCTACACAGATGCAACAGCAACTGGGTTTGCAGCAGCAGCCAAATACCTTGCAACGAGATATGCAGCAAAAACTTCAAGCATCAGGGTCCTTACTTCAACAGCAAAGTGTTCTTGATCAGCAAAAACAATTATATCAATCTCAAAGAGCTCTCCCAGAAACATCAACAAGTATGTACTTGCATCCATGTATTTATTTTGCTCTGTCATCATTTTCCTTATCAGTCAATGGCTTTATTAGCAAATGCAAAGCACTCTGGTAGAACTGGACCAAGTGATAAAGTTAAATAGGAAGAAGAGACAGAATATGGTGTATCATACTTTATGCAGACACTTTTTATTATTAACCTGCTATCATACTCATGTATTTTCTTAGCATCGTATGTTCATGTGACTTTCATATCGTATTTGTTGTAGCTTCTGTGGATTCTACAACACAGACTGGACAACCAAGTGGGGTTGATTGGCAAGAAGAAGTTTATCAAAAGGTACTAAGATATTTTTCTCACATCACTTTTATTTCCTCACTGATGTCGTGCAAGAACAAAAGAAATTAGGCAAGTATGAAATCTTTTGCTTTTGGGAAAATTCATGAAGTTGTTCTTTTCATAATAGGTCTGAAACCTTTTATCCGTTCCGTGCAATGTTTGAATGAATGATTTATGATTGTTGTTGAATGAGAGAAAATATTGAGAGACATGTTGAATAATCAGTGTGTTTCAACTACACAGTGGAAACTCTTTATATAGACTTTATGTGATAAATGCACATAATAACAGGGATACTTACAGACGATAGGAATACTTACAGACTTTCTATTTATTTAAATACTAATATTTTATTTTCAACACTCCCCCTCAAGCTGGAGCATATAAATCAAATGCACCCAGCTTGCTACATATATAACTAATTCTAGGACCTCGCAATGAATTTGTAAAAACATATGCCAACTGATCATTAGAATTGACAAAGCTAGTGATGATGTCGCCCAATTCGATCTTTTCTCTAACAAAATGGCAGTCTATCTCAATATGCTTGGTCCTCTCATGAAAAACAGGATTTGAGGCAATGTGCAATGCAGCTTGATTATCACATAGTAGTGTCATTGGCTGACCTCTTCAAATTGAAGTTCTTTTAGTAACTTTTTCAACCAGATGAGTTCACATGTTACTAGTGTCATGGCCCTGTATTCCACCTCAGCGTGTGGATCTTGCAACAACATCTTGTTTCTTGCTCTTCCAAGATATTAAATAAATTTTCTCCGACAAGTACGCAATACCCAGACGTGGATCATCTATCAATGGGTGAGCCCAATCAGCATCTGAGTAACCAACTATCTAAGTATGTCCTCTATCTTCATAAATGAGACTTTTTCCAGGTGCGCTTTTGATGTATTTAAGAATCCAGATTACAACATCCATATGTTCTTGGCAAGGAGAATTTAAGAACTAGCTTACCACACAGACATCGAAGGAAATGTCAGGACGAAAGGAAATGTCAGGACTGATGACTGTGAGATAGTTTAATTTTCCAACCAATCTCCTATATCTTCCTGAATTTGATAGAGGCTCCCCCTGATTAGGTAGGAGTTTGACATTTGGATCCATAGAAGTATCAACTGGCTTGGCATTTAATAGACCCGTTTCTTCAAGAATATCCATAGCATATTTTCTTTGTGAAATTACAAGGCCATCCTTGGATTGGGCTACCTCAAAACCCAAAAAATAACGGAGTTTACCGAGGTCTTTAGTCTGAAACTGATTTGAAAAATGTTGTTTCAACTAGAGTATTCCTTGCTGATCACTACCAGTTATGACAATGTCATCCACATAAATAATAAGATAGATGCACCCTTGGGTTGAGAAGGTATCGCTGTAATCCAACTCAAAAATCTGAGTATATCCCTTGGCTACCAAGCGAGCCTTAAATCGATTAATCTTACCATCAGGGCCAACCTTCACTGTATAGAGCTAACGACAACCAACTAAAGACTTCTCATGAGGTAAAGGGACTGGTTCCCAAGTACCATTGCTTTGTAGAGCACACATTTCATCAAGCATTGTTTGCCTCCATTCAGGGTGGGATAATGCTTCACCTGGAGATTTAGGAATAGAAACAGAAGACAAAGAAGACAAGCAATTGTAATGCAAGGGAGAAAGACGATGATAACACAAATCAATATAATGAGAAGATGAATTACGTGTTGTGCGAATATCCTTACGAAGAGCAATGGGAAGGTCATGCTTAGGTGGCAGGGCCAGATCCGGTGGTGGCGTCGGAGGAAAGTCTGTAATGGAAACAAGAACAGGCACAATGGAGGGTGGGCGACGACGATGATATGTTTGTAGTGGTCGTGCAGGTTGGGGGGGCAGACTCGACAGGTTCGATAGGAATAAGAGTAGGCGGAATATGGATAACTACCTGAGGAGGTTCGGGATTAATGTCCTGATGGGGCTCAGTAGCTATATGGGTTGGTTCAAAATATGGTACAGACTCGAAAAAGGTAACATCAGCTAATGTAACGTATCGGTGTAGTGTAGGAGAATAACAACGATATCCGAGAAAGACACACTTGAATGATCAAGCTGACAGTTGTCCAAATCAGGAGATAAATTGTGAACAAAACACTTGGACTCAAAGACACGATGTTGTAATGGGTGAAGAGGGGTATGGGGAAAGAGGACTGAGGGATATTGCCATCAAGGACAGAAGACGGCATGCGATTGATAAGAACCCCTCCAAAAACGGAATGGAACATTACCATGGAGAAGTAAGGTTCGTGTGGTTTCAATGAGATGCCGATTTTTGTGTTCAACATCTGTTGAAGTTGTGGGATTTTAGAGAAAAGAAAGAGAGAAAATAATAAGGGTTTGAATATTATTGATAATAGCTTAATGCTGACTTGATTACAAAAGACTCAATACTGATCTCTATTTATAGAGAAACATTGACTCAATCCTAAATCAGGAATAAATCATAATAATAATGAGAGATATTCTAAGATATCACTATGAATATAAATTGATCCTAGGAAATAACTCAAGATACTCTAATATAATATAATAGATATTATAAGATATTTTCTAATATTCTAACATCTCATTCGTCGAAAAACATCTTTAGCATGATATTTGAAATCTCGTGCTGTGCAACTATAAAAACATCTGATGTAGCTATTTTGCACGATTAAATATGTCCAAAAGTAGAAAAAGTATCATGTAAAGCTTTGTGATCAATTGTCTTATCCAAATTCTTGATAAAAATATTTGCAGTATCACTCTTCCTAATACTAGGATCCCGATGAGAATACATAACCCTAATGGATTTGCTGTTCAGTGGAGTAAAATTCAGCCCAACCAATGCCCTAGCCGCTGCCTGAGGGTTACTGAAATTAAGATAACCATAACCAAGTGAACGACGCGAAGCTATAATCCTTACAAACCCTAACCGAAACGACTTGGCCAACCTGATTGAACAGATTGTAAAGTTGAGAATCGTTGGCATTTAGGTCAAGGTCACCAACAACGACGTCATAATGACGTTCGGGTTCGGTGTGGCAACCACACCGTTAAAAGGAGCCGACACGGCGTCCCCAACTTGAACCGCGATTTAGCATGGCAGGACCTCCAGCTTGACCACCTTTAGGCGTCATCACAACTGTCCTCTTCCTCTGTCCATTTATCCCAGTGACAATGACTCGTGCGGTTATGGGTAATTCTGAATTTGTTCCAACAATCTCAATCTTCATCGGCTTTCCAGCCAAAAGTACATTGTTATATCGTTTGAGAGCAGCAAATGCACCACTTCTCCTATTATAGATTACTTCAACTGAACCAGTTGGGTGTCCATTTTTGTCATAATGAACAGCATAGAGCTTCAAGTCTCCAAGCTCAGAGAAAAGTTCCCTTATATCTTCATTGGTTACTCCAAGGTCCAAGTTGGAAACATACAACTTTGTGTCGGCTTCTACTCCTTGAATTCCTGCAGCTCTAAAGCTATCTCAAACAAATCATTCTCCATCGGGAAAGGCTTGGTTCTGCGAATAGACTTGGCAATAGCAAAAGATGATGGGCGAGTGTTAACCATAAGTAGACCTCTCCGAACAACACCAGTTGTTCTTCCACCACCAAGAGTCCCACTTCCACAGCCCGAACGGACTCTGCCACGTCCTCTGCCTCTGTTACTCCTGTTCTTAATTCTGTCATTAAGTGACATATCCAAGGAAGAAGCCATTGGCACTTGCAACTTAACAAGGTCAAATGCTTTTGTAATTTTAATATTCTAGCCCTGGTGATGGTAAAAAACCACGGATGAAAAACAAAGAAATAATCAGATGGAGAAAAATTGGAGAGTGTGTGGTGTGTGTTTCTGGGGGGCAAAAGTTGACAGATCGAAAATTAGGGTTTCGATGCGTGAAAAAAGGGGTTTTAGGGTTTCGGCCAAAGAGCTTATGTGTTTAAATAGACTAAGGATAAACCCGCTAGTGATCGGAACGGATAAGGGATACGACAAAGAAACTTGAACTTTTTTGGATTTTTATTTTCTTCAGTTTTTCTTTTTTTTGAGGGCAGAGGGTTGCTTGCCGGAAACAGTGGTGGAGACGGCGGCAGTAGCGAACTGGACGGAAAACGAGTGAAACCGGTTTTGGAATTTAACGCGATAGTGGTTTGAACAAGGAATGTTCACGTTGAAAAAAGAGAAACTATGATTATATTCCCTAACTGTTAGGAACTCGGAAGCGGAATATTGGCAAACAGTTCAAGGAGGATCGAAATAGGCTCTAGATACCATGTTGAAGTTGTGGGATTTTAGAGAAAAGAAAGAGAGAAAATAATAAGGGTTTGAATATTATTGATAATAGCTTAATGCTGACTTGATTACAAAAGACTCAATACTAATCTCTATTTATAGAGAAACATAGACTCAATCCTAAATCAGGAATAAATCATAATAATAATGAGAGATATTCTAAGATATCTCTATGAATATAAATTGATCCTAGGAAATAACTCAAGATACTCTAATATAATATAATAGATATTATAAGATATTTTCTAATATTCTAACAACATCTCATTCATCGAAAAACATCTTTAGCATGATATTTGAAATCTCGTGCTGTGCAACTATAAAAACATCTGATGTTTATTTGTTTTTATTACCACCCCTTTGTCCTCTGTTAGTTAATATGCCATCCTTCCATTCAAATAGTGTCTATAATAATTAGTCTGATTCTGATGCCATGTTTATATGTTTTGCATTGCTTCAGTGAAAGTTGGTGTCTCTGTTAACTCTAGACATGATCTCAATTTAAGCTTGAAAGTGAAACTTGCAATTTATGATACCTAACAATAATAGGGAAAGATAAAACCAAAACCGAAAAGAACCTCTTGTTTCATCTCTAGAAGAGTTAATGCAGCAGTGATATAGATGTTCTTTATAAGGGGTTTCAAGGTTACTAATGTCTTGATTATTTGATTTTGTCCGTTTCAATCTACAGATGCAAACCATGAAAGAAAACTATTTGCCAGATATGAATGAAATGTGCCAGAAAATTTCTCTGAGACTTCAGCAGGTATGTTGACGATTCTATTTTGAGTTTTGACTTGCCATTTTTAAATGATTTCATTGATAAAACGGGATTTTCATTCCGATTATGGTGGTAAACACTAGAATCTGCACCTTGTTCTTAGCAGCAAATAGAATAAAGCCTTAACTCCATTCTGGAATAAAATGCTTTATTACTATGTGTTAGCTAATAATTTATGGGTGATGCAAGAATAGAAATTTAAAATATTAGATGACAGAGGAGAAGCTGTTAATATATCTTTGGAACCTAAAAGCATTCAATACTTATGATTTCAGTAACCCAGAGTATTTTTTCATAAAAATAAAGTACTAAAAATGATTGGTGTTAAATTCTTCGTAAATCATAATAACAAGTTTGTCGAACACATGTTGCGTTAAATGCCATAATTTACTCTCTTTAATCCAATTTCCACTTTTATTTATCAGCATGATTCCAATCCTCAACAACCAAAGTCAGATCAGATTGAAAAACTGAGGGCATATAAAATGATGTTGGAACGCATGATAGCAATCCTACAGATTCCGAAGAACAGCATTTTGCCTAGTTTCAGGGAAAAATTAGGATCATATGAGAAGCAGATTGTAAATCTCATAAATTCAATTAGGCCTAGGAGAAGCGTGTCTTCACTGCAACCAGGACAGCTTCCCCCAACTCATGTGCCCTCCATGCAACAGGCACAATCTCAAGTTACTCCAGTACAGTCTCATGAAAACCAAATGAACTCTCAGTTGCAGCCATCAAATTTACAGGGTTCTGCAGCAACAATACAGCAGAACAATATTGCGAGCTTGCAGCACAACTCTATGTCTGGTTTATCAACAGGACAACAAAATATGTTGAATTCCATTCAACCTAGTACTAATTTAGAGTCTGGACAAGGAAATTCCGTGAACTCTCTGCAACAGATTCCAGTGAGCTCCCTTCAACAAAAAGCTGGTAGTACTCCTCAACAAACCAACATCAATTCATTACCATCACAAGGTGGGGTAAATGTGTCAGGTTCCACTATGCTTCAGAACCAACTGAAACATCAGCAGGAACATCAGATGCTGCAGAATCAACAGTTCAAACAACAATATCAGCAGCGACAATTGTTGCAGAGGCAGCAAATCCTACAGCAGCAGCAGCAGCTACACCAGCCAGCAAAGCAACAGCTGTCTGCACAACTGCAGACACATCAAATGCCTCAGGTTAACCAAATGAATGATATAAATGATATGAAAATGCGACAAGGAATGGGTGTTAAACCAGGGGTATTTCAGCAACATCTTACATCAGGTCAAAACTCAGCTTATTCCCATCCACAGTTGAAACAAGGGGGTCCATTTCAGGGTTCTTCACCCCAACTCCTTCAGGATGCGTCTCCTCAAATTATGCAACATTCATCTCCCCAAGTTGACCAACAAACTCATCTGCCGTCTCTGACAAAAGTTGCAACTCCTCTGCAATCTTCTAATTCACCTTTTATTGTCCCAACCCCGTCACCTCCCATGGCTCCGTCACCTATGCTAGGAGATTCTGACAAGTCCATTCCTGGTGTTTCATCATCAAATGCAGCCAATGCTGGACAACATACAGGGGGTGCAGCAGCACCAGCTCAATCCCTTGCCATTGGGACTCCTGGGATATCAGCATCTCCTTTATTGGCAGAATTCAGTGGTCCAGATGGTGCTTATGGTAATGCTTTAGCAGCTACTTCTGGGAAGTCAACTGCAGAGCAGCCTCTTGAGCGCCTAGTCAGAGCGGTTAGTCTAACAAGCTGTTCATATGTTAGCTCGATCAGTTGTTTTACGTGCAATATTTTATTAGATGTGACTAGTTAGAGAGAGAAAAGGTTCCTTAATTACTCTGTTGTCTCATGTTTGGAGTTATTATATATGACAATTTTATGTCTAAATGATGCTTCCAGGTGCAATCAATGTCAACTAAAACATTAAGTGCCGCTGTCAATGATATTAGTTCAGTTGTCAGCATGACTGATAGGATAGCAGGATCAGCTCCAGGTAATGGATCCAGAGCAGCTGTTGGTGAAGATTTGGTTTCCATAACTAATTGTCGTCTTCAGGCTAGAAATTTTACTACTCAAGATGGGACTAATGGAACCAAGAAGATAAAGCGCTACATCAGTTCTAGACCCTTAAAAAATGTGTCATCTGCTGGAAGCATGAATGATATCAATCAATTTTCTGCTTCAGAGGCTTCTCAGCAGAAGTCAACTGCATCATCTAATTTCACGAAGCCAAAGGCTGAGGTACTAAATTATATGTTTTTAACTGTTACATTTTATTTTATAATTGGTATAAAAATATCTTTTACTGTCTACGATCTTTGTTCATTGGCTGGATATTGTGCGTTATATGGGTTTGTGTGGATTATAGACACGTTTTTTACATGTTATCTACATCACTTCTGCACCCTTTTAATGTACAGCCCTTCCCAAATGAATATTCAAGTGTTTCTCTATATTCTTTCAGGACAGAAGAGAATAGATAGGGACAGTTAAAGTAGTTAGCTGGCTAATTAAATTGAATTAGCTACAAAATAAATTGAAAGATGTAAGGGAAGAGGGAGATCCTTCTGTTTGATAAGCATTTGAGTGAACAGAGTAATGGCTCTGTTGTCGAAGGGGAAATCCGTATAGGAGAGTTTGAGGTCGTTCATTCAATCTGGATACTGATTAAAAAATGGTTAATTAGAGTAGTTATTTTTACACACTTGATTCATTGCTAGCAAACTACCATGTAGTTCCACGTTTCTCTTAAATTAGTGTTTAATAACTGATCTGATGTTTTGGTCTTTGGCTCTGATTATAGACTTTATGCGAGTTGTGCGGCAGGTTAGTCATGCCCTTTTGGAAGAAATACGGCAAATTAATTGCCGACTTATTGACACAGTAGTAGACATATGTGATGAAGATGTTGATCCAACTATAGCTTCTGTTACTGCCACTGAAGGTGCAGAAGGGACCATCGTCAAATGTTCTTTCATTCCTGTGGCTCTCAGCCCATCTTTAAAATGTCACTATGCTTCACTACAGGTGTGGACTCCCAGATTTCACAATTGAAACAACTTTTAAACCTTTTATTTTATTTTTATTATTTTATTTGTTTTGCTAGCCTTATTTGTGTTTTATCACCTTACAGTCACCTATTCAGCCCCTGCGTTTGCTGGTCCCTCAAAATTATCCTAATTGTTCTCCCATATTGCTAGACAAGCTTCCGGTTGAATCCTGGTGAGATAACGAACATTTTGGCATCTTGTGTTTTAATTGTTTTGAAGAGAAGTTGTGTATTCTCTTTAAACCTTCAATGATCATGGCACATCTGTGCTTTGTTTGCTTTCATCAAAAGATGGGAAACATATTTACATTCCTTAGAAGATAATTATGACTTTAGCTTAAGTTATTTTGTGCATAAAATGTTCGTATGGCTATATGATATCAGACTCAGTATAGTATACAAGATTGATGTATGTTTGTATGGAGTCAAAAATAAAGGTAAAAATTCTTGGATTTTTTTATTTGATGTGAAATTATATAGAAACTCATCCCTGAATTTTTAACTCCCTTCTAATCAAACTGGGCCTGAAGGGTACCTCTTAATGTTGGGTAAAGTTATTTACTTCCCTAGTCAGTTGTTAAGCCACTCACTCTTATGATTATGCATACATAATGATATTGGAACTTATGCACAGAATTTATGTTGTTTAGGCATATGATCATATTATTTGCTGAATTTTTTTCCCCAATATTTAAGCTTGCAGTTTTGAATGCCATCAATTCAGTTTTTGTTTGATGATAGTTTCCTTTAACGGTAAAGTTGTTGCTTCGTGACCTAGAGGTCATAGGTTCGAACCTAGAAACAGTTTCTCCACTTTCGTAGTTTCCTTTAACCTAACTGAACATTCATGCTTTGACGTGCTAATTTTGAATCTGAAATGTTGGCATCCATGATTTAACGTTTGAATTTTGAAACTGAAATGTTTTAGATTTTCTTTTCCAAATAGCGGTTCTACACAATGCATATATATCACTTTTCAGCCGTATCTTAAATTTGTTGAGAAATGTTTCTAATGCAAAGTGTTATTATCTGTTATTTCAGTAAGGGGAATGCAGATCTTACAGAGAAAGCAAAGTTAAAGTTCAGCATAGCCTTACGTAGTGTATCACAACCATTTTCCGTTAAGGATATAGCAAAGACCTGGGATAGTTCTGCTCGCGGCGCTGTTTCTGATTATGCGCAACAATTTGGTGGAGGAACCTTCAGCTCTAAGTATGGAACTTGGGAGGATTGTTTGGCTGCATGAATGATTCTTGCCTTTCTATGCCCAAGGAGGTTTCAAACTTAATGTTTTTTTTTATATGAGCAGTTATTTATTGGATGTAGGTAAAAACAAGTTGGAATTGTCTTCATTTCTTAAAAAGAAATAGAGGACTTAATTAAGAGAAAGACAAAGGAGAGAGATGATTTATTATCAATTTTGTTTATCATTTAAATTTCTTTTAATTTATTAAAATTTCTGTGTCTTTCTCTATTTATTTAAGAGTCATTTATTTCTTGAGAAATGGAGCAGATTCCAACTCATAAAAGCCTACTTATGAAGTAGCATACCATGAAGTGTTTTTAAATCTTTATATATACATTGTGACAAGTTATTACATTTATAAAGGTGGTCATGGTTGGCCTATTTTGGTAGACTTATATGATGCATAATCGTTTATCTACCCTATTTATAAAATCTGAATCATTCTTAGGTTTTATAAAATCATGTTATGCTCTCTTTTTTGCAAAATAGTTTGCCCTTTTTGTACTGATATATATTTCGAGTTTTCAAGT
The DNA here is from genome assembly GCA_037974755.1 of Cicer yamashitae. Classification (NCBI taxonomy): domain Eukaryota; kingdom Viridiplantae; phylum Streptophyta; class Magnoliopsida; order Fabales; family Fabaceae; genus Cicer; species Cicer yamashitae. The sequence continues at coordinate 14,745,690 of JBBPBQ010020323.1, forward strand.
TAAATTAAATCAAATCAAAAGAAAATTATTAGTTTCTTCAGTTAGTTTCATCAACAGTTTGTTTGAAGTAATATAAAACCAAATGATTTTTTTTTTAAATTATTAAACTATTTTTTATTTAATTGAAGTTTTAAATATTTATACTGTAATTTAATTTTTTATATTTCCTAAAAGATTGTGTAATCTACTTGATATGTTACCTTAGTAGAGAATTGTGTTTCTAGATGTATGATTTACCTATGTTATCATGTATGCTGTTGGCAAACCCATACAGTCTGTTTCCTTGCTTTTGGTCTGTGTCACCAAATAAATTTATGAATTTTGTCTAGTTGTTTTGTTAAGCTTGGCTTTTTTTCCAAGTTAGAAAAATAAAACAAATTCAATTCTAAACCTCAAAACTTAGGTTAGAACCACAATCCTCCAGCATAACAAACAATTAACCTCATAAAAGTTCAGTAAACAGTAATCTTGCTTTTTGGGGATAAAATTTGGATTTGAAGCTCTAAGATAAATTTGCAGGTTAAACCTAATGATATTGTGAAGAAAAAAGTATCTGCTAGGCTAATAGTTTCAAGAGAAAAAATGGGGTCCTCAGTGTTCCATTCACAGTGTTTCTAATTCTAAACAAAGCGAGCTTGGTTGTGTTGTGTTGCAAAAAGTGCCAACAATAATATCTCACAAAATCAGAATATTGGTCACCACTGAGATAAATAAATGAACATAATTCTATCAGTTGCCACATGTGTGGGGTAGTTTCATCCCCTGTTTTTGCATGTTGAGTGGTTCAGAGTTCAAACCAAAATGATGGTATTACCAATTTACAATTCAAGTTTAGGTCTAATTCAACATTAGAAGTTAGTTCATATCACTATTACTCAACATGAATCTTTTAAAACATGTAAGTTTGTCAGATTTGGCATCGGGAGACAACTTAAAATAACCGATGGTAACCTAATACAAATTTAGGTTAAAATTTGATATCATCTTACATTTCGAGCAAATACATAATTCATGAGTCGAATTGTCTCCATTTTTAACACATTGTTACTCAACTTGGAATCTCTAACATATATATAATTAAAAAGAAAAAAATAATAATCAATTGGAAGAAAGGTCCATTGAAGAATTCAAACACAAGAATGGCAAGTCAAGGACATTATTTAAATATTAAATATATTTTGTCAATGTGTATATTGTCAAAAAAACCATAAGATAGTACAATACATAAAACTCAAGTCAATTAGACCCAACAAACCCTAATTTGTTTGGTCTTTACATTTGCTATAAAGAACTAAGCTACCTCACTCATTCTCTCCCACAAATAAGCTAATCTAATTCCAAAATTCCCCTATCAAAGCTAAAAGACACAAACATGCAAAAGCTAAAGTAGACAACTTCATTACTCAAACAGATAAGTGCTAAAGTAGTTACCCATTCCAATGACCCACACACCACTAATGAAAAAAACAAAAAACAAAAAGCAAACAAAAACATATTCAAATCTAGAGAGTTTCTTCCCCCAACTTTTCTAAAAAATTACACATGAATCTGAAAGTATATTTAAAAAAAATTAAAAAAAAAAAAATAATTGTATTTTTTTTTTTAAAACTCCAAAGTGCATGTGAAAGGTGAAAAAAACTCTCTAAATTTATTTGGTGGAAGAACCTAAAAAACACATCTCTCACCAACTAATATATAGCATGTCTGAAATCACAGAAGCTTCAAAACCAACTTGAAGTTTCTGATCTTTCGTCAAGTTAATTGACTACATGTTGAAGTTTCAAACACCCACTAAAAATTTGGGGTTGAAATAATTAACCCCCAAAGAAAAAAATTAATAAAAAAAAAGGAAAATAAAAAATATTAATTTGGCTTTAGATCATGGAACATAGTATCCCACCTAATATCTTCAACAGCAGCTGACCAATAACCATTATCATCATCATCACCATTTCTTTTCATCTTTCCCTCCTGAAAATGATAAACCATAGGACTAGAAAAACTATCAAGAGCAAGAGCAGGCATAATTGTAGGACTAGGACTTCCATTTGTAAGCAATAACCTCTCTTGTTTAGCCACTTTCATTTTCTTATTACTCCTCTTCCATGATCTTGTTGTTCCATAATAATTGCTAGCCCTTGATGTTGGCACAACAACAAGTGCTGAATTTGATTCTTCACATGTAACCAATGTTCTCCTTATGTAGTTAGCTAATGACCTTTTTGTCCTTTTGATTGCTACTATGAGTTTTGCCATTGGTCTTTGTTGCCTCTTATTTCCTTTTTCTTTTCTTGAAAGTTTGAGAATTTCTAGCCTATGTTTGGCTATGGAGATTCCCATGCTTTGGAGAAATTCATGGTTGAAGTAAACTATGTCTTCTTCTTCTAGTTCATTGTGTGAAAAAGTTAGGCCATACTCATACACAAGAGATGGATCAAGGTTTGTTTTTGAAAGCCATGAGTACCAATCCATAGTTTCTAAGTTTAAGGAATGTGTTTGTGTTATGTTTTGGCCTTTTACTTGGAGAGGGGTGTGTATATATAAAGGTTAAAGAGGGTGTTGGGGGATGGTAAAGAGAAAAGTGAAAAGAAAGTGGTTAAGTATATGAGTGGCATAGACTTTGTGTGATAAGGACTGGTCTAAATATTTTAATTAGTGGGTATAAAATTATATATTATAAATGTTTATATTATAAAAAATATATCAATACAAAAGTGGATGAAATAATAACATAATTAGCTTGGAGACTACATAGACTATACTATTTTATATCCAAAAAAAATTAAAGATCTCTATGTATCTACTAATTAAATATTTTTTTCTTTAAATGTCGCAAAACAATCATTCAATTAATTATCAAATAAAATTATTCAATAATTCACAAGACTTAAGTCAATGTTATATCGCTCATATTCGAACATTGCAATTGTGTGTGTGAGTTTTAAGTAATATTTCTTATTCTATTTACAAATAAAAAATATATTTAATAATATTTAGTGGGAACAATACTTAATTTTCAATGGGACAAAAACATGTTTCATTAACTAGTACTAAAAATAAGTCGTCACAACTTTTTCTCAATCTCTCTTCTTCTCAATCTTTGAAGATTGATGGTTTATGATCAATTTTTTTGTCTGAAATCACTCATTTACATCATTTTTTCCTTTATTTTTTATTTAAATAAGTATTTAAATGTATCTTCTCTTCATGCTTTTTGTTAACTCGCCGACTTAGTGCGACGTGTGATTTTCATGTCTCGTTATAGTGTTTATTTCATGTCGTGTCGTCAGCCTTGCAAATTCAAATAAATAAATATTCTGATCACTTTAGTTTTGTCAAATTTATAGACATTTTGTCGTTTTGTGTTATTAACCCGAATATTGTGAATTTATTTACAGATTCATCATTTTCAATTTTTAGTGAATTAATATTTGTGTTATTTTTAATCGATATATTCTATTAATTTAATGAATAAATATTATTTTTAGATAACAAAAATAACTAGTACCAAAATAAGTAGTTAGTGAGGGAAATAGCCCCAATTACGTTTCCTTAATCCGTCCCAGCGTGGGACCCACATTCCATGTAGTGAGGGAAAAACACAACTAAGTGTCATACTGTCTTTATTCCTTTCAAATTGTCAGTTTTTTATTTATTTAACGTACCAACGAAAGTAATAAGTTTTATTACTTTTTATAAAATTATTAGTTTTTTAGTTATAATGTTATAATGTTATAATTATTTATTATTTCACTTCATATTTTTTTCTCTTCAATAAATAATTAAAGATAATTTTATCAAATCAAATAATTAATACTACTTTGAATTTTAAAAATGTCAAATATAAAGAAACAAAAAAATTCTTAACACATAAAAAGAAATGAACGGAATATTATTTAAGCTATAAATTAGTGATGTAAGTGGACTTACTATAATATTATATTATTAGATTTTTTGTTTGAGTCATATTATACTCTTATGATGTGTTTAGTTAGAAGGGTTTGCAAGGAAGTAAGATTGTTAAATTTTTGTATTTGATTCAATTTTTAAGAAGATATCAGAGCAAAATCTCTCTTTAATTTGAGTTTGCTCTCCTTTCATTTTGAAAGGAAGAAGAGAAGATGTGTTTAATATAATTAAAAAATCATGTAAATTTTTTTCTTTAAATTAAATATAAAACGTTTAAAAATGTATTCTCGCCACTTCTCTCATTTGAACCAAACATATCTAATAAAATTAGATTCAACGATTCATATTCAAAATTAACCAAATCTAGGTTATAAATTTATATTAAAGACTAATATTGGGTGCGTTTGTTTCAGCTTAAATAAAAATGATTTTTAGTTCAAAAAATTTAGAGATTATTTTGTAGAGATTTGTCTAAAAATGATTTTTTTTATTTTCGTTTGTTTACTATCATAAAAATGATTTTTTTTTAAAAATGATTTTTAATATGTTTGTATACAATTTTATAAAAGTGATTTTTTAAACTACAAAATTACCATAAAAGACATGACTTTTATAATACCCTACAAAATTTATAAGTTTAATCCATTTCTTATACACATTTTAAAATTGATTAATGTACCTTAAGTACTCATCAAAAAACAATAAATAAACACAAAAAAGCAACAAAAAATTAGTATCAATATATGAATGATGTAAAAATAAAATGATTCAAATAAAAGGCGTAGAAACAATTAAAAAATTATGTGAAAAAATTGAAAAGGAGAAGGAAATTTACTTGATGAAAAACCCATATGAGAGCCTCATGGAAGGAGAAAAACTGTCACAATTAAGTGTCTGAAACTGATGAGAAAACCCAGTAAAAATTGATAGAGGGTAATTTTGGATTTTTCAAAAAGGGTAAGGGTAATTACATCATTTTCTCTTATTAGTGGGTTAAGTTCCGTGTTTTTAAAAATTTTGGCATCTTTCTCTCTCATCTATCGCAATAGCGAATTTGAGAAGCTACTATTTTTAACTTTTCATTTTTAGCCAAAAAATGATTTTTTTTAACAAAATGATTTTTAAAAAATCTGAAACAAACGCCCTTCAAACTTTATAAAATGATTTTTTGTTTAAAAAAATAGATTTTTTCATGAAAAAATCTGAAACAAACGCACTCATTTTCATCTTTATTTAAGAACTTAAATCCATGACCGCGAGAATTAATACAAAGAATGTAAATCCCACTTTGTGGTGTGGCTAATTTTGACTATATTTGCTTTTGAAAAATTTGGTCATTATTAGTTGAAGCTTGAGAGTGACTAAAGAAAAAGTAAGCACATGGGTGTGTGTGGGGTAAGTAATCCATGTTCTAGCTTGTTCCCTCCAAAACTAGTCATGGTATGATCAAACCTTGAGGAGTGAGTGAAACCTAAGAATTCCATGTGGAAATGTAATTCCCCCATTCCCCACCATCAATCACGGGTTAGGAAAATGTTCCTTCCTTGTAGGGCCACCCACTACTTTCCTTCTTTTGGTATAAGTAGTTTGGAATTAGATTTTTTTCGATCTAAAATGTATGTCGTTGTAGAGTAGAGTTTTTTTTTCATTCGATTTTGATTGACAATTCAAATTTAAAATAGTATTATTTAAAAAAAATTGAACTTTAAATTTAGATCGTGTGATTAAGATCAAATAGTCAAAAAACTTCTGATTTCAAAATTACACGTAGTTTTGGCAGAATGCAATCTTGATATGTGTCACTATACATAATTACCATCACTCACATAGTCGACCAAGATTAGACTATTCAGTTTTACTACATATTTTAATTATTTTTTAATCTAATGTTAGTGTTTAAACTTTAATCTTGATAGATTAGTCTCGAAAAGCATGATGCACAAAACCTAGATCCAATAGTTGAGAATAGAAGTAGAAAAATGTAAGAGTCGAATATGGCAACTCATTTTCAAGCATTATGTACAACACATTGATCCTTTGATGGGGCTTAGATTAAAACAAAAGCAAGGCCTTCCATTCCTTTGCTAAAAAATGAATTAGATATGATTGATCTTGTGAAACTTTTCCTAAGTATGTCAATTTGTTAAGGGATCTAATTTTTCTTCCTTGGGCTGAAGAGTACAAGTTCCTCAACTTATCACTATGATTGAGTCATATTTGAGGCAAATAATAATGAAAGGGGAGAGAAAGAAGTTAAAGAAGGAAAAATAATTATTTTGATAGATTAAGGAAGCACTAACTATAATTAATTCAGTGATTAAACTTTACACTAAACAATCATTTAGAAGAAAAAAATAACTTTTATTTGAGATGAGTATTCTTTTTTTCTTGAGACACTAGATAGAAAAAAAAAAAAAAAAGTTTGGCAAATGCTTCTTCCATGCTATAAGAACGATTATTAATCGTTGTCGTAAAAATGTTGTTTAAAGTCTATGTTGTAATGTTATTATTGTGCTAGATGACTTTGACTTTCAATATTAGATTGATCTGTTTTTTTGGTATAAAATTGAATATTTTATGCAAATTTTTTAAATAAGATAGAATCGAAATTGTACCATAAGAATCTTTTTTATTTATGATTTAACTAATTCTCACACGATAAATTTGATAATTTAGATCAAATATGTAAGTTCATTTCATCATTGATTTTTTTTTCTTACACCCCTAAATGTCCTAAGATGTGAGGTTTTTTTTCCCTCTTCTATTTACTTTTTTTTTTTTAATTGTAAGTATTACATTAACTTTCAAAAGGTAGTGTTGCTTCTTTAAAACAAAAGTGAAATTGAAAATAAGAACATCTTACACCCCTAAATATCCGTTGACATGTGAACCTTTTTTTTTTCTTTCAAAATTGTAGGTATTACATTAACTTTCAAAAGGTGATATTGCTTCTTTAAAACAAAAGTAAAATTGAAAATAAGAACAAAAATTAGTGCATGACTTGTTTAGCTAGATGACAAGTCACTTTTTTGACGAATAAAAAGAGCTTGTGCAATGCTGAATAATTTAATGGAATGGCTCACACACTATCCAATTATCCATTGTCTCCCATGTTTCCTCACTTCCACATGCTACTAATCAATGGGACGAAATAAATAATACTAATCCAATGTGTTTTTTAGGGAACTAACCCAATGTTAACTAAATGAATTTTCTGACTAAAAAAACTACTACATCAATTTTTAAATAAAGTTAAATAAGTTTTTAATCTCTATAAAATTTTATTTTTAATCTCTTTAAAAAAAATTATATTTTTTAGTTTCTACAAAATGATCATACAAATAATTTTAGTCTTTACTGAAACGAAACATATTTAATTGTCTTTGAACTTATAAATTTTTGAATTATTTTATTTAGAATATTATAAAAAGTTTGTCCACAAAAATTTAAAATTTTTTTAACGTGAGATGATTTAATATGAATTTTTCAAATGTCATAAATCTAATATAAAAGTAATGAAAGTATGGATCTATAAATCAAATCTTGAACTCATTTTTTGTGGAGAATTTTTTTATAATGTTGTTAACATGTATATGTAAAAAATGACATTCAAAAATATATATTGACATTCAAACAACGACTAAAACTGTTTGCATAATAATTTTAAATGAACTAAAAAATGTTAATTTTTGTTACAGGGACTAAAAACGAAAATTTAAATTTTATAAAAATTAAAAATATATTTAACTCTTTCCAACTATTATATACCCTTTGAAAACAAAGAGTACATGAATTGTAATTTATTTTTATTCAAGACCTATAGGCTGGTCCATTTGGTGGACAATATAAGATACAAGATATTAAAATATATAGGCTGATCTGTTTGGTGGACAATATATAATTTTATATTAAATATAAAAATTAATCATTAATTTTAAAGAATATGAATGATTTTATCATAAGAATAAAAATATGAATATTAATTTATATTTCTAAAATAAATATAATTTTTATACAAAAGTAGCTTTTCCATTTACATATAATATAATATATTATATTTTTATTTTTATTTAGCTGATCCAAAAATAAAATAAAATAATTGTGTTATTGATTATTATTTTTAAAAATTTAAAATTATTTATTTAAAAGTGTCAATGTATTTTTCAAATGAGTGTAGTGGATATACACTAATACTATAAATTAATTTTACACTATCGTCTAATAATGATCAATCATTCTGTATATATTATAACCGTTTTTTTAAAAAAAGAAATTGTTTCTTACTTAATTTTAATTAAAAATAAATATAAAATTAATTTACTCTCACGTAGACGCGTCACGTTTTCTCTTTTTAAATATAAAATTATTTTATACTTTCTTCTTGGAACATTATATTATAAAAGTGTATTTATTAGTTTGAATTTTATACTTTGCGATAAAAAAAAAAATCAATTTTCTTTTAACCAGTGCTTAGAACATTCTTAATTTTGAAAGTTTTACCTTTATGCATATATCGCATGAGTGAAAAAGTGTATGAATTAATTATAACCCACTTAATAAATTAATCAATGTTTAGATTTCACAACACTCCATTTAGTTGTTGAACTTGCTGTTCATGAAAGCAATCGAATTTATAAATAATTGTCAAATATATACTTAATTATTAAATGTTGGTGTAAACCTAATATAAAATATACTTAATTATTAAATGTTGGTGTAAACCTAATTTATATTGTGCGTATCCACTTTTCAGGTAGCATGTTTCGATTTGAAGTGAAAATGACAAAATTATGATAAATTACCGCAATTTTAATAGAAATTACACTTTAAAATTTCAAAAACCATAATTTTGATAAACTCACTACTGATTCAAATGTATACATAATATATATTACAAATTTAAATCCGTGTAATAATAATGAGAAACTATGTGTGTGCACGGTATCATTTAGCACCATGCAAATTGCCTAAAGCAAATGAATTAGGAAAAGATTTATAAAACAGAAAGAACATGAGTATTGATGAGCATTGAATCTCTAGTTATGTGCAAATTATTTTTAATTTAGAGAAAATAATAATTAGTTAGTTGCATTGGGTTTTGTAAAGGTATTCATTTGTGGACATCATAATTGAGTTTAGGGGTTAGTTTCAACAAGAGTTAATCATCAGATTTATTAATCTAATTCCCTTACAATTAACACAAAGAAAGACCAAAAAATTAATTTCAATACCATTTTTTCTTTTCCCAAAAATCAAAATTAATTCCCTTACAATTAAATAATGCACATATGATATGAGTTCGATTGGAAGGAATATTAATATAATTTAATTTCGACCTTTCCATTTTGCAGAAATGGGAATAAGAAAATGTTTCATTGAAAAAAAACCTATGGGCTAATTAAGGTTAAAGAAAAGAACTAATGGACCACTCTCTAAAAGAGTTTAATACCAACCATAGCAATCACGTGCTTCATTTTGGGTAGCAAAAGTTTGAAAATATTTAGATTAAAAATTTAGAGAAAACTTAAACAATTAATTTTTATACTATTAAATCATTTAAAGGACCACAAATTATATTTTATCTTATAGTATTTATCATTTTTTCTCTTTTTTATACTACTCAATTTCAAAACATAAGACATTGACACTAATACACATGTTTATTTATTATAATTAAATATAATATGAACATATTCTTTATCGACACTAACACTAAGGTGAAAAGCCACTAAGTTATATGCTAAAGATAAAACCAACCTAACTACAAATTTCAATTCTATTTTTATTTTAAGTTAATTTCTATATCATATACTATTAGGTGAAACATGATACATCCCTTTCCTTTATAAATAATAGTATCCTAAAAGATTATTAAATTGATTTATTATTTCAATATACTTTTCTAATGGAGATGTATGTCATATAAATCGTACAATTGGTAACCAAATGTATTTTCATAGATCCAAATTTGCATTTCCATTTTTCCTCAAAAAGAATTTATGCATTTCGTTGGACAAAAATATTCAGGATTACAAACATATTATTTCCCAAGCCCAAACCTTGGGGGGCAGGAGGGTAAATGATCAAAGCCATGTTATAATAATTAATATCATCAAACAATTATCTATATGGTTATTTGATTGCTATAAATCATTTTAAACGGTGGCTAATTTTAATTTTACTCTAATTATCCCTTTAAGTCTAACAATAAAATAATTGACTAAAAAAACAATAAAATAATCAGAATGGATTTTGTAATTTATTTGGTATGGTTTATAATTTATACAAGGATTGTTTGTTGGCATGTTGAAGTAGGACAACATTAACATATATAGTATAGGATGCTTTTCTCATGATGGTTATAGTATCACTACCACAAAATATATATTTTTAGTAGGAACCAAACTCCATAATTCGAAATTTATAATACACACTCACACTGTGCATCAATTACTTGTAGTATATAATTTCAATTATCACACAATGAGGTAGTTTGGTAGTTAGCTTGCCTTTTTCAGCAATCATATATTTATGCATTTGGAGTTAGAAATTGTATATAATCAATCTCTCATGTATATTTTGAACTTGATGATGTTAATTGTCCCATCCATTACTATATGAAGTTGTTTACCGTAAAAAAAATACATTCTTGTTCAATTCATAATAGTGTGTGGAAGTAGCACAACTACAAAAGTAGTTTTTGATGTTATGTATGTAGTTGAGAGGAGATTTAAAGTCATCTTTAAAAAATAAGCAATGTTGGGTTAAAAATATCACTATAAGAAAACAAACATTATCTAAAAACCCTCAAAAATGTAAAAAGTAACTGCAAATAATGCCACTTTTTGGCGGCCTTACGAGGGCCACGTGACTCTCGGTTATTAGTATGTCGGGAACTATTTTTGAAGGCCATTTTAAAAAGGCATCTGGTAATTTCTAGAGTCTTATGAACGTCTAAAAGTATCGAGGGTATGTGGTTGTAAAAATGACACGTGATATTTCAGCGGTTTGAAGCTCTCATTAATGTTATTTAATTTATTTTAAACAAAATCTTTAAAGTTATGGCTGTGACTAATGTGTCGGTGGCTGCGAGTGGTAGTTCTGACGACTATTCTAGTAACAGCTATAGTGGTAGTGTAACTAGCTTGAGCTCTGGTAAAAAATTTAAAAAATAGTCAAATGAGTAAGTGAGCAATACAAGGATATGACAAAGAAAAGATGGTTAGATAAGAATGTTCATAGTAGTCAAATTGAAAATGATTAAAATAAAAAAAAATAAAAAAATAAAAAAGTTAAGGGATGGAGATTAGAAGAAGTCAGGTGGGAGATCAGTAAATACGTTAAAGAGTGAAATCAAAAATAAGTGAGGATGACAAAAAAAATTCTTTTATTAAACATTATTGAGGGCCAAAGAACTAAGACACACAAATTGAACTTATCTAAGACCTTGGCTCCCCAAAAGCGCACAACAATCACATTTTTGTTGTACTTTTTCAAAGGCATGGACTAGCATAAAGTAAATGTGGCATTATCGATGACCTTGACCGCCAAAAATACCAAAAAAATAAATTTAATATTTCGCGTCTGTATTCCCTTTCCAAAGATCTGGCTGCCGAAAAGTATGCATCGTACGAATTAAATAAGTTTTAGAACAATGGAATCTTAGTGTTTCGATGATAACAAATATCATATAACAATTTATCCTTCGATGTTTGCAGAAGTGTGCATCTAGCATCCTCTAATAGAAAACCAAGGAAAGAAAAGAAAGAGAGCTCATTTGGTGTTCATTTTCTAAACAACATGATCGTATGGTTCTCATCGTCTGGAAACGAATGAGTAGAACGTAAGCAATCAATCTCCCTCATGAACAAGACTATATGGAGCTTACCATCTTCCAACAACAGAGTAAAGTCATAAATGTGTCAAAGAAGTAAACTATATATGATATTTATCGTCTACTAACCCAAGCGAAGATCATAACACAATTTAGAAGGAATATTCATTCAACGTCTGATACATAACATATGATAGAGTTGAATCATCATCTAAGGAGATTACAAATGCGAAAACTACATTTGCATTAGCTTTCATAAGAATGAAGAAGTCACATAAGGAAAAATCAAGGAAGAATGAATTATAAGCATGTAGATTAAGAAGAACTTTTGAAGACTCGTCTTATGTACTCAACATCCTACAAAGAGGCTGTCAATTTTTTTTCAAAGTACAGACAACTATATCTCTAAGTGGTGACAACTATCAACAAAACTCTTCAAACACTATAATATCAGTTCCTATTTAAACTTCAAACTACAAATTGAAATTGGCAAAAATAATGACACTTCATCCTTAGGAAAAAATCATAACCTAAAACAACAATGCAAGATATAATTTGTACATCATCTCGTTCAAATTAATTTTTATTATAAGTAAGCTTTCATCGAGAGTGCTTCCTTGATGTCTGATAAGGATGTTTAAGATAGGCATACCTTCAAGACTACGTTATACTGAAGCTCCCATTGAGAGTTCTTCTTTGAAGTCTAATAAGGATGACCGATAGAGTCATATACCTTCAAGTCTACGTTATAGGAAACTCCCATTGAGAGTGCTTCCTTGACGTTTGATAAAGATGATTGATAAAGTCATACCATTAAGATTACATTATAAATATAGATCATGCAAAAGGAAACAATAAATAAAAATAACATTGAACAAATATCTAGTAGAAAATGCAATGTTTGTTGGGACAACATTCACAACATAAACAACAAAAGATAAGCGCGCAAGCCACCAACACAAAAGTGAGGCATGCAAGCAGCTAATAAGGTAACAGTAGAAGCATCCATCATTTAGATCAACAACCACTTGGTCGATCTCCCACTCAATCATTCATTCATACTCTTATTAGACCCTAATGGTGGTAGAGGTGGATGGGGGTACACCGACTAATGTGGTAGTAGCATAAACTTTTGATAGTGAGCGCTTCTCATGAGATACAGCAGAAGAAGTATAAGAAGGCGTAGGAACACCCTCGAGGATAGATAAAGTGTTGCGCCCCCAGTGTTAGCACTCCTCCATTCTTAAATAACATGACGCTTGATGGTAGTAAGGGGAGTCATCCTACAAGATTCTACACAACAAAAGAACAAGTTGTCATTAAGACATGATTCAAAACACAAAATTCAAAGTCATGTGAGGTACTGAGAAATATATAACACCAGAAAATAAAGCAAGAGTATCAAGAAAGTCAATGAATGTGAGACATACGAAGAAGATCTGCAAGCTTATCTTCCTTATTTCCTAAGTTCAGCAAATCAATCGCGCTAACGTTACTCACAATACTTAGGATAGTGATTTCGGCTATCTCCTTCTCTGTGGGGTACAACTGAGAAATGCTTATCTTGAAAATCAGGTTCTGGGTCCAAGATAAAGGAAAGAGCTCCTACCCATCGCCATCATAAAAATGTGTGCATAAGTAGGGCATTGATAAACACAGTAAAACTTATTCTTAAAGTGTTCCATTGGTCGAATCAAAGTTCCAATGAGGTGATGGTGAGGGAGGTTTCTCATAGAAAGCCAAGTCATAGGTGTGTTCTTCTTGACTTATAAGAAACAAAAAAACTTACAAACGGAAGGTTGCACACTCAAATCTCTACAAAGAATTTCAAAGACTTTCACATAAACCCACATGTTTGGGTGGAGTTGTGACAGAGCGACGTTAAGGGTACGAAAGAGCTCACAATTAAAGGATGAGAAGAGAAGGCATATTTTAGTTTACAAATAAATGAAGCGCATTGAATCTTCATCAGGTGACGGTGGACACACCATCTCATCGATACTGCATGACAAGATCTCAAAGCAATTTTAAAAACTTGTGCGGGTCAAATGCTTGTAACAAAGCTGAAAAGGCTCAAAGTTAAGATCGTATGATTTTCACAGATAAACGTCATCACCTACTCATTAAGAGTTGGCATATGTGCAAGGAGTAATGGGGAGTGCAGATGGACCGAGTGAGTCATTTTCTTCATTAGAATCTCGGTTGCTCCTCATAACAATCCTTGGAATAGGCAAGTATAGCGGTAAAGTATAGAAAGGAAAAGAACATGTGACCGACCATTAAACGAAAAGGGTTGCACAACCAAATAGAGAAAGAAAAGGGATCGCGTGACCACATGGCCATGTGTAAAGGGGAGGGGTCGCATGGCCATATGTTGTGGAGGAGAGACCGCACAACTATGTGTAGTGGAGGAGTGCGCAGCTAGAGTGTATACACATGGATGTGCAGCAATGTGCAATAGGGGGAGGGATGCGCAGCCAAAGTGTATACACGTGGATGTGTGGATGTGCAGCCAAAGGGATGCTTGGTTAGAGTGTGTGCATGTTAAAGAGTTGATGCACGGTTATAGTGTGTGCATGTGAATGTGTGGATACGCAGCCAGAGGAATGCACGACTATAGTGTATGCATGTTGAAGTATGGATGTGTAGTCAAAGTGTACACATGCGGATGTGCGCTAAAGTGTATACACGTGGATGTGTGGATGCACAGTCAAAGTGTATGCAAGTGAATGCGCGAATGTGTGGCCAAGGGTAGGCACATGGGTGGGAAGGTTGAATATTTTGGACTCGTCCACTCAATCAAACTTGAAGATTTGAAGAGTAAGACTAGGAGAGTTGAAGACTTGTGGACTCGTCAACCTACATAGACTTGTACGCAGATGCGCGGCCAAGCCAAGCCACACAAATGCGCAACCAAGAGTACGCGTGGGTTGAAGATTTAAAGACTTGTGGACTCGACCACCCAATCAGACTTGAAGAGTATCAGACTTATAGGCAGATGTGTGAGTAAGCCAAGTCATGCAGATGCGTGACCAAGCCAAGTCACGTGAATGCGCGACTAAGCATAGGCACATCGATGAAATATTTGAAGACTTATGGACTCATCCACTCAATCATGATTGGAAGAGATAAAAACTTGTGGACTTGTTCAGTCAATCAGACTGGAAGACTTGAACTTGGATGTGTGGCCAAGCGTAGGCATTTGGGTGGAAGAGTTGAAGATTTGTGGACTCGTCCACTCAATCACACTCGAAAATTTGAAGACACGAGATTAAGAGCGTTGAGGACTTGTGGACTCATCCACTCAATTATACTTGAAAATTTAAAGACTTAAGACTATGAGAGCTGAATACCTATGGACTTTTCACTCAAATATACTTGAAGAATTGAAGATTAAGGAGGGGAGATTCAAGCAATAATGAAAAACACCTAAGCCTTAAAGAGTTTGTTGCTTTGTGGACTGTGGACTAGATGGAAGACAGAAAAGACCAACATTGGACCAAAATGTGAGTGGGAAGATCAAGCTTAGTGGACTTCATTTGGAAGCAGTCCGTTACATGGAACGACATGTCAATCAACTCAAACAGCCCAACTCTGTATGGGAGACAAAGTAACGTGAATGTGCACCCGTACAGAAGAGCGAGTGGCGTGACCATGCACCTGTCAGTCCTAAGACAAGGTAGTGTGACCGTGCACCCGTAAGACCTAAGACAGATCACACAACAACAAGAAGTGGATGTTAGATCAAATGGGCCTGGATTATGGAGGCTCATTTCCCAAAGAAGATTCGCCTATAAAAAAATAGGAGACAACTAGGGTTTAAGGTCTTTTGCACATTCATAAACAATGTATTTATCCTAGTTAGCACCTTGGGAAGTCTCTTGAGAGCTTTTATGATTTTACATTTTTGTATTCCTTGTTTTACATACGTGAACAATTATAGAATTCGAACATTAAAATAATTAGTTATTATTATTTTCAAGTTGTATGCAATATGCATGCCCTTGATACAACTGAATTTAGGTAAGCATGCATATCAATATGCATGCCCTCGATACAATTCAATTTATTTTTACTCCAAATGATGTCAAATATACTATCTAGTATTTTTTTATTATTTTATGTCAAGTGAATTCGAGACTTGAACTTAATTTGCTGCTACTAGTGAAAAACGAGGCTATAACTACTAAAGGGATGCTAAATGGATTGAATGTTTATGAGAATAAATCTATGAACATTTTTTTATCGATATACTCCATCAATTTGAATGAATGAACATTTTTTTTGGTAAAAAAAATGACAAATACTTGTCCAATGTTTTATTAATAATAAATATTTATCTTGGGTTTTTTTATGTATAAGTAGCATATATGTGTTTTGTGATTTTTTATATTTATCACTGACAATATTTGTACGTCTTTTTTTATGCATCAATTATATAATTATGTATCTCACTTTTAATGTTATACGACAATTATGTAATTTTTTATTGAAATTACAAATCTCTCTTTTGTGTAATTATATTGTTGTCACATTAATGCATTTGATGGTACTTCCACCTTATATATCAATTACTTAGATGACAAATATATTTCACTTGCAATTTTTTTTTGTAGTTTTATTTTTTATTTACAATTGTTTTTTCAATTTTGTAGTTTTTTTTCTTCATTTTTCTAACTTGCCGTTTTTTTTTTCAATTTTAAACATTAACTAGCAAGAAACTCGTGTTGTCGCACGGGTGGTGCATTGTTGGTATTTAAAAGTGTCTCATTTAGATTTTAAATAAATAAATAAAATCTTATTTTATGTATCAATGACAAATATTTGTCTTGTATTTTTATATTTATGAATGACAAATATTTATCTCGTACTTTTGTATGTGCTAGTGGAAAATATTTATCACGTTGTTTTTTAATATTTATCGGTGTCAACTATTTGTATGTATTTTTGTATGTATCAATAGAAAATATTTGTCTTATGATTTTTTATATATATCATCTATAAATATTTATCATGTGTTTTTTTAAGTATCGGTGGTAAACATTTGTTACGTGATTTTTTATATTTATCACTAACAAATATATGTCTTGTATTTTTTATGCATAATTATAAATATTTATTTCGTGTTATTTTAATATTTATCACGTGTCTTTTTAAATATCGGTGATAAATATTTATCTTGTGTTATTTTATACAATATTTATCTCGTATTTCTTAATATTTATTAATGATTTGGTGTAACCTATTTTTTTTCAAATATGTCATTTATATTTTTTTAAAGAAATAGTAACTTCTTAGATCTTAATTTCTAAAAGCCACTTCATTTTCTCAATTCTTAGCTCCTTAAAATCACTCTTTTTCCTTTTAAAAAAGCACTCCTTTCTTTTGTAAAAAAGGATACTTCATTTAATGAATAAAATTATTAATTTTATCCTTCGTATTTTTACAATGGTTAAAAATAAAAAATAAAAGATATTGTTGATCTTTTATGATAGTGTTTTACTTTCTTATATATTGATAGCTGATTACTTTTCTCTTCCTTATTAATGATCCTTTAATAAAAACAATTAAGAAAATAATGTAATTTTACTAATGCTTCATTTTCTTAAATTGATAATTGATAAAAATAATTTATGAACTGTTTTTACTCAATTAAAATTTTGTTAAAATTATTTTTCACAAAAGTATATAATAAATTGTCCTTTGTCAGTTTATGGCGCGTGAATTACACATGTTTCATACTTGTATTACTCCCTTTGTGGATAATTATAACATCCTCACCACATTTTATGAGTATTAAGATGCAGCAGTAAATTTCTGAAAAAATAAGTTTCTTTTATATATTAGTCCATAAAAAACAAAAGTTTGTGTTTTTCAATAATAAATTAATTAGAGATATTTTATAAAAAAATATAATTTTTTTCAAGAATTTTATATTGTGGACAAAAAAATTTAAACATAGTTTAATATAAAAAAATGCAGCGAGTTTCACTTACTTTTTACAAAATTTTATTATTCTAATATTAAATATAAACAAAGATATAATTAAATAAAATTGATATATTTAATATTTTTATTTTTATTTTTATTTAAAACTGAAGATAGTGGAAGAGTTATCACCAACCGTCCTATGTCTGTCTATGGCGCGTGATTCACACGTTCACAGTACTTAAAAATAAAAAATAAATAAAAAAGTTTAATTATTATTCTATGGAACAATGTTCGTACACTTTTATGAGTTTTATCTGCCATGCCAGCTGACACCGCATTCTATGTACGCCACACAAGAGCTAAAGTTTCTGTCGATCACGATTTTTTCGTTCACCGTCAATATATCGTCCTTTAACTCCTGTTTCGTTACTTCTCGCGATATTTTCAAATTCCAATCACGCTACGATATCTTGTTTTTCTTTTTCTTTCATTCATTCATGATTCATATTTCATACACTCGCTGACATTCATTTTTTCGAGACAAGTAAACAACTTGTTTGAACAAGACAATTTAAGTACTAAATAAATATTGACACGTGGATGATGCTAAGATAATAAATGCTTCCCCTACCTTATAAAATGAATGATGACGATTATTTTAATTTTTTTAAATTTGGTAAAAATTTAATATTAAAAGTTTCATATCCAAAAAAACAAAATTTAAATTTTTTTTAAAATTTAAAGCACAATTTCTAGTACATTGTTAATTTAATATTTTCATATTTGACTACGTAATAAATTCTTTTGTACACTTGTTAGTATTTATTTATTATTCTTTCTGTTTTTAATTATAAAGAAAATATTAATATGCGGTATTAAGACAAGATATAAGTTTTATATTAGAAATTATGTATTCTATTTTTTGAAATAGTTAAAAAGAATTTAAGACATAATTACTATTTATGTTATCTAATATATGTATTTTTAAATGCAAGTTAGCGTCGCCTAAAAAATAAAGAAAGTAATCATTTTTTATGGTATATTTAAATAATATTATTTTATTTATATTACTTTATGGTAATATCTTTCACTTTTTATTTACAGTAACAGGGAATATACCAATAATAAGACAATAATAAAAGTATATTTATTTTAATTTTTATACGCTAGAGAAGTTAAATAATATATTATAAAAACTCTTTAAATTTTCAACAATTATACACAAATAAAAAAAGACCTCTAAAAAATTTTTAATTTTCAATTTTTGGACATAATCATTATTTGAATTAATATTTGTGTTGATTGTGGTCAATTAAAATCACATAATGATGCAACTATATATGATGAGAATAGTGTACCGTTCGAACCATCTTTTGATATCAAAGGCATTGTTTTTCACTAAAAAACATATTTTGATATTAAAGACATTGTTTTTTACTAGATCAATGTAAATTTGAACAATTTAAATTGTATGCAGATATTTTTTGTTTTCTATTTAATTTTAAGAAATTAAGATCATTGGATAATGAAAAATTAAAAGAAAATTGCATTAACCTTGATTGATGGATTAGATTTATTTGTAGAACTTAAAATTCTAAGAGAGATAATACAAGTAGAAAATGACACACCAATTGACATACTTAATTATATAAAAAAGTTAGATTTTTTTCCAAATGCATATATTGTTTATAGAATAATGTTAACAATTCATATAATTGCCGCTTCAGCATAAAGAAGATTTTTTAAACTCAAATTAATTAAATCTTATCTAAGATCAATGGTGTCACAAAATGATTAAATGGATTAGCTTTATTATCGATTGAAAAATAATTGTTAAATAAAATCAATTACAATAATTTGATAAATGATTTTGCATCGAAAAAAGTGAGAAAGATAAATTTTAAATAAAATATTAATAATTTATTTATTAAATTTAAAAAGGTATCATCTGATGATTTTGCTTTAAGTCTCATAACGTGTAAGTTCAATTCTAATATTTAGATTTATAAACTTTAAGTGTAGAAAAGTAAAAAATCTCATAGTTATATCTCAAACTTCTTGCATATTAATAGCATTATAGATATCAATTGAGTTATTTTTATACAACTATTTTTTTAATATATATGAATGAGCAAATAAGTCACTCATTGTTATAGAATAGAGGGAGCAAATTGTATTTGTTTTTTATATATGAATGAAATAATTGAACACAATCATTTTAAAATAGACAAATGAAATTATTGTCAAAAAATAGACCAATGAAATTATTCAACACACGGAGGCACGCACGTATGCCTTAGCCATCCACGTCATTAATAATTTAAATAAACAAAAAATAAAGAAATTTTATGTTAGTGGTTGAAGAAAAATTTAACAAAAAATTAGTAGTATTTCATTATAAAATACTACTCTCCGATTTTGAATGTAAGATAAAAAAAATTTAAGATTGAAAATATAAAATATAAATAAAATTCAAATAATTCTACTCTATTCCATTATAAAATTTTTAAATACTTGTCAAGTAACTCATATTTAATTTTTTTAATAATATAATATCATTTACTTTTAGTATTAGTTTAAAAATCAAATTAACTAATATTCTTAATTAGTATGAAGTATTTTTTTGCTTATTCAATACGGTGGAAAAATGTCTTAACTAAATTAGTTTTCTGGAATTTTAATTTATGTAATATTTTGATTTTGAATTTTTTATTTCATTCAACAAGTAATAATATTTTATAACGTTTTAATTAGTTTATTGATGAATTTTCTTTTTAGAAGAATAATAATGATTGGTCATGATCCCACGTGTTTATTTAATATTTTTTATTTTTTTAAAAGAGATGATAAATATCACCATAATTAATTTGAACCGACGTTCAATTTAACAAAATATGCATTTGTCAATTGAACTAAAATTTAAAAAAATTTATCCAAAATTATAATGTATTAGTTATATAAATCTTTTCACTTGTATAGTGTTTAATGTCCACCTTTTTATACAAATTGAGACTCTTACGAACATATAATATAATAACAATCTCTCCCAAAATATTGATACAACAATTTATTATTTAGGCATGTTTTTTCAAGCAAAAGTTTTTGCACATATACACTTTCATAACCGTTAGTATTCAACATCAACAGACATGTTACTTGACCATTATTATTAGAAAATTTTTTGACTTAACTAGTGCGCGCTTTCTAAGGAATCCAAAAATAATAACAAAAAAATTTTAACTTTTAAAAATTTGAATACATTCTTTTAATACACTTTTAATAAAAAAAATCTATATTTAGATCAAGTGTTACAATGACATTAATTAACATTTCTTTATACACAAAATCAATCACTTTAATCAACTATAAATTCTAATATCATTATTTGATCACGAATTAAAGTAATCACATGAATGAATAAAATGTCGTATCTTTATTCAAAACTTTAAAATATCATATCTATTTATACTATAATTAATGTCTATTTTTTTACTCAATATAAAATTCTTACTCATATACCACCAAATAAAACTCGTACAATTGATTTCTGCCTCCACTAAGAAATAATAAATTGGTACCAGATATTATTCCAATGTAATTGACTGATTATGAAATCCTTTTTATTGTTTATGAGATATATATGATAAAGCAGTGATGTAACCGGTGTTTTTCTATTATTTATCTCTACGCAACTTAAATTTGTTTCATTAACACGTGTAATGTGCAGTGGAAAAACGGTGTCAAATTTTATAATGAGCTTGGTATTTTTCACTTGTTTTTTCTCTATTTTCAATCACAATTATTCAAACATACCAAGCCATCATCATTTTAACTCTTTTTTCTCGCTTATATTTAATTGTTGAGATTACACTTGAGAAAATTAAGAGATATTATAGTTCAGATGATCTATTTCTGTCAACTATTCTATGTTTTCTTGATTATAAGTATCTAATAGTCCATATATTAAAAAAAAAATAGATAGTAAACTTAATTAAGATATATTAATTAAGATATCAATTTAATGAATAAATGTTCGCAAATACTACTTTGTCTCTATATAGGACCTCTTATCAAATCACGGAATTTAATAAAATTGATATAGTCATATTAAATTTATCAATAATTATTATTGTTTTTATATATTTATCTTTTGAGAGAAAAAATTAATTAATATTTTTATTATAGTTGTTGAATGCAAAAAAAATATAAATAAATTAGAATTATATCAGTAAATAGAGTAATTAATAGAATTCAAAAATCTTATATATTGAGATACATATAATACTATTTGTATTATATTAGTAGAGTTTAATTGTTATACGATTTCAATATAAAAAAAATTGACATAATCAGCTAGAGATGGATACAAGGGGGCAAAGGGTGGCTCAAACAATCCCCAACCCCCAGACAAACACAATACATGTAGTAGTACAGTATTTTTATTTTCATTGAACATAACTATTATTTCTATATTTTGTATTTTAATTAACTCCTTGACAATAAACTTTGAGACAAATTATAAATATTTTTCCCACTCATTAATAATATTTCCTAACTTATTTAATGCATGTTCATGATATTGTAAGAATATGAGTAAGAATATGAATGAAAAAATATTATTAATTATATCTTGATTTTTTAACAGAATTATAATTTTAAAACAAAAAAAATTTAAACGACCAAATATTAGAAACAGAAGGAGTATTTAACTATTATAGTTTAATCAATATTTATGAAATATTTATTTAAAAAAATTTAATCAAAAAGATTATTAATTAAACTTTTTTCGGCTCCCCGTCTCACAAATGTTTGGATCAATCCCTACTATCTGAACATCACAATCATTCATGTGCATCACTTTAGATATGGTTATGGTAAAAGTCAAATATATTTAATGATGTAACAGTTGCGATTAATTAATAATATAAAAACTATTTACATTGTCTTTAAGTTCTAGCTCAATTAGCAAATGTCGATATTGTTAGGTTTAACATTTTGTCTCATTCGAACCCGATACTTCACAGTTGTGTGAATTAATTATGATAGAAATCATCTTTTCTAAGACAAAAATAAAAATAAAAACTTTATACACTTACTGTGAATATGACTTAAATTCATATATATTAATTCATATTACTCCCTACTCTCCTATATATAAGAGAATTTTTGGAGAGTTTTTTGTTTCTATATATAAGAAAAAGTTGCAACGTTTTAAATACATTTTATTGTTTAAATTACTTTTATACCTTTATTTAATATGTTTGTCTTTTTAACGTTATTAGTGTGTATTTAATATTTCACAGTTTTCAATAAAAGTATATATATGTAAAAATAAAAAATAAAAAACTTAAGACAATTAATGAATACATTTGTTTAGATGTTTTATTTTTTAATATTTTCTCTTATAAATGTGACTAGAGGTAGTAACATATTTAATTTTGATTTTGCAATTTTTAAGATAAATTAACAATATTAATAAAGAGTATGTTTGAAAAAAAAACAAAAATCAAAGTATCTAATAATTTTAATATTTATATTTTGGGACAATTTTTTTCCTCAAACGTTACTTATAATTAATGACAGAGCGAGTAAAAATAGAAGAAAAATATGCTTATGAAAAGAAAGAAAAAAGTGATCCTATACGGATTTTTAGAGGTCATGTCTTCGAGCTTCCTCTTGAAGGAATCAATATTGGAGAAATTCGCATTAGAATATCCACCGGATACGACAAGGGTAGCGGTGAAGTTCTCCCACGAGCTGAAGGCACAATTGGCGGGCATCACTATTTGGAACGTCATGCTGTGAGTAATCCTCCCATGATGGACATAGAGATAGATATCCTTGCGGAAAGTCTTCGTCTTTGTGGACGAGGTTGCCTAGCATATTGTTGACGGGGCATGGAGATTCCAATTTGCTCCACTTTGGGGATGAGTTGTGTCCTCGAGTGGTGTATTGTCTTAATTTTCTCTTTTGGATGAAGAATTCAATGGCATCCTTCAGGTGGAGGCAATTGTCGGTGTTATGGTTGATGCACTTGTGGATGTGGCAGTACTTGCTTTTGTCAACCCCTGGCCTCAGAGGAACCTGTCAGGGGAATTGGATTTCCCCTTCCTTGAATTCATCATTGGCGCACTTGGCCAATATGTGTTCCATAAAGATGTAGAGAAAGGTGTAAGCTAGGTATCAGACAGGTCGACCGGCTCGGTTTGACGACTGCTTTTGTGGGTTTTCTTCCCACTTATATTCAGCTGGAGATCGTCGGGATGTGTCAATGGGTGTTGTCCTGTCGTCCTTATCTGATAGTCCCCTTCTAGATGTAGGTATGTGCCTAGGTTTGAAAGTCGTTCAGGGTCGTAGGTTTCTTCAATCCAACATCGTTGGCAAAGTGACTTCCTTCGAAGAGGTTCTCTTTCATTAGGTATATCTTCATGTTATCGTGAGTCTCATTAACGAACATTGCTTATTTGTTGAAGCATTTGATGTAGTTCTGGAAAGGTTCATCTCTTCCTTGGACAATTGCTGACAACGTGTCGATTGTATTGGGTTGTTTTCTAAACAATGTGTACTAAGTGGCGAATTGCCTATAGAACTCCTCCCAAGAGTTGATAGAGTTCAGGGGTAAACTCTTACACCAATACTCACACTTTCTTTCAACATGAGTGCAAAAATACGACATTTGATAGGTTCTTCTGTACCACAGTGATCAAGGATGGCCTCCACTTTTTCGTTGTGCTCATGGGGGTCAGTTGTTCCATCATATGAATCCATGTATGGGGGTTTCTCAAACGTCCTTGGTATCTTTCATATTTTGATCCTTGATGTGAAGGGTCATCGGGATTCGCGAGATCCATGTTGTTCTCGACGGATCTCACGAGTTGGAGATGGAACGGAACACAATCTAGATCGAGAACGACGCTCACGTTGTCGTCTGTCCCTGAGTTGGGAGCATTCGTAAGACCTTTTGCGGTATCCTTGCTCTGGTGACTCACACGGGAAACGCCTCCTACATTTCAGAGTCAACGATCTCCTATCGCGCCTTCTAGGCGGAGTGTCGTGACAGCGTCGCCATACAAAACCTTCAGAGAATTCTGGTATCTCCTGGGATGTTACCACCGTGGGGGTGTTTGGTTGTCGTTTCTCCATAGTCCTAAGACACTGGTTATATTCCTAGATCGTGCAAGATTGTTCCCGAATCTGAGCAACGAGCTCGTCGAGGGTTACTCCTTCGTTTTGGACCACCACAAGGTTGGCGTCCGCATCGTGCTTATCGTGGTTGACGAGGAGTTCCTACCATGGGGAAGTTATGGCCCCACCCTCCAATTGTTGAATGGTGGTGTTGACATTCTTTTTGAGGTTGTTGCACTTGTTGCCAACCATCGAAGAGTTACGAATTAGGTTTTTAGCAAATCAAGGAAACTTGAATTCTCCTAGACAACGCCAATGAACTGAGCTGGACTGATGAGGATGACTAGCTTCGTAAAATTGTGTCACTGTGGTTGTCTTGTGGAAAAATCGTAACAAATTCTTATTTTCTCAAACATCTTATATTGAGAATAAATTGTGGAAATTGATTCACCACCAAATCCACAAAATAGTTTTGGAATTCAATCAGCTTTGATCTTAAGAGAACTAAGCAAATCAGGACAACACCAAGCTTGGACAAAGCTTCCTTATAGGTATTTCAAAGTTCACACTGATGGATCTCATTACCTCAACAATAATAGCTCAGTCTGCGGAGGTATATTATGTGACCATACAGAAAGATTTCTTCATGTGTTCTTAAGAAAACTTATTTCTTCGAACGAATTAATGGTTGAACTTAATTTAGACAATTCTTTTTAGCTTTAAAGTTGTTATTCAGTTGAACTTGCACCCTGTTATTATTGAATCAAACTCCAAAATGGTTGTTGACATAATTCTTCGTGACTATATCTTTATTTAACATTTGTAACAACTTTTGTAAAATTATCACTTTTTTTCATTCTAATAATTAGCAAGTTGAAGTAGTATTTGTTACTCGTAAAACTAATAAATGAGTAGACCTTGTCGGACATAAACCTCATCACACAAATTTTATCGTAGTTCTATTGAATTTGTCTTTTTGTTTTTAAAATAATGTTATTTATATGGATATAGAGGGAGTTGATTTTGATTTCTTAATACTGTTCCTTATTAAAAAGTATAATAGTCCTGCTAGTATTGCACATGTATAAATTTATTTTCTCCCATATATAGAGAAAGACTAAATTATTGGAATCATCCTTATAAAAAAGTTTGCGACAAAAATGGAAAGCTAAAAAAAAGGGAAAGAAAGTGAGTAGGAAGGAGATGGGAGAGCAAATTATGGACCACACTTTGTTGTTAATGAATGGAATATCTCGTGGCTCAATCTCGTGATTTATCGAGCTATATTAACTATTTGAAATTTGTAGATAAATAAATATGGGATCCGGTGAACGGTGGTGTCGTGTCGTGTCGTGTAATAATCATGTGGTGTCCGAACCGAACAAAAGTATTTAGTCCAATATTGACTCCATTTACTCGTGTAGTTATTTGAATTTTATTATTTCATACTAGTAGGTTTTTTTATTAAATTAAATTTTACTACTAAATTAATACGGATAGGTAAAAAAAATATTTTTATTTTTTTATTTATAAATTTGGTCCTTTCATTTAATAAATACATAATTTTAGACCTATTATTATATTTATCTAATATTTAACAGAAGTATTTACATGACAATAAAGTATTTTATGCTATGGCAAACATTTTTGTTAAATATTAAATTGTCAAAAGACAAAAACTGTTAATTTGAAATTTTAAAATACCAAAATCGTACATTTTGATACGTGAGAAAATTGAACATGAGTAAAGCATAAGAATTAAAGTCTTCTTATATACTACTCTCATATCCTATTACGATGTCACACTAGATTATTTTACACGATTCAGTAAAATTTATAAATGAAATAATGGGATGATAATTTTAACAAATTAACTTTATCAGGTATTTGTATATTTATTATTATTAAAATTTTAAAGTTAAAAATAATAATTTCAAAGTGACATAAGTACTATTCATTAAATAATACAATTGTAATATCTTAAAAGTTAAAACTGACACTTATTTTAGGATAATTTATTTTATA
>JBBPBQ010020323.1:14785667-14844974 GCA_037974755.1 Cicer yamashitae
TTTAATTTTTTATTTTTTTATTTTTGGGCTGACACTTTAGGTACATGCATCTTCTTCATCTTGTAATAAAGTTTTTTTTTTTTGATCATTTGTGATAATAGAGAGGGAGAGTCAAATGGGGTGTTAATTTTTTTCTTAAAATCGCATCGCTTTTCTTTAATTAATTAATTTTTGCTAATTAAAGAAGGTTTTTTTTCTCTTTCTTTCCATAAATGCTTTCTGGTTAAGTGATTTTAATTAATTATCACTTAATTTGTGATTTTTTTTTCAGGTTATTTATTTATTTATTTATAGCTGACCCTTATTTCAATTTTTTGTAACTTTTTTGAATTTTATTTTTGCAGATCTAGTTGAGTGTTGGTGATTTTAGTGTGGTTAAGATGTCATCTCTGAGTAGAGAATTGGTGTTCTTGATCTTGCAGTTTCTGGATGAGGAAAAGTTCAAAGAGACTGTTCACAAGTGGGGCTAATTAGTTTGTTCTTTTATTTTTAACTTTATTATTATTTTTGGTATTATTTTTTTAGTATAATGTTTTTTTTATGGTTACCACATTTGACTAATTAATTAATTGATTATACTTTTTTATTATTTTTTTGAAAAGGCTTGAGCAGGAGTCTGGATTTTTCTTTAACATGAAATATTTTGAGGATGAAGTTCATAATGGAAATTGGGATGAAGTTGAAAAGTACTTATCTGGTTTCACAAAAGTTGATGATAATAGATATTCTATGAAGATATTTTTTGAGATAAGGAAGCAAAAGTATCTTGAGGCATTGGATAAGTAAGTCTCACATTACTTTTTGGTTTTAAATTGCGGTTGCTGTTGTGGCTACGTTGCAAATATTTATATTGCGCAGCTAAATGCAGTCGACGCGGCTGCAATTGCAGTTGCAATGCTGTTGTGAAGACCTATAAAACTGTTATACTGCGGCTGCAATTTAGAACTATGGTTGATAGTTACTTGTCGATTCTCGAGTCTTAGAATTATAGTTCGATTCGAGGTAGCATATATAACAACAATTTCACTTGTATAGGCATGACCGGTCTAAAGCGGTAGAGATATTAGTGAAGGATTTGAAAGTGTTTTCTACATTTAATGAAGAACTGTTCAAGGAAATCACACAGCTTTTGACATTGGAGAATTTTAGGTACTAATTTAAGTATAAATTCTTTTTTGCACTCCAATTTTTGGTTTGTAAAATGCAGTGATTGAGTTTCTGTTATTATTGTTATAGGGAAAACGAACAGTTGTCTAAGTATGGTGATACAAAATCTGCGCGAGCAATCATGTTGGTTGAGCTTAAAAAGCTCATTGAAGCAAATCCCTTGTTTCGCGACAAATTGCAATTTCCTAACCTTAAAAACTCGAGGTTAAGGACCCTCATCAATCAAAGGTAGTTTTTTTTCTTCTAAGTCCAAGCATATTCATTTCTCAATAGAGAACACAAACTTGTGCTGTGAATGTGAAATAGCTTTTTGGTTCATTATGTTCATGAGATTGCATTCAGTATCTTTATATGAAGTTGATGGAGATTATCCGATTATTCGGTGTTTATTGGTTTTCTTTTCCTTTTTCAAAAATGAATTACAGCTTGAATTGGCAGCATCAACTTTGTAAGAATCCGCGTCCAAATCCTGATATAAAAACCCTTTTTGTGGATCACTCATGTGGACAACAACCGAATGGTGCACGAGCGCCTTCACCTGCCAACAGTCCGCTATTAGGATCCTTACCGAAGGCTGGAGGATTTCCTCCTCTCGGTGCTCATGGGGTAGGGTTGCTAAACTTATTATCCACCTTCTTTTGATATATCATAGGCTTCGTTTAATGTCATTGCTATCTTTGATTCTTACTATGGTGCCGAACTATTTTGTGCTTTATTTTTATAGCCATTTCAACCTACTCCGGCGCCAGTGCCAACACCCATTGCTGGTTGGATGCCAAATCCTACAACTATAGCACATGCCGCGGTTTCTGGCGGAGGAGCTATAGGTCTTGGTAATACCCTATTTCTCTTTTTATTGTTCTCCAACTTATTTATGTTAGTCATACCCTAGAATGAATTTACTTATTTGAGCTTATCTACTGACATATAAGTAATTGTGAGACTGTCTAGAAGAGATTATGGAAATAACTTGTAATATGTTCACACGTTCTCTACATGATAACATATGAAAACACCTTATGACATAAGCATTTATATGATAAGCGTTGATGCTATAAACTCTTAATTAGCTGCTTATCCAAGCAGGGCCTATGTCTAGTATGACAGTTGATTTTTGTTTCTTTGTGATGTTTAGGTGCTTTGAAGCATCCTCGGACCCCTCCAACTAATCCTTCAGTCGACTATCCATCCGGAGACTCGGATCATGTTGCTAAGAGAACAAGGCCAATGGGAATAACAGACGAGGTAATGTGGTATTTACTTTTAGACACATCATTAGAAAATCACACCCTGGCATATGAAAGTTTTGACACCTCATGTTTTCTGCTATTGACCGCTTCATATAGGTAAATCTACCTGTCAATGTGTTGTCACCAACATTCCAAGGTCATGGACATGGTCATGGTCAGTCGTTTAATGCACCTGATGACTTGCCGTTGCCGAAGACTGTCATGCGAACTTTGAATCAAGGCTCATCTCCTATGAGCATGGACTTTCATCCGGTTCAACAATCTTTACTTCTAGGTTGGCTTCTCTTCTAAGTTCTAAGGCATTTGAATGATGCTATTTTTATTTTTTTTATATATATTTTGCATTTATTTTCCACAAAATTATCATTTGACCAAGATTTTCTTTATCCAATGTTAGTTGGTACAAATGTGGGGGACGTTGCCTTATGGGAGGTGGGTTCTAGGGAACGGTTAGTCTCGAGGAACTTCAAAGTTTGGGATCTTAGTGCATGTTCAATGCCATTTCAGGTACTCTTTACACACATTGATGTTTTTGATGAAAATTTTCATTGAATCCTTACTCTTTTGTAAGTTAGCCATGACTGAAGAGAAAACTAACCGTGATTGATTTAGGCTTCTCTTGTCAAAGAACCGAGTGTTTCTGTTAATCGTGTGATTTGGAGTCCTGACGGTGCTTTATTTGGTTAGTTGAAAACTTCTCTAATTCTTCAATGTATGATAGAATTATTTACTTTCCTATATCAACTAATCCAAGTACTTATTATGTCTTGAATTTGTTCAATTAACAGGAGTTGCTTACTCGAGGCACATTGTTCAGATATACTCTTACCATGGTGGTTATGAAGTACGACAACATTTGGAGGTACATAAAACAAACATATACAGTTAGAGAACATTTAAGAGAAATGAATCATAGCCATATATCAAATTATGAACGGTTAAGATTAGAACAAAAAGTCGTGTGGCTTTTTTAAATGGTCATGCGATCTTTAAATAACTTGTAATCATGATCGTTCATGTATGGTTATATGGTTCAGATTTACTCTCACAATCTCAGATTAAAACTCCACTCACTTGATACATCCCTTATACAGATATGCATTGTTATTATTGTTTTAATGTGAACCTGTTTTCTAGATTGATGCTCATGTTGGTGGAGTAAACGATCTAGCATTTTCCCACCCGAATAAGCAACTATGTGTGATAACCTGCGGTGATGATAAGACCATTAAGGTGTGGGATGCTGCTTCGGGAGCAAAGCAGTATACGTTTGAAGGTCACGAGGCTCCGGTTTATTCTGTCTGTCCACATTATAAAGAAAGCATTCAGGTAGAAATTGAATTTAACATCTTCGAGGCGAATGCTTTTCAAGTTTTCTGGCACGACTCCTTTAATATTGTTAATATAGAACCTGAAAGAAAGAACCTCTTTTTTTTTCCTTTTTTCTGTTCGGTTTCCTACCCAATAATAATTCTTACTCCACGTATGTTGTAGTTCATCTTTTCGACAGCACTAGACGGAAAAATAAAAGCATGGTTGTATGACAATTTGGGATCTCGTGTTGATTATGACGCTCCTGGTCGATGGTGCACAACCATGGCTTATAGTGCGGACGGTACAAGGTCAATATTCTCAACCATGGATTCCTTGTAATTTGCTTAATATTGCATCATAGTTGAATTGTATTTCCTATTTTTTCATCATTTTATGTTCGAATGTTTTAACGTTGAATCTATACTATACTGTACTATAGGCTCTTTTCGTGTGGAACAAGCAAAGATGGGGAATCTTCTATTGTGGAGTGGAATGAAAGTGAAGGAGCTGTGAAAAGAACCTACCAAGGTTTTCGTAAACAATCTTTAGGTGTAGTACAATTCGATACTACCAAAAATCGGTTTTTGGCTGCCGGTGATGATTTCTCCATTAAATTCTGGGATATGGACAATATTCAACTTTTAACAACAGTTGATGCTGATGGTGGTCTCGCTGTAAGTTCACTATTTTCTTTAATTATAAATTGAAGAGCCGATCGCTAGAAATAGTAGTTGCTAATTTTTTCCTGGTCTTATCTTTAGGCAAGCCCGCGTATTCGTTTCAACAAGGATGGAACTCTTTTAGCAGTCTCAGCAAATGATAACGGAATCAAAATTTTAGCCAATGCTGATGGTATTCGTTTATTGCGTACATTAGAGAATTCTATATACGATGCGTCAAGAGCATCGGAAGCCTTGGCAAAGGTAGACTAATAGATGTCGTATTCCTGTTTGTTTATTATAGTATAAACATTTATCATATTAGTGTTAATGTATAAGTATAAGCTATTTCGATTACAAAAGATAAAGTAAAGTCAAATCATTTTAATATAAGCTATTAGCTGTTTTTGTAAGTTATTTGGAGAGATTATGGAAATAAGCAGAAAACAATTTTTGCACATGTCATAAGCTGTTTCCATAAGCACTCTTAAATAGTCTCACAAGTGCTTATGCCCAGTAAATAAGCTCAAATAAGTCAATTCAGATTCCAAAGAAACCCTTAATCTAACATGATGTTTTGTGACAGCCAACAATAAATCCAATTTCTTCCGCTTCCGCCGCAACTAGCGCTGCCTTAGCAGAGAGAGCCTCATCTGTAGCAGCTATTGCTGGAATGGTTTGTGATCTTATCCTCTAATGCACCTTACTCGCAACTTTTTTCGTACTAAGGTTTTATGTTTCACAACAAAAAAGTCTTTCGTGCATTAATGTTATTATTAGTTGATTGATTAATAACTATATGTCAATTTTATCTAATCAGAACGGTGATGCAAGAAACATGGGCGATGTTAAACCGAGAATAAGCGAAGAATCCAATGACAAGTCCAAGATATGGAAGCTCACTGAAATCAATGAACCGTCTCATTGTAGATCCTTGAAGCTACCAGAGAATGTTAGAGTAAACAAGGTATGTTACATTGTCTCATGCAAGTGTTTAAGAATCAAATACAAATATGAAAAAAATAATGCATCCTTAATCAATCCAAACAAGCTCTTAATACATAGGCAACTCCTAATTTTGGTCGGACTTTTTTCTGGACAAATTTATTTACACTCAATAATTCAGGTTTTTTTTATAAATTTAAACTTAAATTAAAACCATAGATTCATAACTACACAATCTTTTTAAAATTCAAATTCAAATTTTAAAACATGTAACATGAATATTGACACGAAAATTTAGATAAGTTTAGATAACATAGATATTGTAAAACTGAAACAAATGAACTAAAATCAAACAGATATTATACAATAAAATATATATGCAAAGAAACACAATAGAAAAAACGGATTGATGGACACTTCAATGTCCACCTTTGTGCTAGTAATAAGAAAGTACGAAACAAGGTTGAAAAATTAGACAATTGTGACCTCCCTTGCATGCTTTTCTCTGTGTAATGTCTCTGAGCATGAAAGTGTTTTGATTTTGTTACAGATATCGAGGTTGATATATACAAACTCAGGTAATGCTATTCTCGCATTAGCATCAAATGCCATTCACCTGCTCTGGAAATGGCCGCGTAACGAGCGTAACTCGTCTGGCAAGGTACGGGAGGAACACATGAAGTTACTTTTTTTTTCAAAATTCTACTATTATCTTTTCGAAAAGTTGGAACATGAATTATACTGTTTTTTTTATGTGTCATGTAGGCCAATGCCTCGGTGCAACCTCAGTTGTGGCAACCGTCAAGTGGCATCCTGATGACGAATGACATTGCTGATAGCAATCCGGAAGATTCTGTTCCGTGCTTTGCTCTGTCGAAAAATGATTCGTATGTAATGTCGGCATCAGGAGGAAAGATATCCTTGTTCAATATGATGACTTTTAAGGTAAAATATAGAAAAATGTTTCTGATATATTTCAAAGTTGTAAATAGAGTACAGAAGCTAATTCGTTTATATAGACTATTCTAAACTTAACAAACCTGATTAACGGACTGAATACAATTATTACGTATAGTTACAAAATATACACTCTTATTTACGACATCAGTATTCAAGACTATGTTTTACAATTATTCCTAATTTTTTATTAACCGATTTCGAATTTTTTGTATATGTGCAGACGATGACAACTTTCATGCCTCCGCCACCTGCGGCTACCTTTCTTGCTTTCCATCCTCAGGATAACAATATTATTGCTATAGGCATGGATGATTCCTCCATTCAGATATACAATGTCCGCGTTGATGAGGTAATACTTCTTTCTCCAAAAAGTTTTTTTTTATGAGGTAATGTTGTTATCCGAAAGCACTAACACCTGGACATGACACCTGGAATAATTTGAGAAAATTGAAGTGATTGAATGTAATCACATGCGTCGGACACTGGACACGATTTTAATCTGAAGTGTCGATGATACATAATCATATTTGAGATTGGTGTTAATGTGAAGTTCTTTTGCAGGTTAAAAGTAAACTCAAAGGTCATACAAAAAGAATAACTGGTCTTGCTTTCTCCCATGTATTGAATGTTCTTGTTTCATCCGGAGCAGATGCTCAGGTAAAATAATTTCCAAACGTAGATCTGTGTGTTAAAACAAATCATGATTAAGGGTACATTTGTTACCGTTTTTCAAGATAAAAATCACTTTTTTTTTCAAACAAATAATGAATTTTAAGAGTTGATTATCTGTGTGTTGAAACTTGAAAAATATCTATATACTGCTTAACATGAGAAGTTGTTTTGAGTAGCTTCTCATAAAAATAATTTTCTGATAGATGATTTTTTTTTAGTAAAAAAAGTGATTTTCATGGTAAACAAACATGAAATGGATTATGCATTTCTCAAAAATACTTACATTTTAATCTGTAACAAACGGGCCCTAAATTGCTCTGAAAGAACTTGTTGAACTGTTTTTGTCGAGTCTCCTTTTGAGTATACAATTTTGCGAGGTTACGATATATGGAGTTGCATCTGAGTTCTTTTTATTATGCAGATTTGTGTGTGGAATACTGATGGATGGGAAAAACAGAAGACGAGATTCTTGCAGCTTCCTCCCGGGAGGACTCCGTCAGCACAGTCAGATACGCGCGTACAGTTTCATCAAGATCAAATACAGTTCTTGGTCGTACATGAAACTCAACTCGCTATTTTTGAAGCAACTAAACTCGAGTGTCTAAAGCAGGTTAGCCTTTTGAGTTCAATATGTTATTTAAGCAATTTCGTTATATATTTTTATGTCTCATATTGCTTTCTGGAATTATAGTGGTTCCCACGGGATTCTTCTGCACCGATATCGCATGCGACCTTTTCGTGCGACAGCCAACTGATATATGCAAGCTTTTTAGACGCAACGGTCTGTGTATTTAATGCTTCAAATCTCAGATTACGGTGTCGTATCAGTCCTTCTGCTTATCTTCCTTCAAGTGTCAGGTAACCTTGTTTAGAGTAGTGGTATCACATGTTACATATTACTCCCTCTGTTCCTTTTTAATTGTTGCATTTGCACGAAAATTTCATTCCTATTTACTTGTCGTTTTCAAAATTCAATGCATTATTAATTATTAGATTGCCAATAATACCCTTAGTTATTTACTGCAGAGAAAGAAATAAATACAATGAGATAATAAATGATTAAGGATATTATAGGAAAAAAATAAATAATAGTTATATGTAGGGAAGAGTATTATGTGAATTCAAAGAAAGATATGTATGACACCTTATCTCTCTTTAGAGCTAGGCTTCTAGAGATATGGCCAAAGTAGTCTTCAGAAGTACAATTTTTATTTATGAAAACATTTTTTGTTTTCATTTCTTAAATTTGTGTTCATTTTATTTTTCGTTAATCAGGAGGTAAAAAACTTTTGAAATGAACTCTACATTTCTAAAAACAATAGAAATGTCAAAAACTGTTTTTATTATTTCCAACAATGCATCTTCGTTAAATATCATTTCATCTTCTCTCTATAACTATGGTTATCTTCAAGAGTCTCTCATCAAAATAAAATTAACACAAATTTAAAAAAATGAAAATAAGAAATAGTTTTACTAAGTTCTGAATTCTAGATTTTTAGGTTGAGTTAGGCCTAAGTCCAAATTTTTAGAATTTATATCTCATTTTTGTAACATTGAAGTCAATCTAAAATGAATCTCAAGGCCACTGAATAATTGTCATAGAATTTGATTGTTTTTTTTTTAAAAAAAAAACTGTCATATTATAGTAGGACAGGATTTATGATAGGACATAACAATATCATTTGTTCCATGTAGGATCTTTGGTTGTTGTTTTGTTATTGCTTGTTTAGGATTAAATGAAATAAATTTAGTTCCTATAATATTATACATTTTTGTTGTCTTAATCCCTTGGTTTTACTCTGAAATTTAGTTTGTGTTGAATTAGTCCTTGTAATATGAGGACTACATTTATTTTAGTCCCTTTTTACACTATTAACAAATCATAACCACTAATATGTGTGACTTTAGAAGTAGTTATGATTACAGTCAAACATTTTTAATAATCTAATGATTCTGATTGATTGACAATGCAAAATATATTTACGCTGACATATCCTTCAACATAAACCAAATATTACATGAACTCTATTTTGGTCTTAACCTTCGGGTTCTCAGGAAAAATGATTCCTAGTAATCCGGAATTCGGCCAGGAAGTAAGTAAAGTTTGACCTAGGATTGTTCTAGTTAGGGTTTGAACTTGGAAATTTCCGATCAAATTTTTTTTTTTTGGTTAGTAGCAGGTATCGAAAAATCTTTCATATATTTATAATAATATTTGATATACTTATTACATGTGTTTATATGCAACAGCAATTCAAATGTACAACCACTAGTAATTGCAGCACATCCACAAGAACCAAATCAGTTTGCCATAGGATTATCCGACGGCGGAGTTCACGTGTTTGAGCCGCTCGAATCCGAAGGCAAATGGGGCGTGCCGCCTCCGGTTGAAAACGGATCAACTAGCAATAATGTAGCAGTAGCTACTTCAGTTGGACTACCTTCAGATCAAGCTCAAAGATGATATGATGAAATTGAATCCATTATCAGCCAAAAAGACAAGTTTCTTTTACATACTTGGCTTGCTGGCCATTTTAATTAATCTTGTACTTTATAGTTAATGCAACTTATTTGGTTGAAACCAAAACTACATTGTGATATTTACCAATAGATGTGAATTTTTTTTTTAAAGTTTAATTTAATGATACAGATGTAGAAATTTGTTTGAGTACTTTTTGAAGCTGTTTTATTAGATTGGTTAATGTTAACTTATTGCATTTTATTAGTTCCATTTAAGCCTTGCATATAATGTAACTTATACTACTAGGTCAAACTTCATCTTCTTATAATAATATTATTATACTTAAATATAATAACTCCAAAGACTATATTTAAATAGTTTTTAACTTTATATTTCTATGTGGTTAATGTTCCTTGAATTGGACTGGCTGAGTCTTTTAGGTCCCAATTCAGGCGTTTGTTATAGTTTTTTTTAAAAATTTTTATTTTAAAATAATTACTTTTAAAAATTTGCACTCTTTATTAAAGTTTTTCTAGAAAATGAAAATCGAAAAATAATCTAAAAATTATTTGAATAGAAAAGTCATTTATAATGGCTTCTCGATAAAAAAATATGTTTTTATAACCTATATATTTTTTTTAAAAAAATATTCTTTCATCATGACAAACAAATACAAAATAATTTATCTCTTTTCTTAAAAAAATTCCTAAAAAAGAATATCTAAATTATTTTAAAATCATTTTTTAAAATCTATAAAAAATGATTAATAGATTCTATGAAATAACTTTTGATACTATTAATTTTAGATATATCTTATGTATGTCACTTATCTCAAAAGTAGCACTTTTCTTTTTCTTTTAAGAGTTAGCATTAGCACCACTCAAACTATAGTGCTTTGAATAATTTGTGTTGGACCAACTTTTAACACACAAAAAATATTATTTAACTATTTTAAAAATATATTATCTAATTTTTTTGTTTAAATAAAGTATTCAAATGTGTGTAAGAATATATTTTAAAAAAAATCTTTTGGTGGACAATATTTCCCTTTGTAGATAAAAAAAATTTGCATAATTTATTTTGTGAATGTTCTCATCCTAGCAAGTGTACGTTTTTTGTTCCCAAGAAGCATTTTTGGTCAGTATAGTGTGTACAGAATTAGATGCTGTAATTTTTGGTTGCAGATTTTAATTGAAGACCCATAAATTAATGCTCCATTTCAATTTGGGACCTCTGACACAGGGTGGGGTCAAATATGTTAAGTTATTTTCATGTACCTTCACTCACTGCCAGAGTGATGTAACACTGCCAGGGTTCCGTTCAGCTTTCAGCTCACTTTCAATAATCATTTCATTTCTAAATGTATAAAACACTTTTGTTAATGTATCAAAATTACTCCATCTATTATATAGCAAATTAATTATTTAATTATTTCATGTATATTAAGAAAAATAAATAAATGAAAGAGAAAATACTATTTTTTATGAAATTATCATTGTTATTCATAAATTAAAAGATATTGTATTGAAATTGATCGAGTAATATGAATTAAAAAATACAATTGAAAAGAAGTCTATTAGAAATTGAAAGAATTATTTATTTTGAGACAATTTTTGTGTCAATAAGTCACTTATTGTGGGATGGAGGAAATACAAAAACATATCAAAATATACTCTTTTGGTCTCACAATAAATGAATTTCATAAATTTTTTTATCAAAATGGATGTTATTAACTTACAAGCATTATTGTATTTTATATTGAGGGTAGTAGAAAACACATAAATGATTAAGATGGATAATTTGGTACAATAATATATTTTTTCTTCTAATTATTGTAAAATGATAGAGGGAGTATCATTTTTTTTAATTATTTTGATCCTTGAATATGTCATTAGTTAATCAATTTAATCATCAAATGTGTTTTTTATTGGTCAATTTAATCCATAAAAATACTAATAAAAGAAATATAAATAATGTATTTGTAATTTCAATAGATTCAGAGACTATATTGACAATGTCTCACACTTTTAAAAGATTAAAATAATTGTTTACTCAATTTAATTTGCATGCATTTATATAACTATCACTAAGTAATAAAAATAAGCGAATAATAGAGATGAAAAAACAAATTAGAAGATGAACCACTTTAAGGTTATGTTTGGTTCATAAAAGAAATTAAGATAAAAAATAAAAGGATAATGAAATAGAAAATAAAAGAAAAGAAAAAAAATAAAATATATGATGATTTTTTAGTTGTCTGGTTGAAGAGAAAGTAAAAGATAAGAAAAGTGAAAACTTTTTTCTCTTGTATAAGAGTGGAAAAAGCATGAGGAAAACAGTAGTATATGATTCAAATGACAAAAACAATTAAAAAAAAATATAGAATATGACAAAAGTGGTTAGGGTAAAATTTAAAAAAGTTAAAAAGTTGTTCATTTCTTCTTAATATGGAGAAAATGAATCTTTGTGGAACTCACTCTATAATTTTCTATCTTCTATTATTGTTTATAGGTACCAAATAATAGAAAAAAATTCAAAATAAATATTTTCTTTTCTTTTTCTTTGTGACACTTTTATCTTCTGTACGCTTATCTTATTTTAAACGTAGTGTAATAGTTGATCTCCTGTTGACTATTATTTAAAAACTGTTTAAAAATTTCAACGAAGACAAATGTTGTTTTATGAAAGTAGAAATCAACGATCCTTCTTACTTTTAGGGTTGGAGAAGTAGTTTAATTAATACCAACTAGATAAAAATAAGACAAAAAAAAATGTGTTTCTCAAAATTAAACTCGTTCAATCTTTTACCAATCAAGTCACCATCTTAAATGTATGGACGAAAATGACGTACACTTCTACTTTTGAAAAGCATCATTGATAGTCATTAAAATTTTAGGTGATTTTTAAACATTAATGCATTATGAATATATATTTTGTTGATCCACCAAAGCACATGTCTAAAAACGAATGGATGCATCCTTATATTGAATTTGAGAACCATTCTTCACCCCAAAAAATATCTAAAAGAATATGGATGAATGCATGCGTATCTCATTTTTTATTTATTCTCACACTATCCACTTTCATCTCCCTCGCCTGATGCTTCCTGCCCATATTTGCATTTCACTTACATCAAATCATCACATTTCTTAGTAATAAAAAATTTTCATTTTCAGTGTTTCACTATTAATTAAGTAATGGTTAATTTTTGGTGTTTGTGGACAAATCAAATTGATTCAGGATCATTGATCTTTCTGTTTATAATTGAAAGATTCCTAATACCCCAATTCACCGCCTCCAATATTTTTCTTCCCGAACCTAAACCTCCATTGTTTATTATTACCAACATATAAAGAAATATTGGTTTTTTTAGAAAAAAAAAAAAGATTTTATTGCAGTTTTGATCCCTTTATTATTACCAATTCATGCAATTGGTCCCTCTATTCTAAAAGTCGACAATTGTATTGCTCTTTCAGATTTTTTAATTAAAAAAATGACAATTTGATATATTATTAATGATTGACATACAACTGTATGATATAAAATTGTATTAATTATTCATTTAGATGCATTAATTATTTATGTCATTAATTAAATTAAAAATATGAAAAGAATTCAAGGTTGAAATCTAAATTTTTATGGCGTTTTATTCTAATTTCATGGAATTAGTATTTCATCATCGTATGTCACGTTATTTAAAAATTATCATTTTTTAATTAAAAAATCAGAGG
Organism: Cicer yamashitae; assembly: GCA_037974755.1. Lineage (NCBI taxonomy): Eukaryota > Viridiplantae > Streptophyta > Magnoliopsida > Fabales > Fabaceae > Cicer > Cicer yamashitae. The sequence goes on from JBBPBQ010020323.1 coordinate 14,798,827, forward strand.
GAAGGAACAAAATTGTCGACTTTTAAAATAAAATGACCAATTTCGTGAATCAATAAAAATAAGAGACTAAAACTACAATTAAACCAAAAGAAAACATTGTTTTTATTTTTCTTTTAATATTGCCTTCCCCATGCAAAGGGGAACAACAACAGAAAGCCTACCAAATGGCTGGTTCTCGTTATGACGGCCCAAATTAAGTCATTTTAAAATATCAATAAAACATTAATATTGTTTGAGTGGTCAGTGTAAAATAAGTTTACATTTACATCCAATAAAATGTCATTATATCTTCATATCAAAGGATTAATTTCAAAATAACTATAAAAAAAGTGGAATAATGTGTCAAAATAGTGAGTTCTCATTGGATGTGAGTATGTGAGTGTAAAACAATTTTACAACTCTTTAATTCCATGTTTTTTTTTCCTATCATAGCATTTACTATTTATTACTCTCTTCTTTCAATTCTATTAATTTCTCTTTATCATACCATTAATGAGGGATAATTTTGTAAAATAACTAATAGTTTTTCTGTCCTATATAAAATTAACTACATTTTTTTAATTTGTGTAACATTGAGTAATGGCTAAAGTAATGGCTAAAGTGACAAATGAGCTACCTGATTGGGAGCATCTATTATATCTGATAGAGTTGAGGCTAGGTTTCTGCATGAGAGGGTGGAGTTAGGATTATGCTTTCAATCCAAGACATGTACTTACTATTGAAGGGGTTTGCAGATGGCAACAGAGAAAAGAACAAAGCAGCATAACAAGGTGCCCCCATGGAATGTAGATGGATCTTCTAAAATTAAACTACCAAGTCAGACTGGTATATGCATTAAAATATCTTGACAAATAGCCATTGAATTGAAAAGCTCACTACAAATGAAAGAATGAAGAGAATACAAGAATAGCAATTAAAGAAAAAAATAATTATTTATCTATATTAACATATATGTTCGATAATAAAGAGTTTAGCATCATTCCTTTACATCACACATATATACACAAACACACACACAGACACTTACATACAATTAGGAGAATGAGAAAATCCTTTGTACCAAAGGGAGGCAATTCATACCCTCCATAAAGACATTAGCCTATGTACATTTTGAGATTGTCCTCTTATGCTTTTCTAGAATGTCGATACGATTCATATATATACACAGATTACAATACGGCCCTAACCAACTACTCGGGTCGAAAGCTTACCAAATTTGGGAGGTGTATTGATCTAAATTTCTTTATGTCATTTGCTGTCACCTTACAGGACTCCAATGTCAGAGATCTCAAGTTCTTCAGTGTTTTCAAATGCTGCAGTCCAGCAGTGGTGATGCGAGAATTTGAAAGATTCAAAGAAATCAACCCAGTGAGCCCTGAAATTGTAACCATAAACATGTGAGCACAGACATATATAGCTAATTTACTAATTACAATGAGTTTTGCAACTCTACTTAAGGCAAAAATGCAAACTGTTCATTTTTTATTATGAAAAGTACTAATAAATTGTTTAAAAAAAAAATTCTGAAGAAACTACACTTTAACAGGTCAAAAAAAGAGGACTTGCAAAACACAGGTAGAAAGCAGATAGTTCACTCGGATTTTATGACAAAAAAAATGATAATTAGCAAGTTGGAGAAACACAAGACTACAGCAGTGCGTACTTTGTATTAAATAGAGTGGAATTTAGATGCCTTTTGGTAAAATTTCAAATTGGGCATTTGGAACAAAACCAAAACTTCACATCCCAACTGCAGGAATTTGAACATCATCATACATTTTCTGACTAGAAGCACCTTGAACAACCAACTAATTGTTACATTTAGGACTTTCACAAGCAGACACCCTTAAAAGAAAAGCATTAATTCAAGTCTAATCAATGATCCAAGCCCTAAAACTTCGTTTTCATATTCTCACGTGGCTATTTAGGTTTTCAACATAATCAAGAGATGAACGAAGCAAACAAAATCAACCAAGTGTTTGTCAAACAAAAATAGAGACCCACAAAATTACCTGCAATTAACTCCAGTGTTTTGTCCGTAAGGTGGCTGTTTTGTGATAAATTTAAGCACATTAGCGAAGAAAGCTCTTTGATATTTTTCACACCAGCATCAGTCAATCCACCACTGCATATTTCCAAGGACCTCAGGTTCTTGAATTCTGTTTCACAATAAAAAGTTAGCATAAAAGTGATTTCAAATTACGAGTGATGTTGGTTCAATCAAAGAACCAGCATGTTATAATTACATTTCAGATAAAATCAAGCTCATGCATGATGAAAGATAAGTCACAAGCAACATGTTTCAGATTTTATTTTTAAGCCAAAAACACATTTATATTGATCTAATCTATTTTTCAATTTATAAAGCACTTATGCACCTCTAAAAATTGTTTATTAACATGTTTCAGATTTTTATATAAAAAGAAGTAAAAAGCCAACAGACATAATAGAACCACATTGCCGGAAAAATGAAGGCAATATATCCACAAATAATCACTTTGTAGTAAACAAATACTTTAATGCCATGTTGCATACTTTTCAAATAATTTGTCCCAGCATCTGTGATCCGAGCACCAAACAAATCCAGGTCAGTGAGTCCAGTCAAACCTGCATCAGCAAATTCAAAATGATGCATACTGCAAAAATTAAGCTTAATCCTAGAAAACCAGAGACCCAGAATACTTAAAGCTTAAGAAAATTAATCAAATATATGTTAGGAAAAGATAAGATATGGTAATTTCAAGGAAAGACTAGCTAGAATTAATGATAATATACTTTTTAAAATCTTAGGTGGCTTGGTATGTCTAAAGAAAATCAAGAAGCACCAATAAAGAGGCTAGTCAAGAGGGTAAATCGAGTGGAGGATAGTCCAATGATTAGATGTAAAGAGAGGCTAACAAAAACAATAGCAGCATGTTTGTTCAAGGTATGCAAAAATATTCCCTGGAAAAGTGTGCTTGGGAATGTAAAATTCTCATATTTGATACAAATTTTAAAAATATATTCCTAAGTATCATGGATTCCCAAGAATATACTTCACCCATGCTATCTCTTTTTCATTTCCGTAATAAATGGTGGGAATCTAACATTTCCATGGAAACAAAAATTATTTTAAAACTCAACCAACTATAACTTCCACTTTCACTTCATTTTACCACATTGTTTTTCTATTTTTGAATCTTTTATTTTTTATTCTTGAACTAAATAAATTTTAAAAATATTCTTGAGAATATTATGTTCTTACCAAACATACTTCACATTGTACCTATGAATAAAATTCCTGATAATAGTATTTCCACGAACATCATTCTTGGAAATATGATTTTATACCTTGAAACAAGTACCCCCTAGGTCAAACCATCAAGAAAATTTGGATTTAAGTAGTCAGCTACTATACGTGATCATGGACTACAGCTCATGTAGAAAAACAAAAATAAACAAACCATTCTTTGAATTGTAAATATTTCATAGGAACACATACTTGTAAGGGTTGCCAGTCCAGCATCAGTAATTTGGAAAGCATCCAAATTAAGTGACTTCAGAGATGAGATTCCACACAATTTCCTTAAACCACTATCACTAACAGCAGTAAAGGACAGATTTATTTTCTCCAGACTAGACAATCCTACAAGAAATAGAATAAAAAGAATAATCAAAGAAAAACTAGAGTTGATGGCAAAGATAGTCACAGAATTCTACGTCACAATATCTCATGCTAATATTAGTCCATCGTAGTATGAATCACCTAACTTCTACAACTCAAACAATGTCTCATCTCTTCCTGACAAGTTCTATTCATTACTCAAGAATCAACCATTGAAAGAGATTAGTTTATGATAACCATCAGCACTTTCCCATTCAAAAGTAACAAGGGATAAAGCTATATTCAAGTGAAAAAAATGCAACCAAAATCACAGGAGAGAGAGAGACATCAATGCGAAAAGGTGAGACGCCATAGGAAAATTGACCAGACATAATTTTAGCATGTGAAAGTATATCATCTCATAATGGCTGAGATAACCAAACCCACTCCACATTGGAAGTCCAACCAGAAGTTTCTCTTTCAAAGCACACAAACTTTGTAAATAATAATTAAGTGTAACATCTAACCAGATAAATGCTCTAGCCCATTGTTTCCAACTAATGTATCAGACAATTCCAAGCAGATCAAATGCTTATGACCTAAAAGCACAGTGAATAAAATGTGAGTCACACTTGCACTTAAGATAAAAATGTGCATTTATAATGACAACAAATAATATGCAACATAATCGTTCTTTAAATAAATCACTTGCAACCAATTATGGCAACTGCCAAGTAGATATTTATTTCTGTCTTTAAGTCTATCCATCCAAACAACACACAATCTCCACCTAATCTCTCTACAATTTCTCTTCTCTCAAATTTCTTTTTTCCTATCTCTTTCGTCATCCAAACAAACCGTACAAGAAAAGGATGAGTTTGAGAATTTAAGCATATACCTGCCAAGTTCACCAATCCTTCACCACCAATCTTACACGAATCAAGGTTCAAGCTCTCCAACTTCGTCAACCCTACATAAAAATATACACAAGTTTGTTAGATACAATCACCCTCTTTCAAATATAATACCTATCTGTAAAGAGAGAATTGGGTCAATAATATTTTAAATCACCTTTCAAATGAACTAAACATGTATCTCCGATGTCATTAAATCCCAAGTTTAACACTTTCAAATTTTCCAGTCCTATAAAAAAACATACGTAATGTTACCAATGACATTCCCCCAATAATTGTTATGGGGTCAAAAAGTAACAGCTTAGAACCCAATAACCACCCTGTAAAATATCGAATTATATACTAAAAGAATGAGCTGTAGAATTGTTAACAACTTACTTGAAAACTTTTCACACCCGTTGTCAGAAAGATTGCATCTATTTAGATTCAAGTTTATCAGTGCAGGAAGCTCTGGCAGGAAACATAACAATACTAAATGAAAAATTCAATAGGTATTTCATCCTCATTAAGTTATTGTATACTAGAAAGCCATGATGAAGTTACACTTTGTAAATCCAGTGAATGAAGATCACTCATAATAATATTAATTAACTAATAGCAGTGGTTTCAAAATAATATAATGCATAGCATTAGAAACTCAATGCTACTATGAGTGACAAGGTGGATACTGTATGGACATTATTAGAAACAAAAAATTGGTTCTTTTTGTAAAAGCGTTAAGGTTTGTATTCGCTACTCACTCACCCAAGAAAATAATTTAAATAAATAATAAACAAATCCAGATAAATCTTTCTATGAATAGAATCACATTCCCCCCACCACCCCGCCATATTTTTCTTACGTAAGTTTCACCAGTAGTGGATTGCTCAAATCAGAATCTGCTTGGAGTGATATATAAAGACATCCTATTAAAAATTGTTTCAGCTTCAATCTTTAAGTACTTTGATAGGAGTAGGACACCTAGCTATATCCTAGAAGGAAGTGAGGCCATGGGGGAGAGAATGGAAGTTAGTTAGTGACAAGGAGCTAGATTCTAGGAGAGTTTGTTAGAGGATGAGAATATATTGTGAGTAGAGAGTGAGGAAGGGTCGTGGAGAATTATCATTTGAATTGTTAGGAAAGATTTCTCTCTGGTTAAGAGTTCTTGAACTCTGGCTTATCCTTTCTTTAGCATTTTCCACCATTGTAAGAGCTCTTGAGCTCATCTTTACCATTCAATAAAATACAGTTTCATTACCTTGGTTTTACGGGTTCCATCACACTCGAGTCAAAAAAAGAAAAGAAAACAAAAAAAGCAAGCTTAAAGCACTTACGGGACAATAAGGCCATAACCAAAGTTATATCCTAACAAGAATTTAGTGCTATTATGCCTAAATATAAGCATAACAAAATTATCAGAATAAGCTTAAAATTCTATGAACGAATTCAACCTGCAAGAGAATCCAAGCATGCAGATGTTACAAGGCACCCTTCCAAATTTAACAGGGCAAGCTTCTGTAATCCTGGAATGAACCAAGACAACATTGAGAACGGAAGATAGAAAGAAAACTGTGAAACAATGAAACTTGAAATTTCCTTAAACATGTAGACGAGCCAAAGCAATCCTACATTGGCACTAGGATGTACTGTACAAGTATAACTCTGCTAACAAACTTAACAATATCAATGTTTTAAAGGATAATTGGCAAATAATTACATCATCAAAGAAATATATTCTCTAATAATGGATTTTTCAAAAATGCATTTTGGCTTTTACACAATTACAGCCAACACATTTAAAGATTGAGGCACAATTAAGATCGAATATCTAACTGAAACTTCTAAAAAAATAACTAAATGGATCTTCAAAATCAAACATCTGTTCTTTAAAATTATAAGTGATAATTGCAGACAGCAATATATATTCTTGAAAAACTTTATATAGATAATTCAGTTGAAGAAAATCTTGTTATACAGAAATGTGGTTACCAGCACAAACATCAATCACCCTTTGCATATTAACACACACACACACAAATATTTTGAAGGTGATGAAAATTCGGGGTTGAACCTAACTGTTTCAAGCTTCACGCTCGAAGAGAAAAAAAAATCATAAACAAGCATTATTACAGAGAAATAAAAACTTATTAACACAAAGACCTGTAAGAGTTCTGGGTGTAAGATAATCATATAATCCCTATTGCGAAGAAAAATCGCAATAAAAGGTAAGGCACAATACCTCTTAGAAAGCTGATGCCAAAATCGGTGACTTTACTACAAGAAATCTCTAGACTTGTCAAGCTTGCAAGTTCTGGAAGCAAATTGAATCAAATAATTGTATAGTTAATTATTGAACCATGTGTGTAATAAGATGGCAATGATTTCTTTTATAAACACAAAGGCACAGGGACAAGTACATGGTTGTACACAGTTGTTGCAATCTATTCTTTCCAGAGAAATAAAGCATTTCATAGATTTTCACTCAAGGTAGTTCAACTTGGGTGGAATATGTGTAGGTTCTTAAAAAGAACCCAATAACCTATATAGGAATTACTACTTCCGTCCCTAATTATAGGACCCTATTGACTAAATCGCGAGAATTAATAAAATTAGTAGTAGTATTAAATTTGTCAAGAATTAATATTGTTTTCGAGATTTATCCTTTAGGAGAAATAATTTATCTTCCAATTATAATGTATTACTAGTTGCAAAAAAAGATGTACAATAATTAAGGCAATTCACAATTTGAAGGAAGTCGGATAAAAAAGGACAAAAAAATTCTCAAGAGGATCCTATATTTAGAGATAAAGGAAGTATTCCATAGTTGAAAATACATTAACGGCACAGAAGAAAGTCTCGACAACAGAACTTTGGTAAAATTTTGAGCTATTGTGATCAAAACGGTGCAAGATGCATCAAACCTGATAGAGGCTTCATATCCAAATCTGTTATGCAATTACACCACTTCATATTGAGAGATTCCAACTTAGTTAAACCTGACAAATATGGACAAAATAATTTGATTGAAGTTAAGAAGAAACCATTTTGGTTTGCTATCCATGCGACACTAGCAGAAATACTGTAATAGAATTTCTTCATCATTATGTTATTGTTAGGAACCCAAGAATTGGATTCCTAAGAAACATCACTTTTATTAAGAAAAAGGAGAGAAATCTCTCCTCCAAGGGTTTCCCCTTCACAATAGGGAACATTCTCTATTCAACAATTGATTACAATATTCAGTGATATCAAATCCAACTACCTAACTCCCTATTTATACACAATAGGTCATTAGGTCTAACAACCACATAACCAACTAACTAATTATTAGTAACTAACTTGTACTAACTAACTCTTAACTACTCTAATATCCATTACTCAATATCCTAACAGTTATCCTCATGAGTTCAAGATCATAGACAGGCGCAAACGTTATGCTATAATAGTAAAACTTTACTTTTCACACAAAGTTACACATAAGCAAATCTTTTGAATGTTGTATAATAACTGGAGTAGTTGAAGTTCACCAAAGAGCATTGGTTAGTAAATCTTTACTCTTCACACAAAGGTACACTTTTATAACCAACCTTGAAGATGAACAATGCCTCCATGAATCCCAGGACATCTATCCAAATCCAACTTGACCAAGTTAACAAGACCAGAAAAGGCACTCATTCCTTGAGAAGATAATGAATCATTTCTTCTAAAACTCAAATTTGTCAAGTTTGACAGACCTGGAATATTCATTACAGATGTTGTAAACCATCAGTAAAAGCAACCTATGGACAAAGCTTCTAGACATAAGTAACATCACATGAGCTTGATGAGGAAAATTTAATATTATGTAACAAAAAGTGTTGGCAGAGAAGTAAGCAGAAATAAATGACATATTATTGATGGAATGCACAAAACCCATTTCAACCTCGCTATGCAGATTTCGTTGTGTTAAACTGGATTAATAGATGGATAGATTTTCTAAAACGACCTTCTTGATAGTGGGAAAATAATCATGTCAACTTCACTATGCTAGATTAATTTTTAAATGTGTTATCAAGAAGAGTGAAAATAAGACAATATGACTCATTTCCACACCAATGAATGGGCACAGTTTACCTAAGGAACACTGCTAAGAAATTTATAATGTTATATTTTTAGATAAATAAAATATACAACAAAGATGCCAAGTGATCAGAAGTGCATATATAAGAAATAAATGAATGTTTTTCCATAACAAGGACACAAATACAGGAAAAGAAAGAGTACCACTGATACACTCCACTCCATGATCTGAAATTTGGTCACAGTAATTTAGATTTAAGGAAATAAGACTTTGACAATCTTTAAGGTAAGTCAATCCAAAATCAGTGACATCAGACCCAGAAAGATCTACAGAAAGTAAAGATGAACTCTGAGATGAGATGACATCCATCCAAGAATCATCAACACCAGCATATTCTCCAAAGTATAGATCCTGACAAATAAGTGATAAGAACTAACCAGAAGATCAAGGATACATGATGACCCAGGTTCATAATTGATCTAATATGATTTACCTGGAGAGCACAATCTCGAAAGGTTTCAAGAGAACCTCTAGTAAGACGTTGAGAGTAGACCAAATTATTAAAAATTTGCTGACTTATATCCCGTGGCAGCATAGAAAATGTGTTATGTCTATCAAGATCCTGTTGAATAAAGATTGCAGTGTGACTTAGATCAAAAAATAAAGAGTCTAGACAAAGGAAACTTGTTGTAGAAAACAATACCTCACTTATTTTCTGGATGCACAAGTCCAACAGTGATGGACATTCTCCTTTTTGTATGCGTAAATCCATGGATGAATATGAAAATGACGATGTCCACCATTTCAAACTCCCACATTTGCAAAATTTCCTTGAAAATCCTCTACAAAGACCATCTTCATTATTCCGCTCTTGCTTCCTGGAACACGCTCCACCCATCGAGGAAATATTCTCGTAATCAAAATATGTCATTAAAATAGCACCAGAACACTAGCGTCATCCATTCAATAACAAAAAATGAATATATGAAACCAACTTCACCCTGTCAAAGAAAAAGACTACATGTTATTGGCCAAATTGATCATTCGGGAAATTACATCTCTTGAAACAATTCAAAAGTTCTATTTGCATAGTAATCTACTAAGGTTCTGCTTGAATTGCCTTATTTGAGCTTATCTATCGGCATTAACATTTGTGAGACTATTTGAAAGAGCTTATGGAAACAACTTATAACATATAGTCATATCCACAAGTTGTTTTCAACTTATTTCCATAATCTCTTCAGGATAGCTTATAAAAACGGTTTATAGCTTATAAAAGCAGTTTGACTATATTTTATCTTTTATTATAAAAATAGCTTATACATAAACACTATATGTAAGTGCTTATATTATAAACGCTTAATTAAGCTATTTATCCAAACATGGCGTAAGATGACATTTAGAAGAGCTTATTTAGACTCATCACATGACATAGTCACTTATATTAGCAAGTTTGCTCAACACCTAAAAACCAATCCAAAGATCAAAACTGTGAAATTAGCTTGAAAAGTCAAAAATATCACAAACCGCACCATAATCAACACTTACCATCTTTTGTCTTTTCGAAGAAGCAAGATTCCACAGCATATATTTCTAGAAAAACATATATAACTACCAGCGCATAAAACCAATCGATGCCATGACACAAGCCTTAAAAGTAACACACAGCATATAAAAAACAGAAAACTACTCACCATTCGCCAATAAAAGCAAATTCATATCCAAAATCAAATTAAAAACAAAAAAACTGATTCATCCTCTTAAATTATACAAATTCAGAAGTAAAAAAACTAAATAACTGAACTAAATAAAAAATAAAAAAACACAATCGAACCGCAGAGACTAAAAAATCAACAAATTAATTTCACAATCGAAAGACGATTATCTTGAAGTAACTGTAACCTTGACATGCTCGGTGAAGGAGAAGATGAAGAAGCGAAGCAATGATCACCGAATGGCTCTTGTTACAAGCGAAGGTAGAAAGAAACTGAAAACATGAAAGTGAGTGAAAGAAGAAAGAAAAAATAAGTGTAGCGTGAAGTATTGTGATGTGGGGTTGTTGAGAGAGAAACCGCAAATGTGATGACGTGGCTTGTATCCGAGCCTATATCCGAACCAACTATCGGATGACACGTGGCTAATTCGATAAGAAAATAATTTGGTGGGATAGTATATTAAGATATTTAAAGAGTTAAAAACATAATTTTTAAAACAAATTTATATGTATGATATATTAATATATTAATTTCTCTTTTATTTTTTTTTAAATTTAAAATTTGAACTGTATTTTTAATTAAATAATTTTAGGTTGTTGACTGTACTACAGTCGAAGGAGGATAAAATCAACGAAGTTCAGTCTAAAAAATGCAATTGACAAATCTTGACTGTTCAACTAAAATTGAATGAGTCATATTTCAAATTAAAATTTTATTTATTTTTAATTTTAAAAAATATAAACTTAAAATTTAAACTGTCCGAATAAAATAGATGTTCTGGATTTGTTGATTGCACCGGAGAAGGAGGTAGTGATTTCGGTCCATAAGTAAAAGGCAGAGTAGGTAAGGAATCTAGAAGAGGAGAGATTCTATTTACTTTATCCAGTGGGGGTATAAGTGGGGCCCGTATTTGGTACCTTGCTCATTTTGTGCAAGTAATGATGCAATCGTTGCTTGCCCCTGTTGTTCTTAGTATTATACAATTTCATTACTTCATTGCTTCATGACTTATATGTTTGCATTTTTTTTTATCAATTATCAATAAACAATCATGACATCACTTTGATGTTCTATCAAGATTACTATATTCTCTCTCTCAAATACAATTCACTTAAAAATTAGAGTTTGAATTTAGAATTCTTCATTTTTTCTATATTTAAGGTATATAAATTTATAAGCTATTTGATAAAAAAAATATTTTTACATTCTATTAGGGTTTTTAAAAAAATTTCACTTTTACCTAACTTTAATATTTTCCACTCACTAAATAGTTAATATTCAATTTGAGTTTGAAATCATGAGTTTGAAATCAGTAGTTTCTTCTCTCGTCTTTTATGTTTTTAAATACATGTTTAAATTTATCAATTCGAACTTATATAATATACATCTGAGTTGCTCAATCTAAACAAAAATTGAAGATTTCTGAGAAAACATACAAGGATAAAAGAAACTTCCTTTAAAAATTACCAATATTTGAAAATATGAGTGCTAACAAATACACTCGTTAAGACACATTTTTCAATACATTTCAATAAAAACTCTTTGTAAGCTCTCTAATCTAGCCAAGAATCTCCCTTGGTAGAAGCAACCACGTCGAAACAAGATTCCATTTTTTAAGGGCGCATGTCAACAATGGGAAGCTGAAAGTTGTGTACTATTCACTTGAATTACAATGGGAAGTTGAAAGTTGTGTACTATTCACTTGAATTGCAAGTTACTGATGCACTTACCAAGCCAACCAAAATATATAGATTTGAGAAGCTCATAGCACAATTAAGGATTGTATCTTTGAATGAATTAATGAAGGAATTTTGAGGTTAATTCAAACTGAGTTAGTATTGTAGTTAGAAGAGATAAGTTAGTTGGTAACCAACTTGTGTAAAGCTCTATAAAAGTGCTGTGTGTAACTACAATATGGATGGTAAAAAAAAATTATTGAGCAATAGCCTTTACCTTTCTTTTCTCTAATGTTTGAATGATGAATCAAGAAAGTATTTTTTTTTTAAGAGATGAATAAAGGTAGAGTTATTTTGTATATGCCTATAATTAATTTCATTAACACCTTATATTTTCTTTTTCATTAAAAAGTTTATAAAGGTCGGTTTTATGTTGTCAAAAAAATAATTTCGGTTTGATCATTAGACAATATAAGTGATGAAATCAACTTGATAAAATTTTACTTTCTGATAAATATAAATATATATATATATATATATAGCTACTCTTCTTATTACCAGAGTTACACATCTTCGTCTGAACTCTGAAGAATACTCTAAGACTGGGGAAAAGAATTGCACGTCACATTTTTCACTGACTCTTATCTACCAGTTCTAGCATCAAACATGAACTTGCTTAAAAATAGTTAAGAAAGATGCATGAATTATTAGATAATTAAGGGTAATGTTCATAAATATCATATCAGATTTTCAGCCCTGAGTGGATGGCAACCACCCCCCCAACTAGATTTTCATACTCCACTTTTTGAAACCCTGCATCGGCAATCATCGATGCAAACTTTTCCTGCAATCCATCAGTTACAATACATTAGTCCAGAAAAAGATAACTCACAATGGCTTTCTTGACACTCATTATAGAAGTTTCTACACAATCCTTGTGATGTCAGGCAAACAAGTATACATAAGCAAATTTCCCAAAATTTAAACAAACTCCACATAATACAGAACAGAATAGAATACACTGCTGAATAAAAAAGCAATAATTTTGTGACTAGTGTTTACATGTTCAATATTTTCCTTAGATTTGTAATTGACACCATAAAGTGGGCCTAGAATGAGTATATGTGATCTCAACATTTTGTGGTCGATTATAACTTTTATCAAAACAATAAGACAATAGATTCTCCAACCAAGCATCCACCCTAGCATCCTTCCTCATTAAGTGGAATGTGTAAGACTGACGGGAGATTAGCAACACTAATAAACAAAGCCTCTATATGCTTAAATCATGAATAACATAGGAGATGGTCATCATAAACAGATTGGACTCATCTTCCTAGCTCAAGACTTTTATTCACTAAAGAACATAAAGAGGGTGGCAATGAACTGTATAAGCAATGATAGCCATTTCTAGAAGCATCTATAAACCCATTCACGAATGAAAGGCCTGTCTACCCATTTCTTTCAAACTAAAATGAAGTAAAAAATACAGAGAGCTATCAATAGATGGAAGAATGATAACCTGTGGGGGAAAACGCCGGATACTCTCAACTAAGTACTGATAAGACTCCCGGTCACCAGCAACCAGCTCTCCTACGCGTGGAATAACTGAGAAAGAATATAAGTCATACCTGCAAGAGAAGAAGAGTAATATTAAGAGTTATATTCATTCAAGTATGAAAGGACTAAGGAGCTACGATTCTATGGCCCTGCAGTGTGCAGTTTATGTAGTTCATGAGTAAGCTCGGTCGCTGAGGAATTCCTCTATTGTTACCCTCCCCCAAGACTCATTATCTATTTTTCCTCTTAACATACTATTCTTTTGGCCAAAAATTTGAAGTATGAAAGTAAAAAAGGAGATGAAAAAGCTCCATGTAAACTTGAAGTATGTTAATGTACAAACACTGTCCAATACACATCATTCTTGCAAAATAGAGCAAATGATACTCACAATTCTTTAAATATAGGAAGACTAACATGGCTTAGTTCAAGGCAAAGGAACCTGCCTCCGGGTTTCAATACCCTGTTAAAAAAATGATAAAAATATCAGTAAATTCAGCACAAAATAAATTGATTGCCATTAGCTGCTAAGTTGTACGAGTTACAACAATTTCATAAAAAAGTGCAAACCAACCTATGAGCTTCATTAAGAACTTTCTCAATGTGTGTAACATTCCTTATCCCAAATGCAATAGTGTAACCATCCATTGAATCATTTTGGAAACTCAAGCTTTCAGCATTTCCCTCCACCCAGACGAGGGAACCATCTTCTCCATAACCTATTATCACAATAAGCAGAAAAACATTTACTCCTAACAAATGAAGATAAATTAAACCAAAATCCTTCATGGAAGCTCGAAGTAATTAATGGCATTCTCATTTACCCTTCTCTGTGGCCCGCTGTTTGCCAACATTCAACATGTTTGGGTTAATGTCACATACATATATCTGAGTTTCTGCCTCTAAACCATCTTGAGACCTATTTCGAATTCCTCTCTGCTTAACTTTGTTTATGTTGTCCAAGATTCTAAAAGCAACATCCCCTGTAAAGTCAAGAAATTTAAGTTCGATAGGGAAACCCTAAAAAATATCAATTATATGCAGCAGAGCATTATCACTTAAATTCTCACCATATTAACATAATATCGGCGAACAGAAGAAAGCTTTTATGTTACACAAAACTACAGTTAGTCAGTTACACCCTATGAAAGGAACCATGTGACTGAGAAAATGCAAAGCAGAACAGCTAACAATGGTCAAGAGACCGTCACAAATCACAATGGTTCCAACCGTCATTGGACCTCCCCAAGGTGGGAATTTTACAGCACCTGATTTTCCTTTTAACTATATCCCTCTGAGCAGTCCATAATTCATTAGCTTCTTTCGGGCAAACTCTACATATTTTTCCTGACTGCACCAATTTATTTCAAATTTCAATCTTTTGAAGCTTATACATAGAAAGTATATCCCCCATCTCATATATTATCTGTCACTCTTAGAATATTGACTCATCTCAAATTATTTGTCCCTCTAAATAAATTATTTTCTAATAATAACCTTATTTAATGGTATCTCAAGCTATCATACATTAATGTGCTTCTATCTTTCTACCTAACTACTACTACAATAATTTCAATCACTCCACTCATGCAATGTTTTATATTCTTTAGAAACTGTAGGGTTTAAAGATGAGTGTGAAGAATGCAGACCTGTGCCACCAGCCACATCAAGATGCTTCATTCCAAGAAAAGGATTCAGCATGGAAACTAGCCTGAGAATTTGAGCAGAAATTACAGATTAATTCAAATCCTATTAAAAAAAAAAACACACACAGACGCATACACCACACACGACACTTACACGTAGAAATTGGTAATAATTTAAAAAATGGAAGTCATTGAATGAAAATAACATGTGTCAATGTCGTGTCAGTGTCCAACACAGACGTGTGTCAAAGACACTGACAATTGACATGTGCGATGTGTCAGATACCAGACAGACACCCCCTTAAATGGTAAGAGTTTGTGATGCATTTTCAAATCCAATCAATTAAAACAGAAAAGAAAAAAAATATATAAATTAGGAGTATTATTATAGAATTGATAAGCTAATGCAACCTTTCCTTCCACAGTCTATGCAACCCAGCACTCATTAGATCATTCATGGTGTCATAATTTGCAGCAACACTCGTAAAGACATCACCGACCATGCGTGCCTTTTCTTCTTCGTGTACTTGTTTGAACCCTAATTTTTTCCACAATGTGAATCAAATCAATTTCACGATGCTCTCAATAGGTCAATGTGATTTGTTTTAGAGAAAAAGGACTCTGCACTGCACAATGACAGTGTAAACCAATTTTACACTTTCAGTTAATATGAGTCATTAATTGTACAGTTATTCCACATAATTATAACTTTCATCAATCAAATGATCAATAATCAAATAATCAATGGTTCATAACCATTAAACCCTTTGTTTTAACTAAAAATAAAAATTTGAATGCAACGAACCGAAACTGGTGGCATGAGAATGTAGTGGCCTGAAAGTGGAAGATAACGGCGGCAATAATTTATTGCCCAACCTTTTAGTAACTGTTCTTAAAGCCATGAATTCGATTGTTCAAACCTAAATATCAAAGAAAAGTTCAAACCTAATTATTATTCAGAAATAATGGAAAAACATCACTGAAATTGCATTTATGTATGATGAATAAACAAACAGGAGCAATAATCGAATAAACGAAACAAAATCGGAAAAACGAACAGGAATAGCAACGGGAAGCAAAGAAGGAGGAAATAACCATACCGTACGATGAGGACGATCGTGTTGTAAGGAGGAGAACTGTGTTGCGAAGGAAACCATGGCGGTGGTATGAGTTTGTGTAAAATTGATTTTAGTATAAAATTAATTTTGAATAAATTAATTGTATAAAATTGATTTTAATTAAAATTATATTTGGCTGTATTGTATTTTAGTTATTACTAGTTTTTAATTTGATTTTTAAATTATTTTAAAAATCCTTGTTGTTACACGGGTAATATGAAGTTGATACTTTATATGTACCTTGTTTAGACTTTAAACAAAACAACAAAATAATTTTATGTATAATATTTATTTCGTATTTGTTTATATTTATTAGTGATGAATATTTATCACTTATTTTTGCATTTATCAATTGGAAATATTGGTCTAGTTGTTTTTTAATATTTATTAGTGACAAATATTTATATTGTGTTTTTTGTGTATCAATAATAAATATTTTTCTCGTGATTTTGTGTTTTATCTTTTACAAATATTTGTCTCGTATTTTTTATGCATCGTTTATAAATATGTATCCAACATTTTTTAATATTTAATGATAAATATTTGTATTGTAATTTTTAATATTTATCATTGACAAATATTTATCCTTTTGTTTTTTATGCATCAATTATAAATATTTATCCTTCATTATTTTAGTGTTTATCAATGAAATATTTGTTATGTGTTTTTTTATGTATCAGTGACAAATATTTGTCATATGATTTTTTATATTTATAAATGAAAAATATTTATCCCGTGTTTTTTATGTATTAATTATAAATATTTTTTAACATTCGATCAATGGTTGAAATTGAAGAGGGTACATTCGATTTTTTAATATTAGTTTTTTATTAGTGTTCTCATTTCTTAGATTGATATTTGGAAGACCAGATGGAGTATATAATTGGAGAAATAAGAGATAATAATAAATAATGAAAATATAGTAAATAAATATAATAATACTTCATCTGTTTAATTATAAGCCCATTTTGAAGAAATTTTGTGTCTCTAAATATAAGCCCCTAAGCATTTTACTAGATGCACTTATTTTTTTCTTTTTCAAACATATAATTTATTAATACTGCTAATTTATCTTGAAATATGAAAAGTTACAATTAAACACATTAATATACAAAAAAATATTTTAGAAAGACCTACATACAAAATGGACACATTTAATTCACCAATTACATTTTTTTAATATATATGTAATAAATGTAAGAAATGCTTATGAATAAGGAGGAGTGAATAATATATAAGAGAGAGAAGAAGAAAAAATGTGTTAAAAATAAAGTGGTTAAGTGACTTCAATTTGCGTGTATAATAATGATCCAGGAGATTTAGTGGATTGCGGCCTCTCTCCCTATTCAAACTTGATAGTATATTAATAGAATTATATTATTTTTTAAATATCATATTAATAATTTTATATAATCTTTATTAATAAAAAAAATCTAGTCCCCCGTTTGATTGATTTTGTACAAACAAGTGAAATTATGAATACTTTTAATACGTACTAACTCTTCTAAACGTTGCTTACATCCATCCAATGATCATATACTTCTAGGACCATATAGCTATATTGAACTACTTATTATTAATGTAAGCATTATCATCAATCAATTGCAATGTTTTCTTAACTTTCTTCAACCTTAGTAGTAAGTGTAGCTCATAGTTAACTTTGATTTCATTCATTCCACCATCTTTATGCGATCTTCTAAAATTATTTTCCACACATGTTAAAAGACTCAAAACCACTTAAAGTTATTTTTATCATACTAGATCCCCAATCTAATTTGGATCTTAAGTCCTTCTTAACCTTTTTTATATATGAAAATGTACATTCGGATATAATTATGATTAATGATAATGAGCAGAAGCAAATGACAAATCTCACTGTTGAAGAATATAAAAGGGTTGATTACATTGTTGAAGTCCAACAATCTAAACGGTGGACCTGCTACTAGATCACATAGTGTCATTCATACTTATGTTGAAAAGATGCCTAGAGCTAGCACCACCTCAACTCAAGGTATCAAATATGTCTCTTATTGTTCTTGTTATTTTTGAGTTTCGAAAAACTATTTAAAATCACAATTTATGCCACCGAATATATTACTGGGTTGAGTCGCGGACTAGGTCGCTCTCTTTAAGACGTTTCGTGGCACTGCCCAAATTGTGCAAGGCAGACTATCAACCACGAAGTCCCCAGGATAAAACAGCTCAGATTCACTGTATCGGAGTTCCACTGCACCGCAGAAAACCGTTCTAGAATTACACCCTCAATATGGCTTTTAAAGCCACTCAATATGACAATTAAAGTCATTCGCAATATGGTACTATGACCATTCATAAATCAAAATGACTACGGCATAACAACCGCTCTAAAAACAAAGGGACTACGGCATAAAAACCGCTCTATAAACCGAAGGGACTGCGGCATAACAGCCGCTCTGAAAACCGAAGGGACTGCGGCATAACAGCCGCTCTGAAAACCGAAAGGGACTACGGCATAATAACCGCTCGGCATAATGACCGCTCTAAAAACCGAAAGGGACTACAGCATAATAACCGCTCTAAAAATCGAAGGGACAGAAAGAAAGGGGAGAAGTGGCTCGAAAATTAGGCGAGCAGAATAAAGGAGAGAGAAAAGAGAAAGTTGGGAAAAGCATCCAACTTTGGTGTGCTTTTCACAATAGATTGAAACTCATTATATAGTGATGGAAGCAAACTCACAATTGATTTCTAATCAATGTGGGACTTTAGCATACTCAAAATAGGAGAGTTTTCCAATGTGGGAGTTCAAAAAAATTTCTTTCCAATGTGGGACTTGAATTTTAAAAGACATGTTTCTTTCCACTTGAATTTACAAAAACAAATTATTTCCAATGTGGGACTTCAACAATTTTTTTAAATTCACACAATATGTTCCAACAATCCCCCACTTGAATTTAAAAGAATGTTTCTGAAATAGCGTCAAACGCTTCTATAAGATCGTGCATAAACAAAGGTGTTGCTTGACTTGAACCTTTGCATAGTAAGTAAGATTTAGATTCAACAAGAGTGACTCGTAGTCTTGAACTCTATCTCTGACATCAAACCCACACACAACCTTTTCATTGGGTGTATTCTCAAAAGCTCGTGCATTAATGGCCCTGCACGTGTATCCCAGTATAGTGAACGCTCTAGGAATTCTGCCTCAAAATTCCATAGGAAGCGGCCCCACTTCCACATTCACATAGGTGAGTCTATCAAGAGTACTCCTGTAGCTAGGTATTCCCTCCACATAGAGTATAGATCTCATTAAGAGTTTCTATTACCTCATCCTATTATCGCTTCAGGAATCATGCTTCTTTGATTTATAATAGCATGTTCATCTCATATCACTTCACAACTTGTTATTACCCATTGAACCTAATTCTTGGGATCTCCAGTCTTTTAGGTCGGGTTACCATCATGAGTGACTCTATAGGCATTAGTCCCATCCTTTTGGATGTATTTAGGACTTTCTCGCTAGCTAACCCTTTCGTCAAAGGATCTGCTAGATTCTCATCAGTGCGTTCATGATCCACTATATCAACTCCTTTAGAAAGTAAATCTCTAACAGCGTTAAGCTTACGACGAATTTGTCGTCTCTTATCGTTGTAATAACGATTCTCAATCTTTGCAATAGCTGCGGTACTATCGCAGTGGATCAACACATCTGTCATAGGTTTTTCCCATAAAGGGATCTCAACTAGCAAGCATCTCAACCAGCTCGCTTCTTCACTAGTATTAGCTAGTGCTATCATTTCAGACTCGATAGTGGACTGAGCCAATATCATCTGTTCTTCGATTTCCAAGATACAACACCACCGACTATACTGAAAATATAGTCACTAGTTGCTTTGGAGTCATCTGATAAGGAGTTCTAGTCAGCGTCACTGTATCTTTTAAGGATGGCAGGAAATCTTCGATAATGTAATCCGAGACTCATGGTCCTTTTTAGGTATCTCATGACTCTTTCCATAGTGTGCCAATGCTCCATACTAGGTCTACTAGTAAACCTGCACAACAATCCCACGACATAGGCAATGTCGGGTCTAGTACAATCAGTGGCATACCTGAGGCTGCCAATGATGCTCGCATATTCAGTTTGTCTAACACCTTCACCAGTGTTCTTGAAAAGTTTCACACTTGGATCATATGGTGTGCAAGCAGGTTTACAGTCAAAGTACTTATATTTCTTTAGGATTGTTTCAACATAGTGAGATTGATCCAAAGAAATTCCATTTTCTGACCTAGTAATCTTGATTTCATGGATTACATTCGTTTCTCCGAGGTCTTTCATATCAAAGTTGTTACACAACAATGATTTCACAATATTTACAACATGAATGTTTGAATCAAATATGAGTAAGTCGTCTACATAGAGACATATGATAGTGCAAATGTCATTTTCAAATTTGTAGTAAATACATTTGTCACTTTCATTCACTTAAAACTCATTCGATATAATCAACTTATCAAACTTTTCATGTCATTTCTAAGGAGCTTATTTAAGAGCATACAGAGACTTGTCTAACTTACAAACCTTGTCTTCTTGCCCATGTATTACAAAATCTTCAGGTTGTTCCATATAGATTTCTTCTTCTAGGTCACCATTTAAAAAAACTGTTTTAACATCCATCTGGTGTATCACCAGGTTATGAATAGCCGCAAGTGATATGAGCACCCTAATGGATGTTATTCTAGTGACTGGTGAAAAAGTGTCGAAAAAATCTATATTTTCTCTTTGTCTAAAACCTTTGGCTACAAGGCGTGCCATGTATTTATCAACAGATCCATCGGGTTTTAGTTTCTTTTCCAAAATCAATTTACAACCTGTTGATTTGCAACCATGAAGCAAGTCTACTAGATGTCAGGTCTTGTTAGACTCTAGAGAATCCATTTCATCGTTTATAGCTTCTTGCCATAAATCTGCATCCAATGATGACAAAGCTTCTTTAAGATTTGCAGGATTCTCTTCTAAATTATAGGCCATATATTTAGATCCATAATCTTTAGCAACTCTTACTCTCTTACTCCTTCGAGTTTCTGTTTTGCCTTGTTTGTTGCCTTCAGTGCTTCTTGTCACAGGAACTTGACTAGGTTCGCTGCCCCCACTATTTCTCGATTTGACAGGGAATTTATTTTCATAGAAGTCAACATCATTTGACTCTATGATCACTTTTGCATTTAGGCCATAAAACCTATACGCTTTGTTCTTTACTGCATACCCAATGAATACACATTCATAGGCTCTACTGGCAAGTTTAATTCGCTTGGGATCGGGGATTGTCACATAAGCCAGACAATCCCAAGTTCGAAAATAAGACAAGTTCAATTGTCTTTTCTTCACTATCTCATAAGGAGATGTTTTGTTTTTAGATTTAGAATTTCTATTCAAAACATAGCAAATAAGCAATATATATTTTTCTCACACCAATGAGATGCAGCACTAGAGTTAAGCATACTAGCAACAACCAGTTCAATAAGAGTTCTACTCTTTCTTACAACATTACCATTCACTTCAAGCAATTATGGTGCAATTTTTCCAAGTATAATTCCAAACAATTTATAAAATTCATTAAACAAACTAGAGTCATACTTAGAACCTCTTAATCTTTATACTAAATTGATTTTCAATTTCAGTTACAAAGATCCTTAACATAACATATCAAGCGTTTCACTTTTATTTTTCATTTGATATACAAAAGTATAGTCAGAGCAATCATCAATAAAAGTAATGAAATAACGTTTTTTATTTCTTGTTAACATCCCATCAAGTTCACCTATATCAAAATGTAATAAATCTAAAGACTTAGATTCTCTAACTACAAATTTATGTGAACTCTTTTTATTTTATTTTTATTTTATTTTATTATTTTTTTTTTATTTTAGCTTAACTACAAAAATCACATTTTTCAAAATTATTCATAGATGACTTTGAAATTAAAAATCACATTTTACAAATGTGTTCACATCACATAGTCTAACATGTCAAAAATTAAAATCATATAACATGTAAGTAGGAGACATTTTATTGATTTCAACATTCAAACAAAAAGAGACATATTAAATTTCAACATTTAAATTAAATATGCCATGAGTGACGTACCTTAATAGATGATCTCATGAGTTATCTTCAGTCTCCACGGATTTGTCACCGGTCATCTGGTACTCTGAGTAGCAGCTCACAACATACTTATTCAGAGCATCTCTAGTAGTATTGCTGGAACTGTATTAGTTATACAGATCATCAGCAAGTCTATTAAGAATATAATTCTTATCATTTTTCTCTCATGGGTTAATTCTCTAGCTTTCTTATCCTTTTCTTTTGCTTCAAATTGAAACAATTTATTGAAATAAGAGGCAACAGAACCAAATCCAAATCCAGTAATTTCTTCGGTTGACATGGCAGAACGAAACGTCTTAAAATTGTTATTTTTGAGTTTCGAAAAACTATTTAAAATCACAATTTATGCCACTGAAGATATTACTGGGTTGAGTCGCGGACTAGGTCGCTCTCTTTAAAACGTTTCGCGGCACTGCCTAAATTGTGCAAGGCAGACTATCAACCACGAAGTCCCCAGGATAAAACAGCCCAGATTCACTGTATCGGAGTTCCACTGCACCGCAGAAAATCGTTCTAGAATTACACCCTCAATATGGCTTTTAAAGCCACTCAATATGACAATTAAAGTCATTCGCAATATGGTACTATGACCATTCATAAATCAAAATGACTACGGCATAACAACCGCTCTAAAAACAAAGGGACTACGACATAAAAACCGCTCTATAAACCGAAGGGACTGCGGCATAACAGCCGCTCTGAAAACCGAAGGGACTGCAACATAACAGCCGCTCTGAAAACCGAAAGGGACTGCGGCATAATAACCGCTCGGCATAATGACCGCTCTAAAAACCGAAAGGGACTACAGCATAATAACCGCTCTAAAAATCGAAGGGACAGAAAGAAAGGGGAGAAGTGGCTCGAAAATTAGGCGAGCAGAATAAAGGAGAGAGAAAAGAGAAAGTTGGGAAAAGCATCCAACTTTGGTGTGCTTTTTACAATAGATTGAAACTCATTATATAGTAATGGAAGCAAACTCACAATTGATTTCTAATCAATGTGGGACTTTAGCATACTCAAAATAGGAGAGTTTTTCAATGTGGGAGTTCAAAAAAATTTCTTTCCAATGTGGGACTTGAATTTTAAAAGACATGTTTCTTTCCACTTGAATTTACAAAAACAAATTTTTTCCAATGTGGGACTTCAACAATTTTTTTAAATTCACACAATATGTTCCAACAGTTCTGAATTACATTAACTATTATTTTTATTATTATTATTATTATTATTAAATAACCACAAAAATATTAACTAGAGTATGCTTATTATTATTTAAAAATAAATAAATTATAATCACATGGATCATGGACGAACTCATGAATCCATGACTTTAAACTGCATAATTCAGTGTCTAAACGGTCTAATCCGTGTAAACAAAAATATAAAGAGACCAAAATAATTGATCTAAAACTGCACATGCAACAAGTTAAACGGGTCGGTCCACATGCCAAATCCATATATACCTAGACCCTAAAATCTGTTATCATTAGGGCAATTAGTCAAAGAAAAGTTTGATAAATATGTGCACCTAAAAAGCATAGTCCGTGATGTGAGACCCACGAGAAAGTATGGTGCGTCAACTACCCTTAACGGTCAATTAATTTTTCTTTCTACTTTATTTGAATCTAACCTAAGTATGAACAAATAAATTAAAGTGGAGTAACATCAAAATAAACAGTTCCTATCGCTCTCCAACAAATAAACAACTACTAAACTGTGATTCAATACACATAATCGAGTTTTATTCTTTTTAATTCACGCAATTATCATGAAAAACTTTTTCATGTAATTTTTTTCTAATAATTTTTGTTACAATCTAAAATACTTATTTAATTATTAGTTTTTGAAAAAAAAATAAATCAATGGAAATATGTCTTATCAATCTTATTAAGAATTTATAAGATAATTTATGTATAATCTATCAATTATAGAATTTTAAACTTAAACCAAAGTCGTTACGAGTGGAAGATTAAACATTTGCGTCAAATGTAACTAGTTTGATTCAATAATTTTTCAAAACATGTTTTTAATTAAAAAGCTAATCCAATCATTTTTTAAACATACATGAAATTTAGGCCACTATTGTTTTTTGAGTAAAAGAATAGTGTCATTTTTTTTCATTAAAGTATGTTTCAAAAATAGAATGCCACTATTTCAATTAAATCCAAAATAAAATATAAAAAAGAGTATGCAAACTCATTGTGAAAATAATCCCGCATAATGGAAATTAATACGATTTAAAAATATAAAAAATAGCATGCAGATTAATTAATTAATATAAAATAATGCCACTATTTTTATCCCAAAACCAATAAAATAATTCCGATTAGTGTAAAATTTATTTTTCTAATTTATACAATTATCATTAAAAACGTTTTTTTTTTTCATTCTCTTGCCTAACTTTCTTTTATAAGAAAAGTCCTTTGTATCATTTTACATATAACTCTTATTCAATTTTCTTTGAAAAAAAAAGTTCTATCGTTTACAATAAAAATTTAATATTAATGTTCAATAAAAATTGAATATAAAATAGTTGTTTTTTAAAAAAATCGATTACAATATATACTTACATTGGAATTAAATAAAATAAGATATCAAAAATGAAAATTGAGTATAATAAGAGGCAAAAGTGCATTTAAGTGTTTGTTGTTTTTTTATGCATTAAAATTGGATAAAACTTTTGTGATTGTGATAATCGTTCATTAAGCTAAAAACGTGGATTGACATCAACATTCCCAAAGAAACGGCATTTATTAGTCAACTACCATCAATACTATATAAAGTGTTAGTTTCGTTGATAAGAACAAATCACACAACAATTCAATCCTCATTAACAAAAACAAAAACAACAACATCATCGTCTTTGATCTCAAGAAGAACAAAAGATGTCGAAAGAAAATGTTTTCATTGGATCAATTGATCAAGGAACAAGCAGCACTAGGTTCATCATCTATGACCAATCAGCTAAACAAATTGGATTTCATCAGGTTGAATTCACTCAGTTCTATCCAGAAGCAGGGTAATTATGATTATGATCTTTTTTTTTTTCTTCTAAAGTTTTGTTCTTTTGTTGAAAATTTTGAAGAATTGTAACTATGTAAAGTTTTGATCTTTGTTTTCTTTGTAAAGTTTTGTTTTTTTGTTGAAAACTTTGAACAAGGGTAATTGTGGAAACACCCCATCTTTGTTTTCGTTGGAAATTTTGATGGATTTGTAACTATGGAATTTGTAGCACCGACACTTCATATCAAAGACGTGTCTGACACCATTACATTTAATTAATTCATTCT
The DNA here is from genome assembly GCA_037974755.1 of Cicer yamashitae. Lineage (NCBI taxonomy): Eukaryota > Viridiplantae > Streptophyta > Magnoliopsida > Fabales > Fabaceae > Cicer > Cicer yamashitae. Next base: position 14,824,504 of record JBBPBQ010020323.1, read on the forward strand.
CTTAAAGAATTGAATGCAATCAAGGTGTCAGTGTTTGTGTCTGTGCCAAACATCGGGACACGCCTTTGGTCAGAGATGTCTGTGCTACAATGTTGTTTCCATTCTAAAGTTAATTTTTTTGTTGATAATTTTGAAGAAAGGTGATTATGGTTACATCCCATCTTTGTTTTGATTGTAAAGTTTAGTTTTTTTGTTGATAATTTTGAAGAAAGGTGATTATGGCTACCCCATCTTTGTTTTCATTGTAAAGTTTAGTTTTTTTGTTGATAATTTTGAAGAAAGGTGATTATAGCTACACCCCATCTTTGTTTTCATCGTAAAGTTTTGTTCTTTTGTTGAAAATTTTGATGGGTTTGTGTTTGTTTTGTTGATTTGTAAGGTGGGTGGAGCATAATCCAGTGGAGATATTGGAGAGTGTGAAGATTTGTATTGCTAAGGCAGTGGATAAGGCAACAGCTGATGGATTTAATGTGGATAAAGGGTTGAAGGCTATTGGTCTAACCAATCAAAGAGAGACCACTCTTGTTTGGAGCAAATCCACTGGTGCTCCTCTTCACAATGCTATTGTTTGGATGGATGCTCGTACTGCATCTATTTGCAGGTCCTCCTTTTTTTCTTATTTTCTTTCTTTCTTTTACTGAATTAATGCTTGATTTGAGTAAAGGAAATCGTTTATTCTATTTTGTTGCATATGTAAATGAACCTTTGCATTTTAAGAGTACAATTCATTTGGCTAGGAGACTATGAAGTACGAAGCGCCAACACATACATAGACACCGTACACTACACTGATACGTGGAGTCGTGGACACTGACAATAATTTAAGAAAATGAAAGTGATTGAATGTAACCATACACGTGTCAGACACTAGACACGTCTTTAATCTGTAGTGTCAGTGCTGCATAGTTAAAAGATTGATTTCATGTAAGCGAAAAGGCATGTATGGTCATTGTATGAAAGGGATTCCCTACTGTCAACGCACACCGCAGAGTCATTATCTCAATGGTTGATCAAGAATAGACAGTTGAGATTCCGAGTTTTGAATTGGTCAAAATCACGATGTGAGCCATCTGATCTTTATCCAATGGCTTAGAACATGTTGACGTTGTGTAAAAATGGACCAATCATAAACAGTGTGTTGCTAGCATTTTTCATTAAAAAAATTTAGGTGTGCTTAATCTAGGACCTATTGGGTCCAATGTGTGTGCCTTTTATATCATTCCCTTTAGGAAAAATATTCACTAATCACTTTTTTGTGTAAATATTTCATCAGTTGTTCAACTATCACCCTCCGGATTTTACTGTAGATGATATCATTTCATTTCATTTCAAATAAACTTATCATTTTAAAAGTGGTGGTAATTCTGACTTTGAGCCATATTGATCTGTCTGTGCAATGTTCTAATTATTTCTATGGATCTGTCCAATGCTAAGCTTTTGATGTTTGTTCCATGGTTAAAGTTGTTGCACTATTTCATTCATTTGTTGCCTTGTTTCCATCATCAGAAATGTCATTGATGTTATTATGTTGAAACAGGAGACTGGAAAAGGAGTTATCGGGCGGTAGAACCCACTTCGTAGAGAGTTGCGGTTTGCCTATCAGCACATATTTCAGTGCTTTGAAACTTTTGTGGTTGATGGAAAATGTGGACGCTGTCAAGGAAGCTATAAAGAAAGGTGACGCCTTGTTTGGAACCATAGACACTTGGTTGATATGGAACTTAACCGGAGGTGTGAAAGGAGGATTGCATGTTACCGATGTTTCCAATGCAGCCCGAACAATGCTGATGAATCTAAAAACCCTTGACTGGGACGCATCTTCGTTGAAAACACTTAAAATCCCTCCTGAAATTTTGCCTAAAATCATCAGTAATTCGGAAGTTATAGGCAATGTCGCCTCTGGATGGCCAGTTGCTGGTATCCCTATCTCCGGATGTTTAGGGGATCAACATGCAGCTATGCTAGGACAAGCGTGCCGTAAAGGCGAAGCTAAAAGTACTTATGGCACAGGTGCTTTCATTATGCTAAACACTGGTGAAGAAATTGTTCAATCCAAGCATGGCCTTCTATCAACTGTAGCCTTTAAGCTTGGTCCGAAAGCTCCAACCAATTATGCACTTGAAGGATCTGTTGCTATTGCTGGAGCTGCAGTGCAATGGCTGAGAGACAGTCTCGGTCTCATTTCTAGTGCTAAAGAGATAGAGGCTCTTGCGTTAGAGGTTGACTGCACCGGCGGAGTTTACTTTGTTCCCGCCTTTAATGGATTGTTTGCTCCATGGTGGCGTGATGACGCTAGAGGGGTCTGTATTGGAATTACAAGATATACCAGCAAGGCTCACATTGCTCGAGCTGTACTTGAGAGCATATGCTTTCAAGTAAAAGATGTAATTGACTCAATGAACAAAGATTCTGGGATTGATGAATCCAAGAAAAATGAGTTTTTGCTCAGGGTCGATGGTGGAGCAACTGTTAACAACCTTTTGATGCAGATTCAGGTTTGGACTAACTTTGCATTTTGTTCCATCAGACTTTTTCTTTCATCAAACTCCATGTAACTAACATTTTAAGGGCTCAATTTCGTTTCTGTGTTTCCTGTTATCATTTTCACTTCATCTAATAAACGTAAGAGAATATAAACATACAACTTTTAATTCCAACAAAATCATCAAGCAAGCAGATTTAGTCCCTCATGAAACGAAATATATTTGATTGTCCTACAAGTTAAAAATTTTGTATGATTTTTTTTGCAAACATGTTTATAATATTATAAAAAGTTCTTCCACAACTGTTTATAATTTTTTAAATGTAAAAAACTAAAGATAAAAGTAACGAAAAATATGGATATTGAAATCGATAATAGAGTGTTTGTTGATAAGTTGATACAAAAGCTTAGTCACTTTTCACATAGATGATAAATTTTTTGTTGATAATGTTCAACAGGCAGATTTGTCAGCAACTCCAGTAATTAGACCAGCTGACATAGAGACAACAGCACTTGGAGCAGCCTATGCAGCCGGATTAGCCATTGGGGTTTGGAAAGAAGATTACATTTTCGACGCTAGAGAAAAAATGAAGAACGCTAGCGTTTTCAGTCCAGTAATGGCAGCGGATGTGAGGAAAAAGAAAACAGACTCTTGGAGCAAAGCTGTTGGTAGATCTTTTGACTTAGCAGATCTTACTCTTTGATGGTCTTACAAAATTTTTATCTTTATTTGTAATTTTAATATCTTATACTTCTTGGTACACTTTTATTTTAGCCTTGGTCCTTTAAATGAAAGCAATAATTATCTGTCCATTATGTGATAAAATTGAGATTTTATTTGTAGTTTGTTCTTTCATTTCCTTGTATATGAAGAAGAACAAAAGCATTACATCAAAGATTTCCTTGTATAGTGTAACACAGGAATCTGTGATGTTTTAACATTATTTAGTAAATTTGAGATGCTTACTTAAATGCAAAGCAACTTACACTAACACGGAGACGTCGATAATAATTTATGAAAACGAAAGTGATCGATAGTAAATTACATGTGTTGGTATTATATTGGTGTCAGATACTGACAAGACAATGACATATCTTTCATTTGAAATGTCGATACTACATATGTTACAAGTGTAGACATTATACCACAACATACATGTATGAAAAACGTCAAATGGCCGAGTTTGAAGGATCTGGCACCTTTAAAGAGAGTAATATCTATCATTAATTAACAAATTAATAGTAGATGTTATAGATGCTTCATAATAAATCACAAATTTATTAAAATAACAATCCTTAATTTTTTCACTTTACACTTTCTTTATTTTAGATTACACTTTATTTTAGATGACCATATTAGAGTTTTGAAATATCTAGATGTAGAATATTTCCAACTAATTGGTTATCTATCTAGATTTCGAAGCTTCTATAAAATGCTTCTGGTATTGTAATTGAACTGTCATAGCAAGGAATTAAGGAAGGAAAATACTAATTGAAGAGTAAAAAAAAATAGGCAACTAAATCAAATTATATTTCAATCAATATGTAAAACATTAGTTTATTACAAAGTTCCACAATGTTCTGAATTACCTCTATGAGACATTGAATATTGCTATTTTTGTCACAAATGAAAAAATAAAGTCAAATTGATTACATTAGCTATAATCTGTTTTCATAAAACTATCTTAGAGAGTTTATGAAAATAAGTTAAAAATAGTTTATTAACATATCATAAGTTGTTTTTATAAACATTAAACTCTCCCAAATAGTTCCAGAAGTGCTTATACAAGTAAATAAATTCAAATAAGCCTATCAAATATGCCATAAACCAATTAGATTTTGAGGTATTGTACCACTCAAATTATTGTAAGAAAGGTTTAAACACTCAATATTTATCAAATTATAAAAGCTTTCTAGTATAAGATATCATGTAGCTATCAACAACAAGATGGTTCAATCTGCTTAATGACATTGAAAATACCACCGAAACAACAACATTAGCATGCACTTCATCACAACACTTCATTCTTCAAAGTTCATTCCAAGTAGCTTCACTCTTCGAACAATAGTGAAAAAAAAGATGAAAACAACTTATGAACATATAAGACTCTTAAGTTCAAATGTTTAATCTTACAACATCACCTTAAAACTTAACAAATACCTTCTTTCGGATATGCAATTGCGAGAACTCAAATTAACCAATTGCAAATTAGGAAAAATGGAAGTAAACATTAACATATTTTCGCCTCTTAACTATGAATTGTAAAGTAAACAAAGAGACTTTAATAGAGGGTTTACAACAGAATCTATCAAAGAGTTAAAATTCTCTACGCCCTATTTTTTGAGGTTTTGTCAGGGGGTTTGAGAAAATATAAAAATTATTCAAAACTCCAGAAAATCCTACAAAACCCTTCCCAATGCATATTTTAGTTTTCCATATTGGAATGTTTAGAGCATGTGTTTGTTGCACCAAAAAATATCACTTTTTAAATAATTACTTTTAAAAGTTTTCATCCGTTTATTATAATTTTTGAAATAAATTAATAATTTGAAAAGTAACCGGAAAATTACTTAAATTAAAATTTATTTTTAATAACTTTTTATAAAAATTATTTTTAATAATTAATTATTTAAAAAAATTATTTTTTAATACGATAAACAAACACAAAATAACTTCTATATTTTTAAAAAATAGTTAATAAAAAATCTTTAAATTATAAAATAACAAAATCATTTTTTTGACAAAAAAATTTTCAAAAAAATCACTTTTTATAGTAATCTATAACAAAGAAGACCAATCAACGGAAGAAAAGAAAAATAATAATAAAGTGAAATAATTATACAGCGATGGGGTAAAATAATTTTATCCTAAAAAAGCCTGTCATCGATTTCTCTACGAACTCCCAAACATAACCCGAAAAAATATGAGAGTTTTTCTTCCTTTTCACGTTGGATGGAACTTCCACTGAATAATATGAGTGAAGATATAGGCAGACTATAGTTTGATAAAAATGGCAATAATTAAGGAAGAATATATCATATAGGTTCAAATTAATTCAAAAATTCAAACTTTGAGACATTTTCTTATTATGGTGAAAGTTGGTTTTCTATTTTCTGTAATAAATTAAATAAATTATATATATTTATATTAAAAAAATAAAGACAAAAATACACATCAAATTTAATTTTCACTTAGGTACTTTTAAGTTTTTTTTTTCTTTTCGATTTTGTTCTTTAAGTTACATTCTTTTGCACCGTTAATCTTTAAGATATATTAAATTACGCATTCAGTATTTTAAGTTTGAATTTTTCTTCGAATTTGTAAATATGCAAGAAGACTTATGTTTTTGATGAAGACAAAGACCAAGTAAAGTGATCAAGTTGCAAGCTCAAAGAGAAGTCAACAATCAAGTTTTTGACAAAAATCAAAGTTGTATTCGACTATAGCATCTTGTAGCCAAATATAAACTCAAGTCAGTAGCAAAAACAACATATCTGTATTCGACTACGAGATGGTGTAGCCGAATACAAACACTAAGTCAGTGGCAAAATCTTCAAATTTGTATTCGACTACTCGATGGTGTAGCCGAATACAAATACCAAATCAGTGGCAAAATACAGTCATCTGTATTCGAATACAAGCTTGAAAATTTGAGTTAAAACTCAATGTTATAGAGGTGTATTCGACTACACTTCAGCTGTAGCTGAATACAACTGCGAAACAATGCAACTTTTCAGTTCATATTCAATCTGGATCATTGCATATGTTCATCAAATCTCTAGGAACGATTGTCACTGATCTGAAGTGATGTCTAAGGAGTATAAATACTGACACGCCCCGTGTCTTTAAAAAATAATAATAATAATAATAATAATAATAATAATAATAATAATATAATAATAATAATAATATAATAGTAATAATAATAATAATAATAATAATAATACTAATAATAAATAAATAGATAAAACAACCCAATCCCAACCCCACTCACTCTCACTCTCTTTCCATCTCACTCCCTCATTTCCCTTTCTCTCTCAAGGTAACCACTCCACCCCATTTCTCCATTTTTATTTTTTTCTTTTTCTTTTCTTCTTCTTCCTCTTCCTATCTCTTAAAGTCACAAGCAAGCTTCCTCATATTTTCACAAGTTCTTGGGTATAATTTTTGGCTTAGGGTTTGTGCTCTAAGGAAGGAGAAGGGTACACATCTCTTGAGAGTTGTTTATTGAAACTCTTTGAGGTAAATACACAACTCTAAAACTAGTAAGAATATCTAGAAAAAAATGTAGTTTTGGTTAAAAAAAATTATTTCGTGGTTGGAGTAGATTTAAATGATTTTTTTATGGTTTTCTAGAGTTAGCTAAACTTTATAATAATTTTTCTAAAGTCTTGAGAATATTTTTGATACTCAGATTTGTCAGCTGAGGTCCTGCCGGCTACTCTGGGAGTTGTTGGAGAACAAACGTAGCCGATTCTCCATAGTTGTGAGTTGACGACGGTCATCGTCATTTATTTTTATAATGCTATAATTATTATTTTACTCGTTTTCTATGTTAAAGTGTTTATTTAAAAATTTGAGGAACACAACCTTTGAAATTTATCTCGATTTCGTCATTTATTTATTTTAATGGTCTTTGTTATATAATATGTTAATTGTTTGATTTATTTATGAGTTAAAGTATTTAAATATTGAATTGATATACAGTTGAATATAATTTTTTTTACGTGTTTGGAAAATCGTTGTTATAGTTGTGAAATCGTTAACGGCGTAGGTGCACCTAGTTACCTCATTTTGATTAGGGAGAGTTACCCGTTAGATGAAGCCGCCCCTATGAGAAATGTCATCCGTAGGAGGAGATGGCTATCAACGAGATGTAAGCTCTCTAATTGATGCGTGATGATGCGTTGCGGGATTGAGAGGAGAGGGCTATCCGTTAGATGGAGCCACCCCTAAGGGAAATGCCACCCTTAGGAGGAAAAGGTTATCAATGAGATGAAGCTGCCTCTTGGTTCTTAATAATTAGTATTTTTTTTACTTGTTTGATTTTCTATGATGATTTTAATGTTATTCATTTTGATTTCGCTTCGCTATTAATTGGATTTTTAATATTTCTATTTGAACGACTAAACTATAAATTTAATGATTTTATTATGTGTATAACATAATCGTCTCAATGTTGTAAGACAATTATTCGTGCCTTTTTGTGTTTCCCTTCTAGTTGATGGTGATTGTTGTCTCCTCACTAAGTCTTTGTGACATACTCCTTCATGTTGTTTATTTTTTCAGATTCACAGGCAGCTGTGTAGCAAGCTGATAGTAGGCTCAAGTCTCGATCGTATTTTTTTTTGGTAGGCCTCTTTGATCGAGGACCTTTTTTTTGTAAAGTCTGTTGAGTCGTAATGTATTTTGCGGCTAGGGAAGTCTAGGAAGTTTTTTTTTGGGAAATGTATTAAATATTTAGATTATTCTCTTTGAACTATGACTGAGTTAAGACTGTAAACAAGGATTTTATAAATTTGGGAATATTGAAGTTACATAGGATACTCTGTCGAAATTTCGTGAAAAATTATATATATATTTTTGAAATGATTATTCAGAACTATTTATTTGATAAATTGTTAAGTTCGTTGATAGACTTGCCAGGCTAGGAGTATAGCTTGTGCGCCGGTCACAACGTATAGTTTTCGGGTCGTGACAAATACTTCATAGATTCAGATTTAACTTCAGAACCTTAAAAACCTTTTTTAAGAACTTTCACATCAATCTTAGAATAACTTTGAACAAATTTTTTGAAATATTTTGAATTGTTCAAAGTCTTACTTTCATATTTCAAGTACACATTTTACATTGTCATATCATTGAGAAAAGGTTCTCTATTGTACTTGAAATTATATTAGACTGTTATCAGTGTACAAGAAAGCATCAACTGTTATATTTTATTGATTTCAGTCAAAGTCATTGTTGTAAAATCATTCAAGCTATTGTGTATATTGAGGAAAGTTGTGTACTTTCTTCAAGTGTTGTAAACTAGGATAGTGGTGTGTTATCTAGGGAGATTGTAGGAAGTTTGTAACAGTGGTCATAGTGTTGGACTTGTACTCATTCTAACAATAGTGAAAAATCTTTTGTGGTGTGCAAAATGACTGGACGTACCGTTGGTTGTAAGGGGAACCAGGATAAAATCTCTGTGTTCTTTATTTTTCTGTCATTTACATTTCTACCACATTCTAAATCATAGTCAGAAAAATAATCCATCAACTCTCTAAAAACCATAAAAAATTTAAACACCTAATTCACCCCCTCTTAGGTGCGCCTCTATACTAACAGAATTACTATCAAAGGACTAATTTAATATTCTCTTCTTCCTACCATCGCTGCTAAAAAATAAAACCCTAAGTTCTCTTATTCTCCATCTCAATTTATCTTTAAAAAACATATTTTAGTAACAGTAGCATGATTAATTATTGACATTTTTAAACTGATGTCGATTTTATTGCGTTTTATAAGATTCTCATTTTTTATTTAGTGAATTTTTAGCCTCGAGCTAGTCATCATATGATGCAAAAGTACCTGCTTCAATTTTAGTACAATGTTGTGATTTTTTTTTTAATCACTTATCCTAGGTGTGAATATGTGCCTCAAATCATCTAACTAAAGTTTTAGTGGTTGTTATAACTAACTTTGGCCAAGTTAGTTATGATAGGTGGCTATAGTTAGTTTGCTTGTGTATACTATATATAGAGCTGTAATATAGTAGCAGAAACTAAGTTGTTGATGTATGTAATAGCTGGAAAACTGAGAGTGAGTGACGCATAAGCAATTCATGATTCATAGGAAATCAGAGAAAGAAGATTAAAGGGAGAGAAAGAAAGATTGAGAGAAAAGGCTAGTATTGCTGGTGCATAAACAGTGATAGATATTAGGAGATTAATCTTGAGAAGACTTTAATCTTGTAAAGTTCATTTAACAATAGTGGATTAATCTTGCTTGCTTGCCCGTGACGTAGGTCTCATCAATTGAGATCGAACACATAAATATCGGTGTTATTCTTCCCTTATCTTTCTTTACTTTTCGTTTAATTTGATTGAAAGAACTGGTTTTCAAAACTGCAGAAACGGAGAAAGATAATCGTTCTCCGTTTTCTGGTTTTCTGTTTTTCCTGGTTTTCTGTTTTTTCAGTTCTGTCAAGAACGTTCTCCGTTTTCAGCAGAAAACTAAGAACATTCTCCGTTTTCGTTTTTTCTGCAATTGTTTGTTTTCTGCTTTGTTGGTTAATTCTGGTTGCAGATCCCAATATTGTTTTAACAATTGGCGCCGTCTGTGGGGAGGGAGCAACAATGGTTGGAACCACAAAGTTTGATATTGATAAGTTCAATGGATCAAATGACTTTGACCTGTGGAAGATAAAGATGCATGTTGTTCTGGTACAGCAAGGTTTGGTGAACGCGTTGAAGGGTGAATCAACTCTTCCTGCAACAATGTCAACTCAAGAAAAGGAAGAACTTATTGAAAAAGCAAAGAGTACTATCATCTTGTGTCTTGGAGACAAAGCTTTGAGGGAAGTTGCAAAGGAACCAATAGCAACAGCCTTATGGCTTAAACTTGAATCTCTCTACATGACTAAATCAGTTTCAAATAGACTCTTCTTGAAACATCAATTGTTCTCTTTTAAAATGGATGAAGAGAAACCTGTTACAGCACAACTTGCTGATTTCAACAAGATTCTTGATGATTTAGAAAATTTAGAAGTCAAGCTAGATGATGAAGACAAAGCTCTGATCCTGCTTAGAGCCCTGCCAAGTTCATATGAACACTTCAAGGATGCTATTATGTTTGGAAGAGAACAAACAATTACTCTTGAAGAAGTGCATACATCTATCCGGACAAAGGAAAGCTATAAAAGACTTGAGATCAAGAATGATAATCTTGCTGAAAGTCTGAATGTGACTAGAGAAAGAACTGACAAAAAAGGATCAAATGGAAATAAGCATAGGTCCAATTCAAGATCCAAATTTGAAGAATAAAGTTATGGCATGGCAGCAAAGACAATGATTGAATTATTTTGATATTGAGTCAAGGTGGAGAATTGTGAATATGTGCCTCAAATCATCTAACTAAAGTTGGTTAAGCTTTAGTGGTTGTTATAACTAACTTTGGCCGAGTTAGTTATGATAGGTGGTTATAGTTAGTTTGCTTGTGTATACTATATATAGAGCTGTAATATAATAGCAGAAACTAAGTTGTTGATGTATGTAATAGCTGGAAAACTGAGAGTGAGTGGCGCATAAGCAATTCGTGATTCATAGGAAATCAGATAAAGAAGATTAAAGGAAGAGAAAGAAAGATTGAGAGAAAAGGCTAGTATTGCTGGTGCATAAACAGTGACAGATACTAGGAGATCAATCTTGAGAAGGCTTTAATCTTGTAAAGTTCATTTAATAATAATGGATTAATCTTGCTTGCTTGCCCGTGACGTAGGTCTCATCAATTGAGACCGAACACGTAAATCTCGGTGTTATTCTTCCCTTATCTTTCTTTACTTTTCGTTTAATTTGATTGAAAGAACTGGTTTTCAAAACTGCAGAAACAAAGAAAGATAATCGTTCTCCGTTTCTGGTTTTCTGTTTTTCCTGGTTTTCTGTTTTTTCAGTTTTGTCAAGAACGTTCTCCGTTTTCGTTTTTTCTGCAATTGTTTGTTTTCTGCTATGTTGGTTAATTCTTGTTGTAGATCCGAATATTGTTTTAACACTAGGTAAATGTTAAACATTTATAGCTCTTTATATGTTTATTGTTTCTCTTACCTGAGGTTAGTTCATGTTGTCACTTGTGCTTATTATTTTAATCACACGTGCTTGTTATTTTTTTCATAAATTACAAATAATTAAATTGTTAATAACTTTTTAGCTTAATTATCGTTTTAGTCCCTTATTTTCACTAATTGGTAAAATTGATTGATCTATTTTAAAATATAATAATTTTGGTCTCTTTCTCGAATTATGATGTTGAATGATTAATGTCTCATGAAATTACAATAAAACCATCTAAAAAATTCAATTTGAACTTCTAAATTTTTTTTATTTTTATAATTTAAATAATAACATATAAATAATTAATGTATCTAAATGATTCTACATCAATTAAAACATGTTAAATCACATTTTTTTTGTTAAAAATTTGGAGGGAGAGATCAAAACTGTTATATTTTAAAATAGAAAAATCAGTTCTACGAATTGATGAAAATAGAAAGACCAAAACTGTAATTAAATTTATATTTGTATTATATTCTTTTACATATATGATTCATGTATCACACGAGTAGACGTCTAGTTTAATCTAGTGGTTTGTTTGGCAAGAAAAATAAAATGTAATTAAAATACTATATACTTCATCCGTCTCATTTTAATTGTCTGATTTGAATTGTGTTCGGTTATTAAGAAAATGATTAATTTTGTTGATTTCAATGAGAAAATGAATTTTATTTACTCAAATACTTTTATTAATTGCAATTAGTTGAGAAATTTGTGAGTTGAATTATAATAAATAAAAATATATTAATAAAAAAAACTATAAAATGACAAATAATTTCATACCCAAAAAAATGACAATAGTGAAAATTAAAATGAGAAGAGGGAGTATATAAATTGAAATTAGGGTCTCTTTGTTAGTTAACACACCACGACTCCACATTAATATTTTCCTAGTTAATTACCCCAGTCTTCTTTGGCAATCATAGTGTCCACCACAAATAGCCCTGATGATGGAATGTTCCCTTGGCCTCATTCACACATGTACAATGGAATTGAAAACGATGGTTTTCTATAAATGACACTTTTGACTATGAAAAAGAAGGGGCTACTAACTTTTGTCAATTTTCATAAATACTTAATTTGGGCATTATGCTACATTAAAAATATCATATACGTTGCTCGCTCTATTTAAAAAACCATTCATATACAAATACAAATTCAACATTGTTAAAAACAAAAAAAAATGAACATGCAAATAAACTAACTCACAACATCTAAATTAATAGCATAAAACGATATAATTCTTATCAATAATGTGACAAAATCAACGTGATTGAAATATTCATCCCACATGATCTGCAAAATTGACAATCTAGTCATTGGTTAAATCAGTAATCAATCAAAATTAATATGTCAATCTGAATCAAATGACCATCGCAACAAGACAAAAAATCAAATAAATAATACACTAAGATAAAAAATCAAACACCTCGATTTGAAAGGACGAAATCACAAAAGAAAATTTGATCCATATAAAAATTACTTATTTAGATTAAAATAGAAAAAAAAAAACACATAAATAATTCCGACAAAAAATACTAAAACAACCCTTTTCGGTAAATAAAGAAGAGAAAGACTGACAGAGAACGAAGACTCCCTCATAAATTGTTAGGGCCGGAATGAATTAAATAGGTTGCTCATTTAATTTAATTAGCAATGGTTAAAGTTCCTCAAATTAAGTGGTCCAAGAAAATACGAATAATAAATAATCAGATCTGAAGGTTGTGAAATGTACACGTGGTCGGTGCTTAATTAAATATCATATGTGTGCATATAGCCACTTACTATATAGGTGGGATGATTCACATGCAGTTTTAAGAAAAAAAATACAAGATATTTTATTCTCACTTATTCTTTGTTTTGTTGGCTCAAATTGTCTTGTTTAAATTTAATGAAGCATATATTCTTGTCACCTTATCTTTTCTTGAAAAGATGAAGTGTTGAAGTTAAACAGTAAAGTCTAGAAGTCTAAGTGAGTGTGTATATGAAACTTTTAGTGTGGATAAGAAATTATGTTCTATCTCATGATGTACCACATTTGGAAATTGCAGTATCTCAAAAAGGTGTCTAATTAACTAATATGGTGTGAAATGATGGGTGGATAACAAAGTTTTTTTTGGGTGATCTAGAGTTGAACTTTGGTGTCTGTAAAAAATGATTAGCGTTTTTTTCGAAAACGATTAACGTTGTTGAAGTACAAAAAGTATTGTAGAGTAGCTTCCGGTGGAGTGTACCTGTCAACATTGTGATGATTAAGTCGATGAAAGTTGGAGGGAGTGAGATGTATTTTTGGATTAGAATCAATTGAGTACCTTACACCCTAAGTACATGACTTTAATATTGAGAACCGTTTGATGAGTTGTTCCTAGAGGTGGTTAGACTTTTGCAAGAACTTCAACGGGATTCTCATATGGTCGTGTGATGCTAATCAATTCGCAAGGATTTGATTATAAATGCGTGTTCGACTATGAGCTGGTCTATAAGGTTGTTCTGCAATGACATCTTCTAGATCTGCGAGGCAATGGATTAAGGTCCATTTAGCGTTCGAGTTCAGTTTCTTTGCAACAATAATGACAAACAATATGTGGTGTATGAAACTTGTCATTCTCTTTGTTAAATTTCTTAAATAGGATTTTCGAATTGCCTTCTAGGTTATCTTTTGTAAGACTTTCTAAAGTTTTTTGTTTGGTCTTTCAAATGACTCATTTTCCTTAACAAGTTTCATATCTTCATTTGTAACTTTAGCTAATTTGGACTTTAAATCAGATTTTTTTTTTCTTTTCAAATCATCACAATTTTTACAAATGGCATACTTCATTCAACTACTACACTCTTTAGTCTCACGTATATGTATTTTGGGATCTTCATGAGGAGCGCATTAAGGGCTTCTACTAAATCACTTTCTAGTTTTGAAATCTTAGCATCCAAAGACATAATTTTTCTATGAGATATATTCATTTTAGTAGCTTTTTTGCTTCTTCATGAAGCTCCACAAAAGCATTATACAAATGATTATTATCAGAAAAGTTTGAGTCAAAATCGGTTACCTCACGAATCTTGCTTTTACGAGCCATGAGACATAAGTTGGACACCTCATAATCGATAGAGCTTTTTGAATGAGGCTTCATCTTCCTCCTCTTATGCTATATATGCCCTTTGACATTTTCCTTCCAGGTTAAGTTTGGATGGTGCCTTGCTTTTCTTCTTTAAGAGTGTTGGACAAAGTGTTGGACAATCACTCTTCATGTGACTAGTTTTACCACACTCATAGCAAGTAATGGAGTTTGTATCTTTTTACTTGATTGTTTGAATTTGATCAAGTTCTGGTCATTTATGTTTCATCCCTTTGTGCTTGATGTAATTATTGTAACATTATACGAACTTGCTCATATTTTCGTCTCTTGAGCCTTCTTCATCATTGTCACCACTATTCAATAATTTTTCTACAATTGCCTTGGACGATGATGCTTTGAAAGCTATACTCTTCTTATCCTTGTCTTTTTATTTATCCTTATCCTTCTTTTTGAAATTTTCTTCATGTCTTGCCAATTGAACGAGCTCTTGCTCATGTTCCTCTAACTTACCAAACAATGCTATAATGGTCATAGTAGTTGAGTTCCTGATCTCTTTAATTGCAGTCAATTCGGGTTGTCATTCTTTAGTTAGACACCTCATCTTTTTTCTCCATTAAATCGTCGTTTGAAATCATTTTACCCAAACCATTCAATTTGTTTACAAGAAGTACAAAAAGTTTTTGCTTTTCCGTAACAGTTTCACACTGTTTTATGCGAAAAAACTCAAACTCTTGTGTTAGCGTATTGATCCTTGAAAGCTTTACTTCACTAGTTCCCTCAAAAGAAACTTCTAAAGTGTCTCACATTGATTGTGCATTTGTGTAATGAGAGACACAATAGTATTCATCAATTAAATAGGAGATCAAAATATTTTCTACTTTCCAATCATGTTGCATTTTTTTGTTATCTAAGTCAGTCCAATCAATCTCAGGTTTATCAATAGATTTGCCATCTCTTATAATGGTTGGAACAAAAGGTCCATTGACAACAACTTTCTAAACTTCCATATCATAAGACATGATATGGATTTTGATACAATTTTTCCAATACGCATAGTTTTCTCCTTTGAATACAGGTGTTCTATAATATGCACTCTTAGGCTTTGTGTAAGATATTAGCATAAGTTCTCGAGGTTTTTACACCTTTACTCTATAAAATCAAGGCTCTTAATGTCACTTGTTAGGCTCAATAGCTACTCGGATCTAGAGGGGGTGAATAGATTCCTTTGCACGAATCAGATAAAAATGTTTTTCAACTTTTTTCACAAAATGAAAGTTAGACTTATTGGAACTATTGATAGAAACTATGAGATTTATTGCAAAACACTAGAATTTAATGACAACAACTCAATGTATTAATTCTTTAATTGAAGAGAGACTTCAATTAGGCAATTATTAAAGATCAATCAACAACCAATACACAAATTGAATAACACTTTGAATAAGATCTAAATCAAACTTAATGACTACAAATACTAAAAATAAGAACTACAACAATACCAAGATTATGATTAACATCAATAAAAAATTATGCATTACACTAGACTTTTGCTTTTCACCTTATGTATAAAAGCAAGATGAAAATTAATTGTCAATGCAACCAAAAGTCACACTAAGAACATAATTTTAATCAATGTTCTTGTCAGATTGTTTTTCAATCAATTGTGAAATGATTTTCTGCACACAACTAAATCAGAAAATTTATCAACAATTTTAATCAACACTTGTGCAAGAACTCTTTCAAAATGAGCAAAAATCACTTTTTAAGAATCAATACTTTGCATTGATCAGTAATTGCAAAAATAAAAAGATTAAGGAAAAAGGAAAAACAATACCATATTTTATCTTGGTTTAGTCCATTCTTCCTCACATGTGACTTACATTCAGTCCCCTCATCAACGATGAGAGATTTTTTTCCCTTTAATTTGAATACAAATGATGATGTTTGAATACAACAGAAAATTTGTTTAAATCCTATAAATCTAAAGTAAATTAGCCTTCAAAATCTTCAATCTTTGTTTATTCTTCAAAAAACCCAAATCTTGATCCACAAGATTTGGTCACAATCTTCAATTTGATCTGCTACACTCCAATTGATGAAAGCCTTCCTTTAAGCCTTCAACTCCAATTGAATTTCCTTTAAACTCTTCAATCCAATTGAGCTAGATTTCCTTCAAACTTGAAGATCACAAACCTAACTCCTAGAATTTCCTTTCTAGGGGAAAATAATTGAAATTGTTTTCCTTCTTCAATTGCAACCTTGAAACCCATCTACAACACCGTGAATGCTCAAGAACAAAACAATCCTAACTAGGTTTTCTCACAATCAAACACTCACACTAAATAGTTTCTAAGAGTTTTCAAAGAGTTTTTGTAGGATGAAAAATTGAGCATAATTATGAATGTTAAGTTCTGATGAATGCGGGTAATTGGTATTTATAATTGAACATGAAAAATCACTTTAATGCACTAAAAAAGTAAAAACGACAGGGTGATTCGAATAAGATAAGTGGTGATTTGAATCACCCTAAATTCCAATCCAAAGTTGTTTTTGACATAGTGATTCAAATCACTCCATAGGGTGATTTTTGAATCAACCTCTAGAAAATTGATTTTTTATAGCTTAGTTGTTTTTGATAGGGTGATTCGAATCAACCTTCAGAAAATCTGATTTTTCACAGCAATTTGACATTTTTCATAATGCATGTTTTTCAAATATTTTTTCATGATATGTATGTTTTAAAAAGCTTTTCTAATTACATCAAACTAATCTAATTATTAAATTTGACATCAATCAAAATACCCTAGAAACTAGACTTATGAGATACACACTCACACAAGCTTTTGGATTGTCCTATTATGGTTCTAAACAAAGCCTATATTTAGATTCATTTTTACTAAAAATATACAATATACATGAATCTAAAAATATATTCCTTTTAGAATTAAATATAAACAAAAATAGAAATGTATTTAGTCACATATTTTTGTTCATATTTAAGTCTAGAGATAATATAATAACTTTTAATATATTTATATTATATTCTCAAAATATAATTATTACTTCAAAATTTAATTCTGATTTAATGTTGTTGTACAATATAAAATTGATTCTTATTCTAGAAAACTTGCTTTTTAATTTCACTATTTTATTTTGTGGAATTTCATTATTTCAGAATCCAACTCATTTTTATTTAAATATAAATATACTTAAACATGCACTCTATATGTCTAATGTAAGTCAAGTAGTTAACTTAGAGCATCTCTAATTAGAGTATTTGTAGCTGATAAACACCACAACTTATTAGCTATTTTCATTGGAGAAAATATGAGAATGTCTAATAAGCATCAATATTTATATAAGCATTTTCTCTTTTCTCTATAACATATGATTCCACTATTAAAAGAAACCAATAATGTATCATTTTTTTTTAATTTTAATAATAATGTAAAGTTATTAATAAAATTTATTTAATAATATTTTAGAGGTGTTGAATAAGAGTGGTTAAATACTTATCATATACTATCATTAAAAAAATAAATAAATGATGTATTCATGGAAATCCATTTAAACACCATTTTAGGATAGAGAAGTTGTCTAGAGATGCCCCTAAATGTAAACGAGTTGAAATTGTGTGAAGACACTTGTCAAGGCAATAAAGAAAACTAAACATGTCAAAAAGGGGTCCCAAATGAGAATTAATCAAACCATCCAACAAAGCAATTTGAAAGGAAGAAAGAGTAAAGCAAAGAAAACTAAAAAAAAAAAAAAGCCAAAATTAAGGAATCCTTGAAATGAGACAACTTTTTTTGTCCTCAATGTCAAAGTGCAATTCCTCACGCAAGCTAAGGGAAAAGAAAATAGGAAGAAAGAGAAAATTTACCCACCACACCATGCCACTAAATTTGCACACACTAATAAAATAATTTGGAATTGGAAGAAGAGAATAAAAGAAAGATAGAATCACACGGCATAAATGAAATATTTTAATATTATTAAAGTTTTATATAATAAATAAATGAAATAATATTTTTCCATCATTTAAATATTTTACAAAAAATTCCTTAAAAGTTATTCTACGAATATAAAATTGATGGCAAAAGTGAAGCATGCCATTAATTTTGACATGAGTGATCTTGAGCATAATTGTTTTTTCCAATAAAATAGATTCTAACTTAGTAACTTAAGTTAAAATTTATATTTTTTATCTACGAACATCATTAATTTGTTAATCTAAAATATACTATCCAATTAATTTTAAATAGATAAATCTAAACAAAAATTATTTTAATTACATTTAACTCATTTTTCCATTGAATTAAGTTCCTTAAATTATTAATCTAAAATATACTATCCAATTAATTTTGTGTGGATATATCTAAACAAAATTATTTTAATTACATTTAATTCATTTGTTTATTGAATTAAATTTATAATTTATACAAAATCAATTTGCATCCTAAAACTAATTATTCTTGTGTGGCCATAGCCACAAATCGAATTAATTTAGACGCACACATATAATATATATATATATATATATATATATTTTCTTTCAATAATAATAAATTATTTAAGTTTTAGTTTAAATAAATAAATACTAATATTTTTAGTTTGAATATTATATTTTAAATTTAAATTCAAGACTTTACATTTATATATAAAATTTTAATATTTACTATCTCGTCTATATATTTAAATAATAATAAAAATAAATTATTCTTCCATCCTTGCACTTTTCATATATGTGCCCCTAAATGACTAATTTATTTTTGTGTTTGTGACCATGTAAGTGTGCTGAGTCTTTAATTAATTTTAATATGATATATAGTAAAAAAATGGACATATATAATATTGATGTGATAAAGTGACATGAAAATTTATTATTAGAATACAATTGTTCAATTTGATTTTTCTGTGACTCTGACCAAACTGAGACGTGGTTCTGGCGCAGATAAATAGTTTTGATGATTTTTTTTTTCTTGTTCTGTTCTCTTCTGTTTTGTTTCAATGCCCCCCGCTGACTCATTATTCAATGCCAGCTTACCATTATTTCATTTATTGCTCCTTTTTTCAAATTCAAATATGGACCATAGTCCACTCCTCTTATACTTCTACTAATTTCTCCTCCTTCATTCAAAATATTTAGTTTCTAGTTTGGTAATTTTACTTTCGATTTAATTATAGATGCAGTCTTTTTTTAATTTATAAAATTAATTTCTCTGTTTTAAAATTTGATAGTTTTGGCATTTTCTGTATATTTTTTTGACTAAAAAATAATTATTTGACACATTTTAAATGACAAAAAATGCAATTTAATAATATAGAACCATCTATATATATTAATTATTTATATGTCATTAATTAAATTACAAAAATGAAAATTTCCGAAGTTAAAAGTTAAATTTTTACGACGTTTTTGTTTCGATTTTATGAGTGTTAATTATTTTACATCATTATATTAAATGTCACGTTATTCAAAATATGTCATGTTGCTATTTTTGAGTTAAAAAATTATAGGGAGTGACCAAAACTGTGGACTTTTAAAATACAAGAAACAATTTCGTTAATCAGTAAAAATAAATGGAATAAAACGGCAATTAAACTTTTATTTAAAAAAATAAATCAAAATCTACTTAAAATTTTAATGGTTTAATCTTAATCAGACGGTCACATAGTTACCGCATGAAAACGTACAATCAATGACTTATCAAATCTAAATTCTGAGTATCCTACATTCAAATGATTCTAGTAGTAATTAAAATATTAAAATCACGTAATTAATAAATTTCAATTAAATACAAGTTATATATAAAAAAAATTGAATTTGAAACCCAATTGTAACAATTTTTATTTATCTTGTCATCTGATCCTAAATTATTAGAGTCCTATTTCCATTGAGAAATAAAGAGTTAAAATTAAAAATATTTAATTTTTTTATTAAAAAAATGATTCAATTAGTACTACTCTTTTTTATATGAACAAATTTAGATAAGAGAAATGACTCTACTCTTTTTTATATGAACAAATTTAGATAAGAGAAAGTGACTCACCATAGAAGGTTAAAAAACTCACCAACTTTATTTTTGATTAATGAAAAGACA
>JBBPBQ010020323.1:14845180-14858579 GCA_037974755.1 Cicer yamashitae
TATTTTATTTTTATTGTGTTTCGTTCAATATATATTTTATTCAATAATATCTATTCTATTTTAATTGATTTGTGTAAGCTGTATGAAAACTATTTATCTAAATATATTCAAATTTTAATGCTAATATTCATGTTAAATGTTTTTAAATTTAAATTTTGAAAAAATTGTGTTGTCAAGAAATTCTCTATAATTATGGTGTTAATTTAAAATTAAATTTGAAAAAAAAATTAGGAGTAAATTTATTTAGAAAAATGTTTTATCAAAATTAAGAGTTGTTATTATATGATGATATAAAATATTTAAGTTTATTAAGGATCTAGCAAAAATTGTTAGACTACCACAATATAATAAATCCGAATTTAAATCTTTGAAAAATGTCTAAATTTACTTTCCGACTCGCCTCAAATAGAATTATCTTAAATGAAAGAAACCTATAAATTAAAAAAGAATATTTAAGTTTAAATTTGAAAACATTTAAATAATTATGGGTAAATTTGTCCCATAAAAGAGTACAACCAAAACATGAGTTATCTTTATATCATGGTACTCATGTTATATATTTTTAAATTCTAAGTTCTAAAAGACTGTGTTGTTAAGAAATTTTATGTAATTACGGCATAGATTTAAATAAAATTTAAAAATCTGAATTATTAAGAGTAGATTTATCTAAGAACTTTTATATAATAAGTATAAATTTATAATAAAATCTACCTGTATCTACCACTCATTATTTTGAATTTGAATTCAACTTTCTTCCTCATTTTAATGATTGTTTCGGTAGAAAATATTCGACTTTATTTATAGCTTAAATACTTGATTTGTTCTTATAAGTTTTTATCTTTTATTTTTTATTTTTGTTTTATAAATTATTTTTTTTTAATATTTTTTTAATTTAAACTCTGGAAGTTCAATTTAATTTTAAAATTATCCCTGTCGTTGTTAAAAAAAGTTTATGTGGCAAACGGATGAGTGACTTAGAAGTTTGACGTGGCAGATGAATAAATTAAATAATTAAAAAAAATAAATTAAGTAATTAAATTGATTTAAAAATAAATAGAAAAAAGAAAAGAGAAAAAGTTGAATGTGATATGTTTTAGTCCTTCCATCTAAAATCAAAAATAGATTTGAGGATTAGAGTTCTCTCCTTCTTTCTCTATCATCGTATCACCATTATCAGATCACTAACATCGCATCACCATCATCTTCGAATCTTCATCTGCTTCTTCTTCGTTTAACCATTGCGTCATCTTCATTTGCAACAAACTCAACTCGTTTTCAATTGCCTGAATGTAAATGTAGGAAAGCAATACGTAATACGTATATTTATCTCTAACCTTGATAAAAACCCTAAACAATGATTTTGAAGATGTCTTCATTGGGATGTGAATAATTTTTCTTAAATATGTTATTTTTATGTTTATTTTTTGTAGTTATAATTTACATTTACTAAGTTTAATGTATAATTTTTTGTTTGCATGCCCCTTATAGTTGTCAATTTTTTGTTGATAATGTGATGATGATAATTTGATGTTGGTGATCTGGTAATAGTGATGTGATGATAGAGAAAAGAGAAGATAATCTTAATACTCAAACTTATTTCTGATTTTGGATGGAGAGACTAAAACATAACACCTTCGACTTTCCTTTATTTTTTTTAATCAATTTAATTATTTAATTTTATTTTTTTAATATTTAATTTATTCCTCTGTCACGTCACTCATCCTTTTGCCACATAAGTTTTTTTTAACAACAACTAACGACATAGATGATTTTAAAACTAAATTGAAATTACATAATTTAAATTAAAAAAAAATTACAGTGAAGAAAATGAAAAAAAATACAAATTTACAAATGTCGAATCAAAAATTTAAGCCTTTATTTATTTATACTTTTTATATTTAATATAATATTAATTATTATTTAATCAATAATATTTACTCTTAATTTATTATAAATTTTTTTAGTTTAACCAACAACAACAAAAAGTGTGGAAAAAAGTCAAAAATATTAGTATCGCTTAAAGTATAAAATATTGTAGTGATTATGTGTTACAAAAGAAAAAGCAAACAATAAGATGATAAATAATCAAAGTATTGTAGAAAAACATAATTGATTTCATAATAATAATAATTATTATAAAACTATTGATTTTTTAATTTATGAAAAATAATCTTAAACGATATTTAAAAAGAAACTAATAAATATCATTGTTGGCTTAGGAGTTGCTATATTCTAATTATTAGCAATCATGCTATGAAAGAAAAAACAAAAGACGCAGCCAAATTAGAGTTGCCCCGCATGTGCATTACCATAAAATTATATTTTATCATTTATTGACTAATTAGATTATAATTTATTTGCTTTTATTTTTAATCTTGAAATGGGCCAATTTTCCAACAATATAAAATACTAGTTTTTTATTATTTGTTTTTTAATTTATCAGTTTTAAAATTATTTATGCAATATGATATTCATTATGAGCCAAAAAGAATTATTTATGCATATCAATAAAATAATTTGAATAAAATTTCATTACTTTTAACTATAGTTTTAGATAGCTTCTCTACTACTAACAACTCTATTTTATTTATTTTTTATTTATAGATGAAATAATAACTACGAAGTTGTGAGTTCAATCTAAGATATGATATTTAACGATGAGCCGTAATACTTAAGATCTAACAACTCAATTTTTAACACCACAATATCAATACTACTATACGATAGAGTTCAAATAATTAGACATTTCAGACCACAAGATTGTAATTGTAATTAACAAGATTTCCATGAAGAAGCTTTTTTGCGACTTTTTTGCAGTAAACTTGAGTAATACTCACATTAAAAAGCCTATCCTCAATCATGATAATGAATTTTTACTTGCAACGATAAAAGAAAAGATATCGAGTTCCACTCACGAAAAGTTACACCCAATTTGTTTTTTGAAAGAAGCTTGAAGACAAAAAGCTCTTTTGTTTAATTAGCCAAAGTTTCTATCTATCCTTTTTCATTACAAATTGACAATAGTATGTTGTGTTGGTGTTTGCAACTTCCAAAGTCAAATACCAAAGAAGTGTTGAAGTGTAATTACTAATTACATGTTCCATCTAAAGAGTATGTTTAATTCCACTATATGTAAAATTAATAATCTTGATCACTTTATTCTAGAATTGATATTTTTTTCAAAATTAATTATAATTTAAAGTTATAATTTATAACTTATGATTTTAATATTACTTTGATAGTAAAGACTTTGACACCTCACTATCTATATTAAAAGTATAATCAAGATATATAAATTTGTCTTTTAAAAAAACACAGATAAATTTATTGAAGCATAACTATTAAAAGTAAGTAAAATTTAATATTACAAAATTTATAATAGAATATGTTACATAATATATAAGTGACAAATGAATTTACTCTCGGTCGGATAAAAACACTACATCCAAATGATTATTATTTTTTGTGAAATGTAATAACGATATTCTCTCAATCTTTTAGACTCTCTTTACCATTTAAAAAATTTAAACATAGATCAATCCTATTATAATTACGTTCCAACTTCTTATGATTGTCCCAATGTGTTCAATATTACATAATATTCGACGCTAAAAAAAAAAGCGATAATATTTGAATAAAATATGAGTTTGACAAAATTATAATGCAATTTATTAAAATTTAAAAGTATAAATTTTATCAAAATTATAGTAACAATAAAATTTTGTCAAACATTACTAAAAATTCAAACATGTAGAAAGAGAACACGGAGATTAATGAGATTGAGAGAGTACATACCACTTTTGACATGAATAAAATAATTAACATGTCTTAATCACAATTTACAAATAATAACAATAAAATTGAGTGCTTATTATATATATTACTAAAATGAGAAAGGTAGTAAAAAGTTTTCACCTTTCTCTTTTCATTTTTTCTCCATATATATCAAACACTTTCAACACACGCCACTCCACATCTTCTAATAAAGCAAACCAACACACTTCCCCATTCCTCAAACAAATCTCTCTCTCTCTCTCTCTACAAATCTCTCTCTCTATCTCTCTCCATAAAACCCACCCTTCATTCCTTTCTTCCCGCTTCCTCTCTTCAATAACCACCCCACTACACATCTCTCCCAAGTAACAAAACAAAACAAAACTCTCTCTCTCTCTCTCTCTCCACAACCATGCACTCACCAACATATGGATCCGACCAAACACAACCAACAACACCAAACACAACATTCGTACAAGCCGACCCATCAAATTTCCGATCAGTCGTACAAAAATTAACCGGAGCATCACAAGACCCATCAGCCCAAAAGCTCCCACTAACTCTCCCATCTCGTTTAACGGCCCAAGCCCACCGTCCACCACCAACCGAAACAATAATGGGCCCGAAAAAGCCCAATTTTAAACTCCACGAACGCCGCTCCAAAAAACTACAACTTAATGTTTCGGAAACACCCACGATGATGTTCCACAACAACAACAACAACAACATAATGATGATGATGATGATGAATAACAACAACATTAATCGAAGTGTTGTTATGGCTTCACCTGTTTCTCCATTGGAATTTTACTATGGAAATGGTCCAAAATCACCCTATGAAGAAGTTGAAGAAAAAGATGAAGAAAAAGTTATAGCTGAAAAAGGTTTCTATTTGCACCCCTCTCCTAGAGCTTCTACACCGCCTGAACTATTGCCACTTTTTCCTTTGCATTCTCCTTCATCTCAACCTTCTTCTTCTTAATTATTACTCTTTGTTTCTTTCTATTGTTGTTGTTATTATTATTATTATTACTCCATTAATGTTTTTTTTTGGTGGGAGTTGATTTCTTTTTTTCTTTTTTATGTTTTTTTTTTCTATATTAATTAATTTATTAACTATTTTTTTTTCTATTTTTCATTTGGTGTTTTTTTTTCCTTTAAGAGAGAGATGTACTTTATCATTGTGTGTGTCAGTGTGTGTAGCTGTACTGTGAATAAATACTATTCCGTTGATTCTGCCTTGACAAGATTGGTTTTGCTGCTGCTTATATAAAAATATAATTATTATATATTATATGTTATATTTGTATATAAATATTATAATATGGTAACAGTTTAGGATTCCTTTGCAGTTTCATTTTCTTAATGGCTTTTCTTAAACGTGAATGAAGTGCTAAGAAATCCATGGAGAGTGTAGCTTTAAGAAGCAATTAACTGTTCTTGAACTCTAAAACACGGATTATTATATTTGAGTAGTTTGAAATTGATTAATGCATGACGTATACTGGTCAGTCAATAAAATACTTGCTACTTCTTCCTCTCATAATACAAATAAAAATTTGTCAAAGGAAAAGAATATATTTTGAACCACTTATATTCATTTTCTTTGAGAAAGGGAGAATTATTTTAGAAAAAAAATATATTTTAAAGTAATATTTATTTTTTTAGATTAAATGTAATGTATTAATATAAAATTATTTTAGATTGACAATGAATTATAGGTTGACAACACAATAAATAAAAATCTAAAAATAAAATTACACATATATTTTATGAATTCACACATTATGATTGGTAGTTGATGTAAAATGACTTTACACGGAAAATGGATTATCTTTAATCTCTTATATTTTTCCTTCAATTATGTTATTTCCAATGAATTTTCTTTCATTTTGCATTTATAACAGTAGAAATGGAAAACACTAGGCATGTCAAAATAATCGGCACGATAATTGCTAATAAAGATAGTTTAATAAAATTAATATTATCTCTTTTATTTATAGTTATTTCATAATATGTGTGAAATGTGAAAAACAATACTAATTATAAGTTGGAGGAAGTATTAAGTGTATGTTTGATTACACAGAGATTGACAAAGAGAGTTGAAGTCCAAATAAACAAAATTCACTGCAACCAACTTAGAGGTAGAAAATCAAATCTAGGTCATGATCACAATGAATCTCATAATTTCTCCATAAGGAGATCTTGGAAGCCTACACAACAACCTAAGGACTATCAACAAACCCGAGCTCATGTTTAAAATTTACATGTTTTTGTAACCAAATTATTTTAGTAGTCTTGGATGCCATGAAACAATACTCAACTTATGTAAAAGTAAGAGAGACAATATCTTATTTTTTACTCATTGAAAAATGAAAGAATCTCCAAGAAATAAGCAAAACTTTATGGTATACTTACATTATATGGGGTCATCAACCTAATTTGCATTAGAGTAAGCACATAACTCCAATGAAAAATATGGAAGAAGAAGAAGAAGACTCTGAAATTGTGTACCCCAAAAATAATATGTGAAGAACAATTGCCCAATGTACTGCAGTGGGAGAACCAAAAAATTGACTAACAACATGTATAACATAAGCAATATCAGGTTTGATAATGCTAAGCCACATCAAGCTATCAACCGAAGTAAACTACAAAGTGGGATCCGATAGAGAAACAACATCAGAGGACACGTATTTCACATTTAACTCAAGAAGACTATATGTCGTTCGAGTCTTAGAACGACAAGTCTGATCAAGAATGTTTGCAATGTATTTAGATTGAGAGAAAATATATCCTCTAGGAGAGTAGACAACTTCAATCCCCAAGAAGTAGGGACTTGTTCCTAAGTCTTTAATATCAAATTTCCATGTAAATTGTATCTCAACTCATTAATTCGATTATCAGCATCACTTGTAATGGTCGTATCATCAATGTATAAAGATAAGATAAGACAACCATGGAAATTGACCCTAAGAAACAAAGTAGAATCATGATCACTAGAATGGAACCCAAGTGATGTAATCACAAGAGAGAATTTCTCAAACCAAGATTGAGAAGCTTATTTAAGACCATATAAAGTATTTTTCAACTTACACACTTCACTTGAATGATGGAAAACACCTTGGCAAGGGACCATATAAGCTTCCTTTAGAAGATCTCCATTTAGAAAGACATCTTTGACATATATTTGGAAAATATGTCACTGATGAACAAGTGCAACAACAATAAGAATGCAGATAGTGGTTGTAACATCCAACAATTTTGTATTTTTTTTTATAATTCTATACAAAATTGAATAACCGAAGGCCTATATTAAAATATGACAACTAATCGATTAATAAAAATAAAATTAGAAATACAAGAGTATTATTGAATAATAAGGAATAGTTAATAATTAATAAGATTATTTGTACTTATTGATTAATTTAAAGTTAAGAATGACGTTTATGGTATATGGATTGCTAGAAATAAATTGTGCTTTGAAGGAAAGAATAATCATGCAGGTGAAACTCTTCTCAAAACATGGAAGATAGTGAATGATTATAGAGTCATGTTGAACACCCAACCCAAATGAGACAATAACACTTAGGAGGAATCGCCTACTAGGTGGTCTCCTCTACAAGATCAATGTGGATGATGCAGGTCCGGTTCACGACAAGTGGGGAATTTGCATTGTCTTCATAGATTCAGATGGGCATTGTCCTTGCTGCTGCCACTTGGAAGATTGTTGCTTTACCCGATGCTTATATTGTGGAGGTGTTAGGGACCCGAAGATCCCTCTAGTTTATGTTGGACCTTGGTTTTTACAGTATTTGCTTGTAAGGAGATTCAATGAATGTTATTAAAACGAATCGTGGCTCGAGTCGTGATCAATCTTATTCTGGTTCTATAATTGTCGCCTGCTTCAATTTATTAGTTTTGTTCTCTTGTTCTACGATTACTCGTGTTAAAAGAAGTGCAAATATGTCTGTACACAATTTAACTAAGTTCACTTTAGACTCACTAAACAACACATAGATTGAAGCATGTCCCCTTATATTTCGTAGTATATTTCAGTTGATTTGACAACTTAACGAAGTATCTTTCTTGTCATAAAACTAACAAATAATGACTGGCCAATAAATAATATTGTTGATAATTATGGTTTGAAGAATCATTAAGTGAAATGTTAAGAAGTCGATAGTGTAAGTATTAAATAATAATGGTCAACTACTATAAAGCTCAAGATAATTAACGTTAAAGAATAAGCTTAATGAATTAATATTATTAGATTAGATATCTAGTAAGGATATGATTAATGGTTTAATTATACTAAAAATAATTATAAGTAATGGCAGCAGCCACACTTCTTATATTTTCAAGGTTAAAAAAAATGTAAGGAAATAAATCATATTTTTTTTACTCATGGGAAATAAATCATAAGTTATAATTATATAATTGGAAGATAAATAATTAATAATTGAAGATAAGTTAGTAAACTAATTAATTAAAATATAATTATAATTAATTAATTATTAAATGAAAATTAAATAATATTAGTTTAATAATTATTTAGGGTCAAAGTGGAAGAGCTATTAGATAAGTAATAAAGTTAGTTATGGATAGTAAGTAATAATTAATTAATTACTTAGTAATTTGTTGTAAAATGATAAGATAGTAACCGTGATAATTATTAGAGATTAGTAATAATATCATTTAATTAAAATATTAGAACGATGATTAAGAAGAATGCTAACAACACATTATCTAACACACATTTTATAATACGCTATATTTGATTGATTTAAATTCACATAGGTTCTACTAAATTATGTGGGTCTCTTATGAATTTGGTGAAATTCGTGTGAATTTAACTAATTAAAGAGAATGTTTTGAAAAGTGTGTTAAAGAATGTGTTGCTAGCATTATTTTAATGATTAATAATAATAATAATACTAATAATAATAATAAATTGATAAGATGCATGTTAATTATGTGGATGATAATGAATGATTTATCTATGTTGTGTGGTATGTCTATTGTTTAACGTTTAATGTTAAATTGTCACAGGACACTTAGTCGTAGATATGACCTGGGTGTTATTATATAGGGATTATATTAATATGCCGTACTTGTTATATGTTACATTCATATAGTAGGACATGTCGAGGGGTTGAACTGTGATAGATTCGGAGTTCGACAGTCGAGGAGACCTTGTGAATATCTTAGTAGAAAGTCTTACATAATGGCGGGATATATATAATCGATTTTTATATTTAATTTGATACTCTTTGAAAGATGATAAAGATATGTATTTTACAAATTAAGTAATAAAGTTTTTTATTTTGCAAAATTTTCCACTATAGCAGTCATTTTAGCCACAAGAGTACAAGTTTATTCACAATTCATACCATATTGTTGAGAAAACGTTATTTAAGTGGAAGAGGTACTAACTCTCAAGTATCTATACTGCACAAAATATAAATTTTTTTCTACTATAGTCTTATGCCAAAGAGGATCAAGAACAATCTCTTTGTAGGAAAAGAGCTAATACAAATTGTGAGTAGATGTTAGGAAAGAAGTATAGTAAGTAGAAGAGACAAAATTAGACAATTGAGTAGACTTATAGTCATGAGGGGGTTACCCGAGGAATTGGAGGCAGGGGAGGAAGATCAACAATCACACAAGGTTGTTGGATAATTGTGGAGACATAAGGGGAATTGTATGTGGAGTAGCAGACGTATCAGCCATGCAGTTCTCAAAATTACAATCAATAGGAACATTATCATCAAATGCAAAAGGATCAATATGGATAAGCTCAGATTAGGTAGGAGTATGCGAATATGAGAAAAAGAGAGTAAAATATTATGTGCTCAACAAAAACAACATAACAAGAAACATAAAGTCTTTTATTCAAAAGATCATAATAACAATAATCATTTTGATCGTCCTCATCATAAACAAGAAAACACACATATTGTAGGACGAGAAGAAAATTTGCTACGTTCTACTTGTGGACGAAGAACAAAGCAAGTAGAACCAAATACTTTTTAAGAAAGAATAATCATGAATAGAACCATTCAAAGGGAGATAATCCTTAGGTGATAAATGATGGAATTATATTAATAGCGTGGACAATAGTAAACATTAATTCACCTCAAAACTCCCTTGAAACCAAAGTTTACAACAAAAGAGAACAAGTAGTTTCAATCACATGACAATGTTTTCTTCCAACAACTTTATTTTTTTTAGGATTGTTTGTATAAGAAATCTAGTGAATAATACAATCATATAGGTATATTCACGACCTATATTACAACAAAACATTTGATAATAATATTACGTTGTTTTTAACCATAGCACGAAACGTATGTAAATGCAAAAAAACTCAACATTTTGCTATAAGATAAATCCAACAATAACGAGTATAATCATCAATAAAAGAGACATAATATTTGGATCCTCTTTGGTAAATATCGATAAACGACATCACACATAAGAATGAACTAAATCAAAAGGTGCATTAAAAATAGAAACACTTTTAGTAAAAGGCAAGTCAAAGAATTTAGCAACTTTGCATCCTCAACAATTTGAATAATCACAAGTTTACAAATTTTCTAAAACTCCAGTAGAAGCTAAATATTTTAAATTTTTGTAGAAACAAGTCCAACGCATGATCGTAAGACCTGCTCCAATCTGAATAATCACAAAAAGTCATCTTTGTTTATCTCTATCTATGATTTGCTCAACAATCTGAATAATCACATCCAAAACATAGAGTCATCTCTGTCTATGACTTGCTCCAATCAACCTTTTGGATTGTGGATCCTACACATGACAATGAGTTGAAGAAAACATAACAAAGTAACCAGAATCACACAACTGACAAACATAAAACAAGACTCAAAGTAAGAATACAAATTAGATATGGAGACTAAATCAATTCTTACTAATGGCATAAGAGTGTCATCAACAGTTAAAACTAATATGGATGATGTAGGATTTAAAGACGCAAATGACTTATGATCATATGACATATATGATGTGATGCTCAAAAGAGAAGAAATGAAGAACAAAAGAGACTAGGCTTCTAATTATAAGAATGGTAAAAGTGCAAGCAATACAATGCAATAATAAGATATAAACACTAAAGCTTCAAAATACTAAACCACTTTTAATATAATAATATAATGGTTTAAATATGTTTTTGGTTTTTGCAAATATACTTCGTTTTGATTTTAGTCCCTGTAATTATTTTTTGTTTGATTTATACCCTTGCAAATTCTAACAAGTTTTAAAAAAGTCATTTATAAACCTTTTTTAGTAAAAAAATGGTAACATGACTAATTTTGGATGAAGTGACACATGATGACTGTGTAATTGTTGTTGACTAGATAATATTTAATATTTAAAATTAAAATTCATTTTATTAACTCATTTAATTATTTAAAAACTTAAAATTAATTAATTAATTAATAAATCAATTAAATAATAAAAACTCAATAATCTTCATTTTCAACCCCAAATTTTTTAATAAAAACTCAACAACTTTCATCTTCAACCATAATTTCTTCATCTTCAACCCTAATTCTCATATATGGATCCAAACCCTAAAAATTCTTATGCTATGTATGTGTTTTGTTCCATTAATACTATCCTTGTCAAATTATGTCTCTCTACAATGTCCCCTCATTTAAATTTAAGTTTTATTTTCGATAACTTCTACGTATTATAAAAGGAAAAGAAGTGTATATGTATTTTTTAAAAAGAAGTGTGTTAGTTGACTTATTTATATCTATGTCTTTGGTGGTTATGGCAAAGATTATATGTATGGTGTAAGAAAAATGAGAGATTATAATTTTTAGGGTTTGGATCCAGATATGAGAATTTGTGATTTGAAAATGAAGAAATTAGGGTTGAAGATGAAGGTTGTTGAGTTTTTATTAAAAAATTTGGGGTTGAAGATGAAGATTATTGAATTTTTATTATTTAATTGGTTTATTTATTAATTAATTAGTTTTAAGTTTTTAATTAAATAATTAAATGAGTTAATAAAATGAATTTTAATTTTAAATATTATCTAGTCCACAACAATTACACAGTCACCATGTGCCACTTCATCCAAAATTAGCCATGTCACCATTTTTTTACTAAAAAAGATTCATAAAGGACTTTTTAAAAACTTGTTAGAATTTGCAAGGGTATAAATCAAACAAAAAAAATTACAGAAACTAAAATCAAAACAAAGAATATTTGCAAGGACCAAAAATATATTTAAACCTAATATAATATAGACAAAATTACACTAGAGATTTATCTCATTTAGGTGTAACACGTAGGTCTTGTATCTTTTATTTTCTGTTTGGGTCCTTTATCTAATTTGAAACATTTATAAAGTTATCATTTTTTTTTCTCTCGTTTAGGTCGTTTATATTTTTATATGTTCACAAAATTATCCTTTAAAAAACGTCAACATGTCATTGAAAACATTGAGTTGTAAATCCATGTAAGATTATTATCAATTATTTTTCAGCAGGATCTCGCTTTCTATTAAGGTATTATTGTATGAAAAACACTAAAAATGTCCACCTTAACACACTCGTTAAGGAAACAAAAAATAAATAAATATTGGAAATGTGCATTTAATAGTTCAAAATTGTAAAAATTAAAAACTTATTTTCAAAAGTTTTTTTTTTTTTAACAAGTGCCTTTAAGTACTTATTAATATGACCTTTATCTTTATGATCTATTTAATGAGCAAAATAGAATAGAGACATGATATGATATAAAACATGATAAATATATGATAGTGATAAGATAATCATTATTTTATCTTATCTTTAATGTGCACATGATAATAAACAAAATAAATATTATTTTATTTTGTCATGTATTTGGTACACATCTCAACATGAGATGATATAATATATAGAGTTACTTGCAATTTTAGTTCCCCTATTTTTACTATTTTACGAAATCCGTTCCTCTATTTTAAAATCAGACAGTTTTTGTCCCCATTCTGATTTTTTAACTATAAAAGACGATGTGACATGCTTTAAATAATGCAACATATGATACGAGTAGAATGATTAATACCTATGAAATCGCAATAAAATCCTATAAAAACTTTACTTTCAATTTCAAAAATTATTTATTTTTGTAATTTAATTAATGACATATGAATAATTAATGCATCTAAATGATTTTACGTCATGAAATTGTATGCCACATCATTTAAAATATGTCAAATCGTCATTTTTTTTTTAATTTCAAAAATATAAAGGATGAACTAAAATTGTCGAATTTTAAAATAAAGAAACCAATTCCATGAATTGGTGAAAATAGAGGGAACAAAATTACAATTAAGCCTAATATATATGATATTTAATTGACAAAATTATCATTGTGAATCAAATACATAGTATTTTTTCAAATTAATTTATAATACTTTTAATTTTTAAATATTATCAATTAATAAAAAATACTAAAAAATTAAATAAGTAGTAAAATAAACATATTTAAAACAATCCATTTATACTACTAAATAAAAAATTTCAATTTTTTTAAATGCCACAAGGAACCAAATAGTTGTATTCTATTTATTAGATAAGTTAAATAAAGATGTGATATATATTATATACAA